>VYXF01011008.1:1200470-1263663 GCA_013397295.1 Polioptila caerulea
TATATTGGACAAATGCAGAACAGTCCCCCCCCCCCCCAATTTTCAGTGTTTTAAATATCAATGCCTGTCTGATCTTAAAGGGAAGCTCAACATTTATATCTTGTCTTGGTGATAAAGTTCATGAATATATAATGAGAGTGGAACAACTCTGCTACTGATTAAATGTCAAAAAAGGTTTTATTGTCAAATATATTGTAAATACAGAAGATATACAACAAAGAGCATTAATTGCAGATGGCTGTGTGCAGCTTAAAAGATGCACAGCATCGAGACAGGAAATGCTGGTTTTCAGTTTCAACTCTCAATTTTAATTTACCTTCAGAATGTACCTTCAAGTCAACGTTTACAGAGAGAATCAACTATAAAATGGCCAAACTCAACTGAACTAAATGCTCCCCATTCAAGGGCAGATGTTAGTCCATATCCTAGGCACACCCAGCAGAATTACCCAAAATTCTGGACCTGTATTAGAATTTGTCTGAACTTTTGTGAAGATTTAAGAGAGATACAGCGTGAAAATCTGGTGAGGACAGAGGAAAGGCTGGAATAGCCATCCTCAGCTCAGAAGAGGGTTTGACTGCCTGTGTAAATTTAAAAAATAAAATATCTAGAGTCTGTAGTAGAGGGCAGGTGAACACAGGTCAGCAGAATCCTGCTGCCAGAACATGGCAGGAGAATGAGTTGCACACATTTATAGGAGATCAGTGCCTGTGCAATGGCAGGAATTCTCTGTCTCCATCCCATTCCACACTTTTATAGGAGATCAGTGCCTGTGCAATGGCAGGAATTCTCTGTCTCTATACTGTTCCACACCTTTAGAGGAGATCAGAGCCTGTGCAATGGCAGGAATTCTGTCTCTATCC
Organism: Polioptila caerulea; assembly: GCA_013397295.1. NCBI lineage: Eukaryota > Metazoa > Chordata > Aves > Passeriformes > Certhiidae > Polioptila > Polioptila caerulea. The sequence goes on from VYXF01011008.1 coordinate 1,201,334, forward strand.
TGTTCCACACCTTTAGAGGAGATCAGAGCCTGTGCAATGGCAGGAATTCTGTCTCTATCCCATCCCACACCTTTTTAGGAGCTCAGTGTCTGTACATTGGCAGGAATTCTCTGTCTCTATCCTCTCCTGCCCAGAGCACCAGCCCTGACCAAGGCACTGCCCTGGCTGGGTTCCAGGAGGATCTGAATCACCTGGAGAGGGGCCAGGGGAGCACAGGGAGAGCTGACCAGGGAGGAGGAAATCCTCAGTGAGTCCTTCAGGAGAGCAGGTTGTTCAGTGGAGGGAAGGGACAACAGGCAGGAGCTCACTAATTGCCTTCATTAGATAAAGAACATGTTCAGTCATAAAAAGGAATAAATTGTTCTCTGCATCCACAGGGTACAGGACAAGATGCAGCAAAGAAAGACTTTTAACAAGGAAGACTAAGGGAAAACATTAGGGGAAATGGCCATGATCAGAAAGCCTGTGAGGTTTCTAAAATGTACCTGGGCAACTGTCAGTCAGACAGGAGGCTGGCAGGGTTGGAGTGTGGTCAGGAAACAAGACTGCAAGTGCTGGTTTTGATAATCCTGAACACCACAAACTGCAGCAGAGAGACCAGACCCAGAGGCAGAGATTCCTGCAGGGGGGAACTGTCCTGAACTCACCCTCCTACCTGAGCCAGGGGTGAGCAACGTGACCCTGAGCCTGCAGGGACAGCCTGCAGGGCCCCCACCACAGGAGCACTGTCCTGCACTGGGGAACCTTCCTCTAGCACACAACTGGCCAAGAAACACATATTAGTTAGGTACCAGGTGGCATAATATTGGTTGAGTTTCCAAAATAATAGAGCACTTGGAACTTGTATTAAAAATCCACACGTTTTTCCTTTAGATTGTGGATAAATTAGCAGCTTCAATTATACAGTGCCAACAACATTTTCTTCTCCATAACTAAATGGACCAGGTTTTAATACTCTTCAGTGATCTTATTAATTTAAATTAACCTTCTAACAAATTAAGAATAAGAATTTCATTTGCAGAAAAGATGTCACAGCCATGGAAATTAAAGCCTCTGGTGGATAAAGGTAAATTTACTCTTGGTCTGAGACAAACATTGCTGGTCTTTCCTGATTGTAACTATAATGATCTGATAAACTGCTGCTCTTGTATACACTCAAGGGTTGGGTTTTTTTAAAAGGAGCTAAAAACACAGACTACCCACCTGTATCTATTTTTAATTTGGTAATGACTGTACTTGCTAAAATTCTACCAAAATGTCACTCACAGCTTTGGATTCCAGCTTTTTTTAAACAGAATATGGAGCAGAAAGCATAACCTATTATGCAAAACTGTCAGATGCTTACTTCAAAATCACAGAAATAAATGCATAATCCTGATTTTCTCATGGATCAAAACTTCATTAAAGGAAAATAAAACTTGAATCTAAGTGCTCAAGAGAGCCAAGGTATTCTATAAAAAGTAGAAGGGCTCTGATCTGTGTGTGTCCTGCTTACCCACACAGCCCCTGCTCCACACGTAAGGGATGCCTTGTACTCTGTGGGTGCAAGGAGAGGCAGAATTACTGGAGACCACGGTGACTTCTGTCTCATCAAATTCACAGATCAGCCAGACATTTCAACAGCACCAACTGTTGCAAGGAAAACTGCTATTGAATCTCAGCTGCAGAAATGTCAGCTCAGGGCACGCCGCACAAATCTAGTGCTGAATCCTTAACTACAAACCCACGGTCTGAAAATTTTGGAGGGAATTAATGCTACTCCTTTAAGCGAGAAAATATTCCAAATAATCACACCACAAACAGTTCTGGCCTCTAACATAAATTAACTGTATGTTAGGGGACTTTTTTTAAAAATCTGATTAAAATTGTAATTCATGAGACTCCTGCTGTTGGCAGCTGTATCACAATCAATGACATCCTTTGGGGGACTCTCAGCATGTGGCCCACATCAAAGGTAACGTGCCAGTTTTCATCCTAACTTATATGTGCCTTAACAAGAACAAGAATTTTCCAGACTTTACAATGTAATTAAAACACTGAAGTACTTTCTTTTGTTAAAATATCATTCATGTGAGATTGAAGTGGACTCACTACTGTTAACAAAGGCAACTAATATTTGATATTACTGGAATTCTTTACAGGATTCCTCACATCCTTACATCCTGCAATGGGAAATTAAACCAACAGAGTTTGAACATGTTACTTTGTGCAAAAATAAAAATGTATCTGATATATGGTATCTCCCTATCCTTGCAGTGTGGAGCCTGCAAATCCCTGAGCACTCCTGGCACTCCCCACTGCCTGAGCTCTGCTGGCCACCAGTGGATGCTGCCTGCTCCTGGCTCTGCTTTGGCTTTTTCCAAGGATGTTTTAACACCAAATACAAGATGCATTTCACAGGGGTAGACCTGGATTGTGCTTTTCCCCTTCCTTGCCCTTCTGACCCCGGGCAGAAGGCAGAGGTGCCTCCTCACCTTGTGACTGCAGGGACAACCCTCTCCCCACCGTGTCCTTGAGCAGCCACAGGACCCTCCTAAAACACCTGAACAGCAATGGTTTTCTTTTTATCATGTGGGGCATCCAATCTGCCTCGGTCTTCACAAAATTTTACACAGAAAGTCCTAAATTTGGTGTTTCTGAGCAGTGCCACTCCCCACAGTGCTGTGCCTTGCAGATGAACACGAGACCTTGTCTTAATGGGGACACTTCAGAGCCACCTGCTTTCCTGCAGCACTCTGGTAGGGGCACAGATTTCAGCTACTACCAACAAAAATGAGAATTATAACCAAGGAAAAAATGTGGCCTTGGCTCTAGAGAGGCCAAAATGATTTATGACATCAAGACCTAGTAAAGAGAGTAATACTCTGCAGGGACTGTGTGAGCTCAGCCCTCACTCACATCTTCTGTGCCTACTCCTAATTACTTCATTTACGACTGGAAAAGTGTTTTAACAGACAAAATTAATTATTTTGAATAATCCTTCTGAAATATGATATGCATTTTAATTGTATGCACCCCGTCATTAATTAAAGTTCTCTACCTTTTGGTGCATTCATTCAAAGATTGTATCAGTGACAAAGCCACAACTATAAGGAGATTATTTACTAAAATTAAAAATACAGCTGAAGGGTTAATATACTCTTGTGATACACTTAAAGTAATGCTAAAATGTTTTCATTGGAGTTTTTACTAGACATTATTTTTCCACTCTTTAAAATCAATCTCTTTGTTCCAGGAACACATTTCCTGTCAATAAAATGAAAAATGATATAGATTTAGGAGGATAGTGGTCTCAGCGTAGCATCTCTCATATTATTATTCCAGTATCATCTGTTACAAAGTAAGACCAATTCCCACATCTAATTACAAACAGGATTTCAGAGTCATTAAACAAAATACATTTCCATTAGTGCTGCTGTAAGAAGATAGGGGAAAAAATGAAGATTAGTTCATGCTGCACCTCTGTTTTTCAAGCTTTGAAGATTTAGACCTCTGCACTCGGAGACTATAAATTTGTAAAGGATCTGAAAGGTGACAGACATGTGAAAGCTCTCAATTCTCCTCCGTTTGGCCATACCATTTGCATTTTGTCATTAGTTTATCTTTTGCTGCACTTAGTTCTGAGAGCAGATATGGCAGGAATCTGGAGAGGTTGTTTATGATCACGCCGTGTGCACCCAGGGGGGTTTGATCTGGCGTTAGGCAGAGCTCTTTAACAGATACAAATCTGGATTTTTCTATATTAAATTTGTTCCAGCAAAAGTTTGAAATCAATGTAAGGAATTCTGCCTCTACAAAAAAAAAACAAACCACTTTATTCTGAGGAAAAAAAGGAGTAACAGTTCTTTGACTTCCAATAAGATAACAACCAAAATATACCCAGGAAACAGATTGTGTGAGATGTTTAACTGCTGAAATATAAACTTACAAGTATATATATTCTTCATTTGTAAACACTTAGCAGTATCTAATATCTAATTGTCATGAATCCATCTAAAACATACCCTTGGGAATTACCCACTCAAAAAGCATTCACACAACCCAGAGCTCAAGAGTTAATAACAACTTTTCTAAAAAGAAGCCAATGCCAGATAAAACCTAAATTTGCTTGATCTTTAAACCAGTTTACATTAGCTCAGAATGTTATATAAACACAGTTAATTTCATTATGTGTAAAATAAGCATCAAAAACCTGAAAGATAATTCCTCTCACAGAAAAAGATGCCTCAGTTACAGAGAAGAAGACAGAGAATTTTATTTTCAAAACTCTTCTGGAGTTTTATTTCCTTTATTAGTTTTAAAATTAAAGCCAGAGCTACTGCACATTTTTGAGAGTTGGGTGTCAGTCAATCCAAACATGTAAATATTAGCTGATGTGTCAACAATTATGTGTGAATCATTATCTATATTTACTATAAAGTATTTATGTTCAGAAATTTAATCAATACTTTTTAAAATGCAGTTAAATTATTCACATGCTTTTAATAGGTATCTGCTTAAGGATGTATCTAAAATGGGACCTTAAAGTCAGTTTACTGATAAAAAAAATCATTTTTGCACTCCACTGAAACTGAGGTTCACTAAAGCCTCCTAAAATTCTTGTCACTACACCCTGCCCAGTGCTGAGGTGACAGAGCACCCAACATCCACTGACACTCACCCTCCAAAACCCACAATTTGCCAGAGAAACAGGTACCTGCATCTTATCTGCAAGCTTCCCACATGGAGACTGGCTTCTTGGGATAACTGAGGGGGCCCTGAAGTGCCCCATTAGGAAGGAACAGGAGAGAAAACAGCACAGTGCAAACCACTGAGCTATCACTGCCCCAAACAAACAGCATTTCGCTTCCTGGTGAATGCCTGAGGAGCTGGATCCTAAAAACCAAGCAGCACATCCACCCCTCCCTCCAGGACTATCAGTGCCTGGCCCCAGGGAGGCACCACTTCCATCACCCACAGGGAATTCTCTGCTCCTGTCATTCCCTGATGTTTCCTGACAAGCAGTGGGGAAAGCTTTTAAAAGCCCCCATGTTATGAGAATTTTTTGAGTCCCTTCACTCTGCTTTCCCTGAAAAAGCTTAAATAAACTTCACCATCACTTCCCCGTGTGCTCAAAGCAGCTCCATGAAACCACAACTCCAAGGCTAAGGATGGAAGCCCATCCTGAAATCCAAGTGTCACCACTCCCTGAATGTCCTTGGGGGGATGTCCCTGGGTGAAACCCCCCTGTGCAGACCCTGTGCCCACAGCAGGGGCCAAACATCCCCTCTGTGCCTACTCACCTTCCCACCCTCACCCTCACCAGCACAGCTACTGCCCACAAAAATCTCCACTTTTAGGATAAAATGTTTTAAAGTTTAGACTTGCTCGGGCTGGAGTCAAGTCTAGTTTTTGGATGAGACAGCACAAAACCCAAAACATGTTAAATTCTCTCTTGCTAGAAGACTGCACATATCTCTCCTGGCTAAAGGACAATTTAAGAAAATTCATAACTATTTCAGAAAATTCATAACTCTCTGCTCGAGTAACACAAAAATACTTGCCTTAACAACAGGAAAAATGACTTCATGAAATCTAGATGGTACTCAAGGATTAAAAAAACCTGTTCTCTGGTCCTGTCATTTTTACATTCTTACAATAAAATAACAGCCTTGGCATCCTGCTTTTTAGAAGAAAAGACCTACCTCTTTTGACTTTTCAAGCACTCGAAAATTTTAAAAGAGAAAAACTAAAAAATGCTGACCGTGTAATAGCTGGGTATTCATGGTGGGTGGAGAACATGAAAGGTTACAATATGGATCTGTGCCTACGCGTTTCTTTTCAACTTGAGCAGCATCCTCCTGCTTCTGCTAACTCGGCAATCATACAGCTGACAGATTTCTGGGTTTTCTAAATAATGCATGGGATTTTCTTTTAACATGTCAGTGCAAAAGTATCAATTCTGCCCCTGTGTCGTTTGTGATGCTGATTTTCCTTGACAGCATTCCATTAAACCAATGAGTTTTTTCCCTCCTGATGGTTCCTTAAATATTCCTCCGAGTGATGTATTTGTGGTTTTTTAAACAGATTGTGAAGGATGTTTGCATTTGTGAGAAAACTGCATGGCAGGTACTGAAGGGAAAGAAGGATAAAAAGATAACACTTTTTTTTTTTTTTCCTATGAGAGAGCTGTTTCTCTGATCCTCATATGCCAAAAGCTCGGGTGTTTCTCCTTTCTTTTCTGCCTAACTTAGCTCCTTGTCTGGAAATTAAGCAACAAGACTCTACATACAGAATAACATTTTGACTTCCTAAGGAAATACCACTGAAACACTTAGTTCTGTTTGATATCTCTCCTGGGAAAGCAAAACACATTTCTTAAATCATGCATGCTAACTCCCAAAGCCTCCAGAAGGAAATACCTGCTTTATTCTCTGCTCTGAGGCTCTGCACACACAGCTCCTGTCACGACTGCCAGGCTCTGATCCTGCCCAGCTCAGGCAGCTGGAAGGACATCCAGGTAACATCACCCAGCTTCTATTTTACCATTTATCCCATCTCACATTTGTACAATTACCTGCTGCCATGCCATCAGAAAGGAAAGCTCTGATTTCAGCCAAGTTCCAGATCCCCCAAGCAATGGCCTCTGATTCCAGAACACACCTCAGCCCATTTCAGCGCCGCACGACGACGAGGGAGCTCATCTCTGTCAACACCTCTGTGCAACCACACAGCTTCTGCTCTCCTCATCTTATTTCTACAGAACAACCAGTCTGGCTACGTGGCTGGGCTGTGAGTGAGCAGGAGCCAGCTCCAGCTGCTCACTCCAGCCCTTCCTCACTTCCCAGGGGGACAGGGAAGGTCACAATCACTGCTGGCAACCCTCAGGTGCCACCAGCAAAGTGTCCTCTCCAAGGACTCACCTGGAGGAGCCAAAGAAGGAGAAAAGGATCACAAAAGAGTTATGGCCACTGGGAATTTGAGGTTCCAGAGGGATGGGTTTCTCCCACATCCAGGCATTTTCGTCCCCAACTACCTGGCTCTCCAAATTCAACCTTCCTGCCCCAATCCTACCAGAAGATGGAGAGGGACACTAAGTCCCAAGGAACAGCCAGCCCAGGTCAGCTGGACTGTGGGGCCAGAGAGCCTCCAGTGCCAGATTAAAGAGGAGATTTTCAACTGCCAGAGAAGTTTTGCTTCAACACTTCATATGATGAGTAGGAAGGTGCAAAAAAATCTCTTTCTCTTCTGCAGAGAGAGTGGAAGGAGGACATCAATGTTCAAATGTGTAACAGCATTCTTCACAGCACTGTGAACTAAAGAATTGCTGCAATTAAAAAATATCTGCAAATTGAACTTTTTGGGGAATTTTTTCCCCTATATTTTCAGTATTAACTCTTGTAGCATTTGTTTTTTGTAAGTTATTGAGAATATTCCAGTACTAAACTCCACCACTACTGAGATTATTGTAACATCATGAGGAGGAGGTAGGAAGGAGCTGATGGCAAAAGCACACCAGCTGGATTAGAAGCAAGAAAAGAAGTGGCACATTTATCCCCCACTTCCTTAGACACACTTGTAAGATTCAATTCTACACCTGCAGTTTGCTAGAGAACAATATAATATCTGAGGAATTAGTCACTGATCGTGTTAAACTGAGTTGGAGGTCAGATTTTAAACTGACAGGACAAATTCTGGCTTCAGACAGAGAATACTTAAAAGTTTCCATCATCATAATGATGCACAGAGGAAGAAACTGTAGAAGTGACAGGCTAGGCATCAGTAAGAAGCAAATCCAAAATTATTTCATACTTCACCAGATACAGATGGGGATTGAGATGAATATGCCAAGACATCCTCAACACTTTTTTTTATTATACTAATGGCCTGTATATAATGACACACTTGCAAAGAAATCTGGCAATAAAGCTTCAGGACTTAATACTGCTCAATTACATTTTTAATTTGAAATAAACAACAGCAAAAAGAGAGTATTCCACTCATCTATCAGACTGTGGGATGAGCAGGAAGGCACATATCCAAAAGTGAAATATTTAGTGGCATTGTAGGAAGTCAATGTGTAACGCTGAGGTAAAAACCCAACTTAATTGTTTTAAGTAAAACTGCAACCCTTTGAGTCTTTGTTACTGTAAAAAGAAAAAAAAAAAATCAAAGGAAGCAAAAGGTCCATGGCTCTGTACAACCATATTTCTGATTTGACAGCTACAATTATAATCATTCAGACATCTATTTCCCACAAACTCTCCACAGCCATAACCTTTAGTGATTAATTATAAAGTTCCAGGAGCAATAGTACACAGACTAATTTCCTAAAACAATAAAACACAGAATTTCTCATTTGGAGCTAAATGAAACACGAACAGGTTGTTATTCATGCTGAAATCTAGATGCAGAGTCATGTTGCAGCCATTACAGAAGCTATTAAACACAACCTCAAATCAAAGAAACTGTAGGTCTCTCTCCTAAAATAAAATGTTTTTCTCACTTACGAGGCTTCAGACTCCTTTGCTCTGTTCCTTTCCACCTCTTCTTAGTAAAAAAAAAGTTCGAAATTCAATTTTCTTCCTCATTTCACATCCCCATTTTATTTTTAATAGTCATTTAAACTCCAAGTCTAGAGCAAAGCAAACAGTTGGTGAAGGTTTCATGCACACGGAATTATCCGGGTGTTCCCTTCACAGCAGATCAAAGTTACAACGTGTATTAACCTCTAAACAAAACTCCCACTCTCTTCATGCCACACCAAGGAGTTTTCTGCAGTGAGGGTTTGCTAATTCCTAAGTTATTTCATTTGGTGAAAGGTACAGCCAACCTTTTACCCTCCTGTCATGGTGGTTTTCCATTTTGCCACATCCTGCTCAGTGTAAATCTTTGTAATGGGACCAACCAAGAAAGGAGGAATTCACACTTTAAAAAATTATCCCAATGCTCACATGGCACATATTGGGAGGAGGGGAAATTGTGATTTTTAACAGGATTAGTATTAGTTCTTTCTGAAAAGGACTTATTGCTGTGTCTGCAAGCAACACTGGCACTGGAACCAGAAAATGTGCTCCTGGCAATCTGACCACACCAGGCAATGAAAAGGGGAGAGAACTGAGAAAAGATCTGCATGGAACTGCCACCATACTCTTATTCTTGGGTCCCACTGTAACTAAAGCATTTTTCCAAATATTTAAATTGGTATTGGGTTGGTTGTAGAACTCAGTGAATTGCTAAAGCACAGAGAACTCCCCAGTAAAGTGCACACTCTTGATGCACTATCCAAAGGCTGGTGTAACAGTCCCCTAAAAAACTTCTTGTTCCATGGGGTACCTAAAACAATCTTCCATGGGGTACCTAAAACAATCCCATTAATGTAGATCCTCCCCACATGAGGTACATGAATTTTGCCCTACCAGGTAACACACAAATGATGAGAATTCAAATTAAACTTGTTTACAGCAGCTTTTAAAATCCCCATACCAATCCTGCATCTTTCTGTATGAAGCTTCCTAACTCTCCTGTAGTAATTCCATCTCCAGTATGCTGGGAACTTTCAGAATTCATTCTGAACTACATACAAACTAGCTGAGTTACAACCACTGAATAGGCTTTTTCAGTGTTATTTTTTTTCTGAATTCAATGTGCACTAATTGATTAGGGTCTGAGAGATGAATAAGAAATACACATCCTACAGAACAGGGAGCTGGGGAAAGGTTTAATGCATGAGTTAGGAGCCAGATTTCTTCAAACACAGATGAGTACACAAAATTAGCAAAAGGCAACACCACTTTTGGAAAGACTGCTTTGTGCATAATTTGTCATGAATTCAAAGTTATTCCTTTAGAAAATGAGTGTAAGCCCTCCCAGCTGCTGCTTTATTGGCCTGGTGAATTAGCACCCTGGTGGTGCAGCACACGGCAGCCAGGCTCTGCCCACGGGACAGTGGGATGCACGGGCACCAACTGAGCCTCTCTCCTCAAACTGGCAATGGGAACAAACCAAATCTGGTCCCCAAGTGGCTAAAGAACAGGCTGCAGGAAAAAGTGAGGCCAAGGGGAACTGCCCTGATTGTAGCAGTGGCAGAGACACGATGGCTCTGTCTCGTTCCACGTTCTCTGCACTGTCCAGGTAAGAATCTCTTCTATTCACGTGGAAGGACATCAGAATAAACAAAGATTTCCTCTCCAAAGGATCCATTTTGACTTCACCTTTGAACCCTGTTCCTGGGGAGCTGGGACTTGGGGAGCTTACTTCAAATTTATGTTAATGTTTATGGAGCACATGAACGTGTTCTGTGCCAGGCCCTCCTGTCTGAGGTGACTCCAGCCACAGCCAAGGATTATCACAACCCCCTGCACAGCTGTGCTCTGCAAACATCCATTCCAGGAAAGAACAAAATGCAGGAAAGCCATAACTTGGTGATGGAGAATTCCCTGCCTTACCTTTCTCCAATGACCTGTGGAATTCAGGACTTCCAACAATGTGACCTTCTGGAAACCTTCCATCATCTACTGGAGAACTCCAGACAGTGTTATTGCCAATGAAGAAATGTTTTGTCACTCCAAATGTATTAAGGGGGCACTTTAGAGAGTCTGTATCCAATCCTAATGAAGAGGATCCTTCACCAGTGTTTTTCAAACAATTAGTGAAGGGAGCTGTTAGGGGGAAAACTGGAGGAATACGAAGGAGTGGGAGCACTAATTTTGATTTAGCACTGATAGAGCAAAGTTTACAAAACACAAGAGCCCAAGAATTTGAGACCCACGTGCTGAGAGCCCCAGGGCAGCCCAGGGGCACAGCATCCCTTACCTGCATTAGAATTGAGCTCTTCATTTTCTGACTCGGTTCCATTTTGACTCCCACTTCCATGAAGGCTGTTCATGGCCATAAGTTTCATTTTCTGTAGCTTCATAGCCTCTGCCATGGCAGCTGCTGTCAGACCTGGAAAAATATAAATAAATAATATGCAGTGTCATATTGCACAATGTGGCACTGCAAGTTTGATCAGAACATTCCTTTTCAGTAAGAAAAAGTCACATAAAATTAAATCCCCATTCTTAGTCCAGTTAAGTAATGTTATCCCTGAACACCATCTTTGTTTTAAAGTCAAGTTACTTCAACACACCATTCTAACAATTAAAAAGAAAAAAAAAATCTTTCATGTATATTTTTCTTTTTAACATGTATAGCACAAAGAAATATTTATTTAATGGTATCCCTTTTGATTATACTTTTAAATATAATTTCCTGTCACTTTGATCACCTTGTCACTTTGATCACTTTCTGCTTGACTTATTTAGCTGCAACAAAATTTCCACATGCAGAGTAAGATACAGTATTCCCTAATTTCAACAGTTCAAAGCCAATTAACATGTAATAGTACAGCATTCATTGTTCTATTATGCATCCAAATATTGCTTTGTCCTTTTGGGAACCTGCTGGTTTGGATTAATATTATTGTAACTGGAAAAGATTACATTGGAAATGTGCAGAAAAATGCAATATGGATAATTACAGAATCAATCCCACTTTTAAGAGACCATTAAGACCAGCAGAAATGCCCAGAATTAAAGGGGGTATTGGTAGAAGGTTTTCAAATTACTGAAATCCAATTAATTACCAGTAGTAAAAGAGAAGAAGCAAAAAGAGATGAGGGAAACATCAGGCTACAAAATACCATAATTAGCATGATTTTTTTTTTAATTATTTGGATTCCCAGTACCTTTTTCTTTGTAAGTACAAAGTTTTTATAATTTTAACTTGGTCAGTAAGTAAAGAATCAGATTTTCCCCCAGACAATACCAAATTACTTTTACTCTGGGCAAGATGTGACTGAAAATAATCTGAAGTTCTTGCAGGAAAATCCATCAGATAAGGGCACAAAACCAAAAAAATAAGTACAATTGTTTATCCACTCAGTTATGGAATAAATGGGTTCATTCTTCCCTTCAGTAGAACTTGCTTTTATTATTTGCTACCTAGTTCCACAAAGCCACTCTTCTGCATTTATTAAAACTCATGATTTTTTTGGTGGTGGTGCCTGTTCTAGCAACCCACTAAAGTATCACACATCAAACCAGAATTAAACAATCTGCTTCTGGAAAGTATTGCTTACTGATTTAGATACTGATTAAAGGGAACTCATAATTTGCACACCCTATCCATGAATTACCACACTCTTCTAAAAGCTGCTCCAAATCTGACATTCAGATTAGCTCTGCTGCTCCTCTGAAGGGCTTCACAAAGTTCTCATTATTTCAGTGAGGCTTACAAAGGAGGCAATCCAGGAGAGGGACTTCTTTTATCACACATGGACACAGCAATCTGGTCAAGTTCAGCAAAGATATTCTGATCATCATCAATAATTTTGTCTTGCAGGTTATTTCATGCAGCCCTCACTTCATACAAAAGACCACTACACTGTAATTTATTTCAAGATCCTTTTAAGTTCTTTTACAAATGCTAAAGGTTTTTTATCAAGCAGATGTAAAATCCTGATGTTTAAACTCCTGGTTTTATCTCTCACACCCTCACTTAATCCATCACAAAATACATCTCCAATGATAAAACTCTCCACGCACTTTCTGCAGAAGATGAAATAGTCTGCAAACTTCCTCACTTCTCTTTTGCTTAAGGAAAGGAAGTGGGATTGCTCTTTGAGTGAATTTTACATTATTTTCAGGAAGTAAAAAAAACAACAACTAAGCATAATCACAGTTCTGAGGAATTGTGATGTTTTCAAGATTTCCAGGCACCTTTTCACTTTCTATTTTTAATCTATTTGCAAAGACTTCACATACATTTTAATGGGTACAAAAATACAGTGTCAGAACAAGGAGTTTTTTCTTCTAACATTTTATCATTTGTATGCACCCAGGGATGCACAGATAAACCAATATTCTGGTGTTTTCATCAGAGTGAGTATTTATACAGGTTCTTGATATAGATTTGAAGTCATGAAATTTAATTAAATATGCAAAACGGTAAAGAAACTATTTATAAGGAGGCAAATAGGGAATGGAAAATAAATTCTAATCTTTAGCAAAATGCTCAGAGAAAAGAAAAAAACTTATCCAGGGCACTGTATTTAGAAAAAAAAAAAAGAGGAAAAAAAAGAAAAATCCCCCAAAACGTTCTACTGAACAGTTGTACCAGAAGAGTAATGAAGGCAGGAAGGTACCACGGAACAAACAGAAAATAATAAACACAGTCCCCAAATCACCACGATGCCGCCTGCAGAAATTAAAGGTAATTATTGTCAGGCATTTCTGAGCTCCCTAACCAGACACAGCTGCCATAAGGACACCAGCCAAGAAACAGTGATGGATCAGAAAACTGTGCTGTGCCATCTGCCACACCAAAGTCACTCCACTTCAGCAGCAAAAGTTTCAAGAGTAAAACACAGCCCCAGAGCAGAAAGCACCAAGGTCCTGCACAGCCAGGCACAAACTTGGAGCTGAGATTATCCCTAAATTCAGCCTCTGCAAAGTCTTTATTCTCACTCACTCACTCCCCAATCTCTGCAATTTCTTACTTGAACTGAAAGTCACAGAATTTGGGGCACTTTAAAAACAATGCACTAATTCTTCAGCATCTCTGAGAGACAATAAAATTGAGGCTAAAGCAAATGGGCTCTGCTGATTGAAATGATGGCACAAAACAGGCACCACTGGCATCATCTTCAATTAGGTACCACCATGGTTAATGTTACTGGAGCTATTATTCAATTTACCTATTAATAAAACGCCTTCCTATCACTGACTCAGCTGTGGCTAGCTGTGGAGAAGAGGACTATTCTTCAACTGACTTATCTAAGGATCTACAAAGAACTGAAGAATCATTTCCATCCTCTTGGATGAATCATTATCAGCAGCAGAATCTCACTCAGAGGACCTCACTTTGAAAAATGTCCTGGGAACTGCTGTAATGTATACATCTATCCCTCTACTTCCCTCTAAAAAAGAAAAAAAAAAAAGGATCACTAGGAAAACCCACGTGCTGGATTACATACTTCAAAGCTTCTGGTTTTTCCTGTCCATTTACACTTGAAATTTTCCTTTCTTTATCTACCTTCTGCCAGCTGCCATCAGTCAGGGAACACCCAGGAAATAAACTGTGGATGTTTGTGGCCAAACAGGGACGTCCTTCCCAACACCACAGCACAGGAGGAGCTGGGCACAGCCAGGATGGTTCTGCCACAGCCCCTCGCTGGGGCTGGTGCTGCTGCAGCATCCCCAGATCCCTGGGCTGGCAGGGGACCCTGGTGGGATCTCTGAGAGAATCTGGGAGCTGTGTTCTGTGCACAGAACTGCTCAGGAGCTCCTGGTGTGCAGGCAGAACCACGAGCTGTCCTCTGTGTGGGAGCTGCTTGCTGTGAGCCCAGTAAAGCCAGGACTATCTGCACCTTCCCTGTGATGAGTCTGCAGAGCCCTGCTGCACAGCACAGGGATTTCACCCTGAAATAACCAAAATCCCCCTCCAAGGATGCACAAACCACACAGTTCCTGCACTGCAGGAAACTTCTGCAGTTGTATTCTGGGCAGACAGAGCAGGCCCAGAACCAAACTGCTTTCACATGAAGAGTCTGGATCCAAACTAGGGCTGCTCTCAGCTGGTCCAACAGGGCACTGACTGCCCTGGGGAGACCCAGGGGGGCTGGAGATGGAGCAGAGCCCCACGGCCCGGGAGCCTGGGCTGCTCCTGCACCCCCTGAGCACATCCCATCCTCTGCTCCTGCAGCCATGGGACCTGCAGGGATCAGAGCCTGTGAGCCCCAGAGAGGCTCCCCCAGCCCTGCTCTGCACCCTCCTGGGTGTGTGGTTCAGTGTTCTCTCACACATCCCCATCACAGACCAGAACACTACAGAAGGTTATTCCCTGGTGAAGCCCCAGGAAGGATTCCAGAAGCAGCAGCATGCTCACAGCATGGCCCAAAGATCCCAGCCCCAGGTTTGCTGTCTCCCACCCCAGGGCAGTGCTGAACCACCCCGAGCACCAGGGGACAAGGGACACTGCCCCTTGCCTCCAGGAACATCACAATTTATTCCTCAGCAAATATTTTCTGGTGTTGGGAGCAGAATCCAAAACTCACCTACATTCCACTGGTGTCGTGGGTGCAAGTGACTCCTGCACATTTAAGCAATGCCCAGTCACTGGAAATTGGATTTTGATGGTGAGTGCAGGGCTCTGAGCCTTTCAGGTGACCCTGAGTGTCTGCTAATCTCATACTCCAGCTACAGCTATTTTTTCCAGTTTCCTGATTAGTCAGACTGTGCCTCTCCTTCATATTAGTTTGAAAGCTTTTCTGTCAAAACTGTGAACAAGTAAATTAACTAAAGGAGAACTATGAGTAATCAAATCCTGAGGTTTGCAATTAATTAAATGAAATGGTGAGTCAGTGAACTGAAAAATGGTTTTATATTAAAACAAAACATTTAATTAAATTAACAGTCAACACATTGCAATTAATAATATTCAAAAGGAAAAATGAAACCCAGTTTAGCTGTGCCATATTATTTCAGTGTAACAGTCAAGCATTGTGCATTGGCTTGTTTATTATTTGCATTCAAAGCTGCTATGGGTCAAGCATGCTGTGCTAAAACAGCAATGATGAAATATCTGGTACCATGAAATGTCAGTATGAGAGACCGTATTGCCAACAGTGAAAATAATCATGAAACCTCCAGCAAATCAGGCTTTCCAAGACTGAAAAGGAACACTCACTTTAATTAAAATTAGTAAGTAAATACATATAATATACTTTACGCTTTCAGAGTGCCTGCAAAATTTTACTAATTAATTAATTTTAAAAATCAAGCTGGGATGTGAAGGCTTTTCTGTAGCTGAAATGAATCATCCTTGCTTAGTGATAAATAGGGAGGCAAAGCCCAGCACTACACAAAGGACAGTGAAACTGAACCCTTGGATAAGAGCAGTAAAATGCCCAAAGCCTAAAAGCAGTTTGGAGACGAGTCCAAACTCCTGAGCCTTGTTCCTGCAGATGTTTCTCGTGTTTGATGACTCAAACAGAAGCAGCAGGAAGGTTTAGCTGTAGTGCATGTCCTGTTTTCAGTGCTCTGTGAAGACAACCCTGGCTCCCACTTGGGAATGGTCACAGGAATCCCTCAGTGGGAATTCCCAAGGGTGGAGCTCGGGGAGGAACTGGGAGCAGCTGGGCACTGCAGGCTGGGGATGGGTTCAGTGGGAGCATCACCCCAGAGCCAGGAGGGCACTCAGAGCCCAGGCTGAAATCCAGGACAGACACTGCCCAGCTGAAACACAGCCAACAGCCAAGAAATGCATCACAGCACTGGAGCTTCCTTCAGCTGCTCTTACACCAGCAGCCAGTTGTGCTGGTATCACAGCCACATCCCAAAAATATGTTCTTTCCTGTTTTGCAACAGGAAAACACCCCAAATGACAGCAAGAACTGGTTTTTAGAGGAGAACATTTGAAATTCTGAATGTATTATGCTGCACGATCAGGGCAAAAGAGAAAATGAAGACTCCTTGATTTATCATAACAGGGCTGGGAGCAACCTGGTCTAGTGGAAGGTGACCATGCCCATGGTAGGGGATGGAATGAAATGACCTTTAGGGTCTCTTCCAACCCCACCCAGTCTGGGATTCTTGGACTCTCTAACCACACTCAGTTAATGAAAGAGTTGCAAGCTACTGAATATGATCCTCACCAAAACACTTCACACAATACTTTAAAAAAATTGAGTGGTCTAACATTTTTAAATACCACCACTTCAAAATGTCAAAAACATTATATTATGGCAAAATGAATCCTACTGAGGGGGGAAAAAAACCTGAACAAATATCACTCATATTTGTCAGGAATTGTGAGAAATTAATCTTTCACAGAGAAGCTCCAGTCATCTTGAAAATGTCACAGTCTTTTCTTGAGGGACTTGATTCCCTGCTTCTGTGCAGTCCCTAACTATTCTCCAGATAACTTCCCCTTGTGCAGCTGCTGGATGGGGACAGACCCACGGACAGGTCTCTTCATCCCACACAGGTCAAGGTGTGCTCCATCATCACCCAGGCAGTGATGCTGGGGAAAACACTGACAATGCCACTCAAAGCCTTTGCCAAATGCCCAAGGGATCAGAATTAGCGTTGCACAAACGTTTCTGAGTTTCTGATGGCTTGATCCTGCAATCCTGGTGATTTCTGTCTAACTTGGTGTGCTTGCTCACCTTACTTTAAAATACAATTTCATGCAGAAGTTCACATGAACATAGACCAGATTGAAACCCCCAAAAATCAAAGCATCCCTGCCACCCTGTGGAACAATTCACAGAATCAACAGGTTGTCATTCTCACTAATTTCCACTAATTTCACACAGATTTAGACATCAGCAAGAGCCCTGATTCTTACCAATCTGGGAGTCTGCTTTAAACATGGGGAGAGCTCCAGATGCTTCCATCCCATGTCTGTCTCTATTATTTAAGCTTCTCACCCCACTCATAACCTCTGTCCTGATCTTATCCTCCCTGACATCCATCTGAAAGACTGGAATCATTTTTAAAGTGAACATTTTCCATCAAGTACCTGGGATATTTCATATCCTCCATCCCCACGAGGAGATGATGACCCAAGAGCTGTCAGATTTCCTGTCTAGACCCAAGGGGCTCAGTTAGAAGTACAGAGACATTTTAATCCCAAATTTGTGCCTAGATCTGTAAGATGAGCACTCCTGTTCAAGCTGATGCACAGCAAACCCAGCTGTGTATTTTACAGTTGACTTCCCATCCAAAAAGGCACCTGCATCTCATGTGAAACCAAACTGCAGCTTCCCCTGTTGGAGGGAAATGGGAAAACCAGAACTTCAAAAAGCACTGAGAGGGTTACATTGCTTTTTTTTTCCATAATTCTTGCAGTGGGTCTCATGAGAATTGATTAATTTTGTGACATTTTCTGCTCTTTTTTACAATCTATGCCATGAGAATGATTTGTCAAGGCTGTAATGCGTAATACTTTTAGTATTCTGCACTACTGTGACCTTTACCTTCTTCTGTATATTTGATTGACTGACCACCCCACTTTGGATGTACAGCTTCCAGAAGATGGAAGCACACACTCCACACAGCAGCCACTGAAGTATCACTGAAAAAGATCAACTCCTTGATCACTTTTACATTCTTCAGTGCAGATCTGATGCAATTTTAGTCATGCCACTGAAACTTTTCGACACAAAATGGAAACTCACAGTGTTTAAGCACTGTTTTCAAACATCCAGAGGGTGACAAATTTATGCACAAGGGCTCTGATTTCACCCAGTTAAATTAATGCTCATAATCACCCAAACTCTCAAGCTATCTGCTTATGCTTTCATAATGCTGTCACAGACTAAAGATTGCAATTCTATGAGACAAGGACATGAAAAATCAAAAATGAAACCAGGAATGTGTTAAATTACCTCCCTGAGAGCAACACAAAAGAAATTCCATTCACAGGAAAAAAATATTAACTCCCAGGAAGACACAGGAAAGAAGTGGTGGTTACCATCAGCATTTGCTTCTGACTGGAGGACTTGGTTATCCATTTTAGAATATCCTTGGGTTCCTGGGAACCTAAAATTGTGATATCAATGTACTAAAACTCACAATCCTCACACTGGCCAGGCACATTCTGTTACTTCTCTACAATCACAGAAGTCTGCCATGGGGCACGTGCTGCCATCTGAAATCAGAATTTGCAGTTGTTTCTTTTTTCTCCACATTTATTCCTTTCCCATCCTATCAGTTTCTGGGGGCTTCAAGCACCTGTCCATAAGCAGTAATGACAGAAGGGAAGTGGCAGAAGTTTTTGGAAGTCCTTTCAGTTAAGTACCAAAAAGTCAGAAAGCTTATCTGGAGCTGGCACAAATCTCTCGAGTTTGTAAAATTAATTGGGCTGGAAGGTCTTCTGAGAATAAGGATATCTTTGTGAGTGATTTCAAGCTACTTCCTACTTGTGACAGGAAAATACCATACAAATATTTGTCTGGTAGCAGATGACACACGGCAGCTACATCCCAGCTGTCTCAATCCACACTTCTAAAATGGTGCATTTCAAGGATCTGAAGTGAATAGTGAGTTCCATAAATTCATCATGCCACAGTATTTCACAAAAAAACCCAACAAGCTGCCAGGATCAGCACTGCTGGTTGAGACTAGATTTTTAGAGTATGGTTTGCAAATTTGTACATTCATCCCCTCCATGCTGCTGCTTCCACATAAGCCATTTTCAGGACTCTGTTAGAACAGAAATGGAATGCTCTGATCACATAAAGCTCTTGGTTACTTAAGGCTGACAAATCTGTGTCCAGTTCATAAAACCCACAAAAATATTATGCTTATTTGAAGCACAATAATCTAAGCAATGAAAAGAGAGAGCCCAGACACTCCTCTCCAAATGGCATTTAATTAGCACAACCTCAAAAGATTGGAGTTTGAAAGCAGCAACACTTAGGAACAGAAATTCCTGGAATGTTCTTCTGAGACCCATAACCACTTTGCAATTCTGGCTGTTGGATTAAAGCAAAATATTTGTGCTTTAAGATCATTTGAAAACCCACAACTTATTCATAGTGAAAAATATTTGGGGATGGCATTAGGGGAACTCCAGCTTCAAGCAGAACCTATCACATTTCCAATTACTGTAATCAGACAAAATATGTAGAATGTAGTGCATGAATTTCATTTTTCTGGAACGGCCAATTCCCAAATGAATACTCCATCAATTGCTCAATGTAAAATAAAATAACATTAGGGGGAGCAGGGACCTTTACCTCTTCTAATGAGGACTCCACCTACTGCCACTTTATGATCTCCTTATACACTTTCAGCTTAAAACCTGTTGGGTTTCTGGTTTGTTTCCCATTCCAGGGAGTGGAAAACCACATTCCTCCAAAGCCTGACCTTCACACAGGGCTCAAGAATTCAGTTTTTGCCACCAAATCCCTCCCAGCAGTGCAGGCTGTGGCGAGAAGGACCCCGTGGTACCCTGGCACTCCACGGGGCTCTCCTCTGGAGGGAGGAAATGAGATATTCTGGGGGAGCTCCTTGCAGTTCCACCAGGGTCTGGACACTCCAGAGGGCTGTGCCTGAGGAAGGACAAGCTTCCCTGCAAAGCTCCAACTTGCACAGCAAATTCCTGTGCCAGGAGCTGCCCAGACACCTCGCAGGGCTGGGCAGGTGCTCTGGGCACCTCTGTGAGTGGGTGATGGATATGAGCAGCCCCAAACTGCACAGGGAAAATGAGGAGGCTGCCCACAGGCTGCAAAACCAGGTTTAACTTCAGGGAATGTTCAGTAAAGAAACAAAAGAGCCCTGTTCTCCACTGGGGCATAAATGAATGACTATTGATCCCCCAGCCAGAGTGTGAGGAATGTGATTATGGAGGCGTGGGTACCTTGACTTTCTTTTCTTCAGCATTTGTTTTTTTTTACTTCTGATCATTTTGATCTCTCTGTTTTTAAGTTACTTTCCTACAGCTTTCCTGAAGCTTATTCATGCACATTTACTTGCACAAATAACACGGGAGACAAGTAATTTAGTCCCAATAGGTTAATATCACCTTTGTTTATGAAGTTATGCCAGAATAGCTATTTCCATTTTACGCTGTGCAAGGTAAAGAACATTTTTCAAAGCTGAGACACTGACTGGAAGCTTATTTTCTTGTTCCAGGTGGTGAATAAAAATAACACGTAGAAGATGAACTACACCATTTTTAATATCTTAAAGGATGTGTCTCTACTCATTGGTCAAGCTGAATTAACTTCCAGCCTCCAAGCCAAATGCAGGCTCGAGGAGGAGAGGAATAATTTAGTTACTGAATTGAAACACTGAGTAATCTAAAATTATGCAAATATTCTCTTTGCCCTTGCAAATCTTTACATATGAACTCTACTGGTCTTTACTCCTGAGTTTGCACCAGGATAGCAGTTTCATTTCTTCTAGAACTATGGCAACAAACATTTTTAGCTCAGATTTTGTGCAATTATTTCAGTAGTCAAAGTATGTTCAGATTTTAAAATAGAGTCTCAGGATTTTTAAAATTGAAATTAAATAAATTTACTTAAAAAAGAAAACTGCATTTAATATAAATGATGTCCAAGATGTACTGAGATATTTTTATTCAATTCAGAAAAACACTGCAGGTACTTTTCCAGAATTCTACATTATGTAAGTAACCCTGTGCAAGCAGTCCTTTTACAGTTCTGGTACTCTGCAGCCCTCAACCACTTCTCAATATTAATACTGTACTTTTTGCAGATATCTGTTTAGAGCTCAGAGGTTTAAATCTACTTTAAGGCCTTTCCCACACTGCTCAATTCGTTATTATAAAGTTATCTAGGCAATATTGCAATGTATTGCCAGTAAGCATTTAACTCTGGTTTTAGAAGCCTAACATGCAAAACATCTGTCCATTTTTAAGTTTACTAAAAAGACAAATTCTGCTTCTTCTATAGATATTTCTTTTAAAGACATCTTTTCAGTATTTACTATATCCTTTAATTGACATTTCCCTAACAGTAGCATTACATTGATAAGAACAGATCTAATAAACATTTATCAATTAGCATCTGAGCAGCTCAGGATGTTAAATAGAAATTCTGACTGTAATTTTATTCCCCTGCAGAATTTCAGGAACTGGTTTGTATTTAAGAAAACCTACTCACTTCCCTTGGGCTGAGGATGGCTGTGACACAGACTCCTCTGATGCAAAGGAACTTACAGATGACCAAGAAACTTATTTATATTCTCTTCAGGAAAGAAATAATTTGTACTTATTTCTTTCAAAAAGCCACCAAACTGCTCCTACTTGAGAAGAAAATTAACCTCTTTACTGATTAATCACTAGGCAGCTTTGACTGGTGAAGAGAAAATTGTATTACAAATGAACAGCTACCTGTTATCAAATTACAAGGCATTTTCATCAAAGGACCCAAAAATGCAGCACACTGACCAGTCAACGTGTTTCCCCTGACCTGGGGGGATTTTTCCAGTTAACAGCTTCTGAAGAATGCTGCCTTTTGATTCTTGTCTCTGACACAAAAATGATTGTCCCATTTAGCCACTGCTCTATCACATACATCAGAGAATCCTATTTACTCACACGCTACTGGAACATTAAAACACAATACTGTGATTGTCTCTGGAAGAAAATTCTAAAGATTGACTTTTTTCTTTCTTTTTTTTTTTTTTTTAAGGGAGTAAGATCAAAAGCTAGCTTTAATAGATGTTTGACTAAGGTCACACTCCTAGGAAATGGAACACTGAAGATGAAAGAGAACAAATAGATTTGGTTTTTGATCTCAGCCAAATGCATTTGGCATTGTTTAGCTTTTATAAAATACTTCAACTTTAGGCCATATCTGACTAAAATAAATTGGTTGAAGATTTCAATAGTTTGGTAAGACTTTAACATGTACCCACATTTGGAAAAACATCTGAAGTATCTGGCCAGATTTTTTTCTTACTGGAATGACGTCAAATCTAAACACTGTTGTTAAGGCTAGGTGTACACAAACAATTTTAAGAATCTATTTTCCTAACCTTAGGCTGATTTAAGAGTTACTGTCCACTAGTGCTGTAAAATCAGGACCACTGGTACTTCCAGGAAGAGATTTCAGGGCAAGTGCAGAGCACTGAGCAAAGGTACCTGAATACTCCATTCAAACAAGCAACTGTGTCCCTAACCAGGAGTGCAGATCAGATCCCTTCCCCAAATTATTTCACAGTTCTTGGGGACATCCACATTTGTAATCTAAATAGGAGTAAGAAAGAAATGGATTACAATCTACAAACTATAACTTTCAAATTTGTCAGCAATAATGGTGTTTGCTAACTGAAGACAACTTGCTTAATTAAGGAAAAAGATGAGATAACACTCATTAAAGCAATATGCTTAAATCATTACTATTGCTAGAAAAAATTAATTATCATTAGCCACCAGAACTGCAGAAACCCCTAAACCACTTGATAGGCTACAGAATCAAACTTTCCAAAGGAGTTCAGGAGGCCTAATAGAAATCAGTGATGGCAAAATGAAATGCCCCAACCCCAGGGCTCAAAATTGCCTTTTTTGCATTTTGATGAAAATTAATCATTTACATCACAAATTATATTACAATAAAAATTACTGCATCTGAGTTATGCAAACAGAAACTCTACAGAAATTATATAAAAGGAAGAACTTCCTGCTCTTACTTTCAAATTATTCTATCACCACATTACAGCAGCGAAAAGGAGCTGATAAAAAAGCTGAGATATTTCCCAAGACACAAAGTCAGGTATTTATTGTCATTAAAGGACACACACCTGACCACAAGCCCTAAAAGCAAAGCAGGGAAGGAAGAGGTGATTCCCCACACATTTCTCTCCGTTCCTTTCTCCAGGGCCACACAAAACCCACCCCAAAGGCACCTCGGCCATTTGCCCTTCAGCCACAAATTTAACCACACCAAGGTTCTTCTTTCTACTCTTTATTTCTTGAAAAGGGAAAATATCTTACACTTTCCCCTCTTTTGTTTTAGAAGGACATGGCCTATCACACCTTTTGCTGTTATTTATTACTTTCTGTAGCACATTTCTGCAGCTGAGGCAAGAAGAGATTTGCTGAGCCCACCTGGACACTGAGCTCTCTGCAGGGCAGAAACCCCACTCAGCTGACTCTGCCCCTCCCAGGCACAGAACACCTGCACCCAGCAACATTTCAGCTGTGGCACTCTCAGATATCCCAAATGTGCACCTCCCTCTATCCACTGAACCTGCCTGCAGGACCTTGCAGGTCACACATCCCAAATCCATCTGGTTTGTTCCTCAGCTCCCTGGAAAAATGAGACCCTCAGCCTTCAGATCCCACCCAGCCCCAAGTGCCAGGCAGGATTGACAATTACAGTATTGACCCACACCACTGCAAAGCTGTTCAAAAATCCCTGCCTCAAACCAGAAGGATTAGTAATGGACAGAAAAATAATACAGATCTAGAGAAGACTTTCCACCAACACAGAAGAGCTGTTCAGCAGGGTTAAAATTCCTTGTTTTCAAGAACAGAAAACAAGGATGGAAGCCATGGAAGCAAGCTGGATATTAGTTTAGATGCAAACCTAATTTCAGATAGGCTGCTATCTACCCACATGAGGGGGTTTTATATATGTATATATATATATATAAATAAATAAATAAATATATGCTTCCAATCTTAACAATTTGTTGATCAACACCCAATGTGGAATTCCTGGTTTTCCTCAGTTGTATTTCTCCAGGCATTGAAAATTTTTTATTCTCCTTGAAGCCAGGAATATTTTCACTTCTCTACCCTTAAGACATGAAGCCCACAAAGGTTCAATAAAAACTTCCTTTGTTTTAGCAGCTGAACGTTTGCTCTTCTGCATATGCCTCAAAGGACACAAAACCCTACAACATTAATTACACAGCACATTTAGGTGTCACCAAAACAGGTCTTGGGCTCATCCATTTCACTGTCCAGCAGCACAAATCTGCATCTTGCTTCTCACACATTTCCCAAAGAAGATTAAGTTTATCTACCTAAAGATTAAACTGTGGAAATCGTGGTTACTGGCATTTCCAAAGAAAAAAACCTCAAGAACTAAAAACTATATGGTATATTAGAAATGTGCTGAATGACACAAAAAAAACAAAAAGGTAATTAAAGCAATTATTGGAATGCTATACAAGTTATTGAGATATATGGTAAATGGAGTTATATCTTCAGTCTTCCAACTGTTCTGCTGGTAGGCTCAAGTTTCAAAATATTGTGCTTCTTAAACAATGAAATGAATAAATTCTTCATAATCTTTTGTGTCTGGTTCCATGCAAGAAAAGGAATTTATTAAAAAACACGAGTGTATTTATGGATAAAAATTAACTTCTACCAAATAAAAACCAGAAGACTATAAAGCAAAAATCAGAGCAAAATAGTGCTTGATTAATTTGGTCCTTAGTAGGAATATAAAAGGACCAGCCTGTGGAGGATATCATAAGACTGATTTATATTACAAACCCTGAACTATTGAGGTATATGCTTATATATCACATTTTATAAGAGGCATCATGGGATCACACCATCTGCTACAGAGACATCAATAACTGCACCTTTTAAAAAATAACAGCCAGAGACTGAAAATGATCACGGTGAGGTTTTCTTTTGTTTTCTTTTTAACTATGGAAATTTCCCAGGGCAAAACAGGAGCACAGGAAGGTGCAGCAGGAGAAAAGCCCAGCCCTGGAGGGGCTCAGGAGTCTCAGGGCTCCCACTCCACCAGAGCCTGCAGATCCAGGCAAGGGCAGCCACATTCACTGAAGAAGATATTGTTGTTATTTTACTTTTGTCCTTTAGCAAAAACATTTAGTCTGCAGTTGTTAAGTGCAGAAAACAAACTCTCAGCAGGAAATGAGTTATTCTTCCCTTCCTGAAAGAACTCGTAATATGATGAGCATAACATCAGCAGTGATGGGATGAAATGGTGTTTTAAACTGTAGAAATAACAAATCTGTTATGAATAATTCCCACCAGAAATCCTGGAAACCTACTGCCAGTTCTTCTTTTATGCAGTGAAAACAGAAAATTAAGAAGGAGATCTGTCCAACTGGATTTACTCACAACTTCAGTTGCACTCACTCACAGGTGCATAATTGCTTTTACATTCTTGCCTCTTCTATTTGGTCAAACCAAACAGGAGGTAAAGATGAAAAAAGTGCTGTCCCCTGACATATTAGGATTAATTATGGGGAAAAGTAAATGAGAACTATTTCATCTTCAAAGTGCTTTCCTAAGACATTAACATCTAATAACAGTATTAAAGTCACATTATAGGTCTTTAATATGTGGCAGTAATAATGCTGTCTAGTTTAATAAAAATACCCATTAAAATAAATATTTTGGCTATCCACTTCTAGGAGTTTGCAAAACTGTATTATTACCAAGTGGAAGGCACTTTGGGATAGTTCAAACTCAATTTTGAGAGCAGCACTGCTGCAGTAACAGCAGCTTGGTTCCCCTTCCTTGCTTATCCATGTCTCCTAGGCAGAAATGAAATCAGCTTTTTTTCATTTCTAATGTCAATACTTTTAAAAAGAAACAAGCAATAAAAGTAGTCATGTATCTTGACACCAGTGAGTAAGTAAATAATCACAATGAAGCAGAGCTCAGGAATTGTGCACATCTCCTGGTCTGCACGGGTAAGGCTCACTCCGAGATATTCCTCACCAAATTCTATTGGAATTCCAGCAGAGGGAATAACTCTATTTCCAATCTGCAATAAGATAATTGCTGTTTCAGCAGGAATGTAATCTCTGAGGCAGGAGCCCTTCATGTCAAAGACCCCTGCCCAACCAGAGTGACACAGGTTATTGGTACCAGCTCACCTGGAGCTGCTGGAGGGACTCTGGATACACTGACACATTTCAGGAAACAATTCACTGCTAAGGATATTTAAATGTTAGTAAATCATATTTAGTGCTGTAAGAACTGCCCTTTTAATTTGCTAAGGAGTTTGAAAAGGCACCATAACTTCTTGCTGGGTTACATTTACAAAATTGAGTGTCAGCTTCCAAGTTTTGGGAGCTGTGACAGTTCAACACTCATCTGCAACACTGCAGGCACAGCATTAGCCAATGAGAGATTAATTAATTAAGTTGTTTACCAAAAGTAAGAAATAAAACAAGCATATTTTTGCTGTTGGCTTCACAGAAAGTGCAATCAGCATTTTCAGAGTGCAAGGTAGTCTCTCTTTGTGATTGTTTTTGGCTGGCTGACATTCTCTTGCCAACAATGTGTTATTGCTTGCTCTTTTTTCCAACAATTATTAAACTGAAATAGCTGAAAGGCATCTAAATAAAATTCCAGCACTGTCTTAACTCAGGACATGGAATTCCCCTGATTTTTTGGTGAACTCTATGGCTCCTCTTTACCCCTTTTTCCCCACACAGCACCTTGGTACAGGGGCAGATGAGAAGCTGGATAATCTCAATTACAGGTGATGGCAGATGAGGTGAACTGGTACAAAGAACAATGTCTTTGATTTGAGATTTCTGCTCTTTATCTTTCTTGGAGAGCTCATTGCTGTTGGCCTGGGCTGGTGCATTTGATGAATGGGTCAGCTGCAAGGGTCTGTATGAGCAAATGAGGAAGATGCACATCCCATTCCTCAAACCATAATGAAAATCTTTATGAGATTGGATTCACGCTTTGAGATGACCTAAGAATATGTTCCTGCTTTTTTACATATTACAATTTAGTTATCCAGTAACTAGTATCCAGTTATCCAGCATGAACCCAGGTCCACAGGCACTCCTGAAAGCTGGGAAAGCAACTCATACATGGGTGGTGCTGCTTTACAGAGCTATTTAATATTAAATTAATTTTTTAAACCCCATAAACCAGCAGTGCAACAGACTTCTCTAATCACAAGTGTTCAAAAAATCTTTTTGAAGAGACAAAGCTGCTGCCAAAAAAGCTGGAAGTTCATGGGCAGAAAAATGATCTAAATTACCAGAAGTTGCTCAGTCCTATCTTTTTTGTGTTTTCCTAAGTTAGCATGTAATAAGGACACAGAACTGATCTGCAAGAAAAACCTGTCTACATCTGAGAGCAAAGGATGACATTATTCCTGCTTCATTACCTGCATCCATACTCACACTTCTCTGCTGCCATATTTACCACAGGTGGGATCTTCTCCCTCTAAACCCCACTCCTGCAAACTTGCTACTCATGGCAACTTGTAGAAGTTCCAAAATTCCCCTTGAGGTCTTGTGAGAAGGATCAAGGTGAGTCTCAAAAACTTTTCCCTTTAAAGCTGTTACAGAGGTTCCCCCCAAAACAGTTTGTTATCACAGAAAGAAGTATTTCAGAAGTTCTTGGTGACTTTTTCATAGAAATTTACCTCTAAATTTTCATAGAAAATTACCTCTAAAAGCTGTTGGTTGACGATCTGGTGCCATGAACTGAAAATTATTCAGGAAAATCATTCACTTCCTTTGCTCAACCCGTGTTGAGTTTGCTCAAACTTGTGTTTCCTCAGCAAGGCCATTGATTGATACAAATTATATTTAGCAGGCAGAGATTCATTCTTTCATTCTTCCTTTTTCATGATGGAAAAAGACCGGATTTTCTTTCAATTATTAAAAGCCAAGAATAACGATACCAAAAGAAGGTGAAAAAGTACAACAAAAATACAAATCAACTGTTATGGTCTGGACAATGAAATACCAGAATATGATGAAGAATATACACAATCAGCACATGATTTATTGATTGCCCCTTCTCCAACGAAGAGCCATCAGCTAGTTTAAAAGTAAAATTACATACTAAAATAACAGCAGAGAGAGAGAAAAATTATGAGGGTCATACAAGGGGAAAAAGATGTATCTTCAGCAAAGATTTTTAAATGAGATGGAGAGTCAATGAGGCAGAGAAATACAGGAAAGCCCTTCCATGCCAGAAAGAATTGCAGAAAAGCAGGTTCTTTTAGCATTAGTGGTGAAATGTGGAGTGGCAGCATGGGAAAGAAAACAAAAAAACCAAAGCAGACACCCCTGAAATAAACTGCCCTAATCCTGCTCTTTAGAATGTCTATTAATTACATTAGCATAATGGAAGTTTTCTGACAGGCCAGACAAAACCTGGAGAAGAAAATAAACGACTTGTGCTGACAAATGTGCTCACAAGTTACACGACTGCAAACAGGAGCACAAACTGTGCATAAGTCATGGACTGCATCACCCAGCCCTCCCTCCCTGAGCCTTGCAAGCCTCCTCCCCAAATCCCAATCCCTGCTGCCTGCAGAGCACATCCACAGCAAATGTTTGCTGCTACCACCATCACTGATGTCACTTCTGTCCCTGTGCCAGGGACCTGCACCTTCCTGGTCACCAGGTCCAGCTGCTCCCAGCTCGGGGCACTCGGGGTCGAGGGAGGAAAAAAAGGCAACAGGTGAAAGGAAAATGGCAAGAGCTTGACCACAGAAATAAAGCTCAAAGGATTTGCTGCAGTAGGCAGAAAGTTTAAGGTAAATGGGAAAACAAAAAGGTAATTTTTTAACAGCAGGAGTAAATAAACTTGGGCACAATTTGGGGGGTGTGGGATGAATTCCCCTCTGAGCTGGGCCTGATGTGCTCCTTGGGTGCTGATGAAGTGCAGGCTTCTCCCAGGAGAAATTTCCCAGCCCTGGTGACACAGGAGGGTTTTACACATGGTCAGCATCTAACACATTTCTGTCTGCTCAAGTGAGCAACCCAGGTCCACAGGCTGCCCCTTGCACTGCAAATTCACCCTGTGGAGAGTAGAATTCCTTGTGGGAGAGTCAGAATCTAATTCCTTAGAATATGCCATAATTTGTGTAGCATGGATGTAAATAGACTGTTCACCTCAATAATTATGTATGCAGATAGTTATTTGGGGGTTTTAATACTTTGGTGAAATATAAAATTACCAAGAAAAATTATTCTAACGGTCTCTTTAGTTGCACATGTCCCCCAAAAACATATTTCTCTAGAAAAACGTATTTAGAGCAGGCAAGAAGGTTTAAACCTGCACTCTAATGGCTTAATACATAAAATATGTTAAGAAATTTAACTGCACCTCATGAGCACAGCAACTTTGTGGTGCCAGCCTGTGAACTGTGGCAGTGCTGAGCACACAGAACTGCCCCATGGAGTGGGAGAAACCTCCCCATGCAGGGCTCCATCCTGAGACACACAGTGCTCACAATTACACCCCACACGCTGCAGGTGAAATGCTAAACTCCAAACAGGAATGAGTTCTGGTTCTACACAGAAACATTGCATTGGACTGATTGAGAATATTGTACTGATTTATATAAAACTCTTCATAGCAATAACCTTGCAGATGTGTCAGAAGAGCAGGCAATGACAATACCAAACTGAGCTGTTTTCAAACACCACCTGAATGTTTTTCCTTCGATTGTGCAACAAAATAAAAAAATACAGATTATTCAACTGTGAAATTGTATTGAAATCTAAGATTTTCCCTGGCTGCTAGAACACCTCAGCCCAAGGTACACTGCAGAGCAGCTGCCCAGCCTGCAGAGTTTGGATGTTAATTCAGCTGAGGCTGCTGTGCCAGAGCTGCTCTGAGCCTGCCCCAGCCCTGCTGTGGCTCCCAGAGCGTGGCACAGGGATGGCAGTGCAGGCACAGGACTGCCTGAGCCAGGCTGTGAGCAGCTGATGAGCTGTGCTCAGTCATTTCCAGGGACACCCACTTGGAGATGATTGGGTTTCAATCCTTGACCTACAGAATTTTAAGCATCGCTTCACTCATATCAGAGATTTTGTACATGGACAAAATACAGACTATGGATGGCTTCTAAGTCAGCAGGAAAGAAAGTTCTTTACAATCAAGATTATTTATTGTACTGAAGATTTAAAAACAAAAATTAAAAAAAAATCCTTCCCAACTCAACTGTAAATTATGTTTAAAGTTGGTAGAACTGCTTGTTGTTAAGTACATAAATAAGTGAAGTGGGAATGGGTAGCAGAATTTAAATACCATCAGGCACCAACAGTTTCTCCCATGAATTCTTCCATCAGAAATTAAAAACTCCCATTTCACAGGTTCAGTCTACTCCTCTCTCCTGTTTCCTTCAGCAAACAGCTCACACTTTGTTTGATGGAAAAAGCCTGAAAGAGAAACCTTAACATGATAAATTACCATTAGATTAAGGAGAAATTACAGCAAGAAATGCACTGAACAGCTGAGGCTGGACAGGACCTCTGGAGATCAGAGGCCCTTTGAGAAGGAGTCAGAATTCCCAGGACAGTGCCCAGGTGAGCCTTGGGCTGTGCCAGGATGGAGATTTCAGCCCACTGGGAGCACCCATCCCTCCCAGCCAGCTGCAGTTGTTGCCCAGCTCTCCTTGGGAAAACATTCCTTGCCTCTGGGCTGATCACTCAGCCAAACTAAAAATCAGCACTGAAACTAGGCAAAACTACTCATATGATAAATAAGGAAGAGGCACAGTTATGCAGAAAAAAGCACATTGGTTTAGCTAATGAGCACTAAGAGAAAAACCAGAGTATGGAGAAGGTTCTACCAGATCTCCCCTGTGCTAAAAGCACTCCCTCAGTTCTAAACATCTGTCTCTGCACCACGAAAATGCAGATTTCTTGTGGGCAGGAACACTGTGCCTGTAACTGAGCCACCACTGCTCACCTCTGGCACCAGCCCTGACACTGTCCCATGACAGGAGAGCACAGGCCCAGAACCTGGGCTTTGTCTTCTCAAAGTCAACATTCTGAGCTATATTATAACTCCAATTTTAACTGCAGATATATTTGTTAGCAACTGCCATCCAATGAGCATGTCCCAGGCATTTATTTTCCTTTCCCAGAAGGAAGTTCCTCGAGTACATAAATAAGGTAAACAAATGTTTCAGGTGACGGCAGAAAATCAAACTCACCCTCTGTTAATAACCACTGGGTTAAAATAACACCACATATTTTTTTTATTTCAAGTATGAGTATTTACATGACAAAATAGGTCATTTAATTTCAGGTACTTAAGCTGAATTGTGATTACAGTGCACCAAGTTGTTGTTATCCTTACTATGACATCCCTGAATCAGTGACAGTGGAGAAGTGCTACAAACACATCATGCAAACAAACCAGGGAGGCTGCCCAACAGACAGAAACCTAACTAGGCAAACATGGCAGTACAAAAAAAATCAAGTTGGAGTTTGCTGATAGACTGCCACGATTGCTCAAGAGGAAATCAAAATTAATATCAGAAAATACAATGCTGGGGTCAAACAAGAATATTTGTAATAAAACTTATTTCTCATGCATTTGTACAGACTAATATTTGCATGTACATTTCTGTATGCATATACATATATATGTGTGTGTGTGTATGTTTTTAAAATCTGATCTTTGGTTTTAACCCCATGAGAAGAGAAATGGAAAGAAAACAAATTTCATTACAATGGAGGTCAAAAGAGCCACCCTGCATTTATGATCCCTGCGTGGTATTTCAGGTGAAGAGCTCCAAACTTTGTGTTTCACTTGGAAATGACACAAGCCCTGTCTGCTCCCTGCACCTTGGTGCATTCTGAGCCAGAACCTCGTGCAGGAAAACAAGCTGGGCTAGGAAAGGCACACCTGGGGAGGAGGAGGAGAAACAGCAACTGGAGGTTGTCACAACTGTACCTCCAGTCCCTGCAGCTCACACGTGATTGCTGCAGCTCCAAGATTCCATGTTACATCTTTAATTGTGGGCATTTAGCAGACTGCCTCTTATTATTAAGATACTGCTGAATTTTATTGTCAGTGTGGCCACAGGACAAGGCTAATAATTACCAGCACCAGAAGCAGCTTGTGGTTTTATATTACATTGAGGTAAATTACACTGGAATTAGAGTGGATTACTTTTATCAAATGGGGAATAAGCTGTTAATTAACTCCCTGCTGTAGCAATCTTTTTCTGAGCTTGCAACTGTTATTAGCTCTAGATTAAACTGTTGAATTAATTTCCCACTTACTTACTATTTCAAGAGTTTTTAATTTACCTGGCAGCAGTTTTAATGGGAAATTGTATTAGTGAGCATAAATTGTTTTTGGGAAGGGTAAACAGTTTGTGATAATATTTATTAAGTCGTTTTGTTTGAGCAAAAATATAATTGCAGTTTTAATTAGCGCATGGTTGTCGGAGTATTAGGTCTGAGATTACATTATGGCATTCTGAGGAAACAATCGCCCAGGTAATCCCAGCATTTATGAGTGAGAGCAAAGGGAAGAGCTGGGTGAACACTGCCCCAGCCCTGGGGTGCACACAAACACACACAAACACTCCAATTCACACTAATACACACTCAGATTCACACAAATTCACACCCAAATTCACACAAACACACACAAACACTCCAATTCACACTAATACACACTCAGATTCACACAAATTCACACAAATACAGTTTCACACAAATTTACACCCAAATACACACAAACACACACAATCACTCTAATTCATACAAATACACAGTTTCACACAAATATACACCCAAATTCACACAAATGCACACTCAGTTTGACACAAATTCACACACAAATACACACTCAGATTCACAAAAATACACACCCAAATTCACACAATCACACATCCAAATTCACAGAAATACACACTCAAATTTACACAAACACACACACACAAGTACACATCCCAATCCATACACACATCCAAATTCACACAAATACACACTCAGATTCACACAAATACACATCCCGATTCACACACACATCCAAATTCACAAAAATACACACTCAAATTCCCACAAACACACACAATCACACAAATACACATCCAAATTCACAGAAATACACATTCAAATTCACACCCAAATTCACACAAATACACACAAAATACACACTCAGATTCACAAAAATTCACACTCAAATTCACACAATCACACAAACACACACCCAAATTCACACAAATACACACAATCACACAAATACATATCCCAGTTCACACAGACACACACAGTCACACAAATACACATTCAAATTCACACAAATACGCACCCAAATTCACACCCAAATTCACACAAATACACACAATCACACAAATACATATCCCAATTCACACAGACACACACAATCACACAAATACACCCCCAAATTCACACAAACACACCCCCAAATTCACACAAACACACAAACTTTCAGAAAGGGGCTGGGTGGTCTCTGAGCTCTGTCCCCTGCTCAGGCTCTCCCCAGCCCCCTGTGTTGTCCTCTCTGCAATACAAATTCCCTCCTCAGGAAGGGTTTGTAGAACAAGACCAGGAGACAAAATTCCCCCCCAAAGTGACCTGGGCCAACCCCCAGCCCCATCTCCAGGTGCTGCACTGGGCGAGCCCCTGGCTGCCAGGCTGAGAGAGCATTTCCTGATAATGGCTGTGCCTGGAAAAGCAGGATCTGCCATCAGAAATGGGTGTAAGCAACTCCATCACAGCCTAAAATCAGCCATAAACACACAACCCAATTAACATTTGCTCTCAGGGTTTGTTTCCCTCCATCAGCACTTTTTACTCGTACTGCATTCGAGGTGTGGCCAATGTTAGAAACCATTAAATGTTCTTCAAAAAGTCTGTAATATGCCTTTTTAAAATCCAAACATTAACATAAAAATGTTCAACTCTAGTTTATTCAATTAATTTTGGTTCTCAATTTATAAAGATTTTACTATTCATGCAAAGGAAAATGAGAATTAAGATGCAATGCGATGACATGGAGTGGAGTTTTACAGCCTTTTTAATACAGATGTAATTTTAAAAATAATAGGTTTAAAATAGTAAAAAACCAAAAACTAATAGTTTTGCTAAATTACCTTTTTATTACATGCTTTCAATTAGCATTCCCTCATCCTCCCACCCAACATGCAGATTGTTCTCTCGTTGCTCTGAAGGAAATTATGAGATGATAGAAGTACAGAAGATACTTCAACCAAATGTTAGAGCCTCAATTGAAAACACAAGTACACAGCATTCCCAGAATGATTTGTTGCAGCAAATTCTATAAAAGTTAACAATTCCTAAAGATGTGTGTAACTTATGGAGCATGGTTCTTGCATATGGTAATAGATTATCCTCCTAAACTCATCGGTTATTACATTTAATATGCACTATGCTAAAAATTACAAACAATAAAATGCTTTCATCCTGACTGTGGTTTTTCATGTCTTTGAAGCCACCAGAAAGCTGAAGTGGTTTTAGTTAAGGTATTACTCTACAGCATGAGGAAAATGTTATCCTACAGGTGCAGGGGAGATTTAATCCACATGTTGTGAGGTTACGTATGGATATAAACAGTGGATTAATCCTTGGCTGCCTTCACTTCTGACTCTCCCAGTCAGAAGAAAAATGGTCTAATTTTGAAATTGTATGGTTCCCTGTGTTGTCAACAGCTTTTATTTCATCTGCAGAAGGTTCTGTGAGACAGAGCCCAACTGATCACTATTTCATCATCATTTATAACATTAAAGATCACAAAACATGTAGGAATATCCATACTGAGAGAAAGAAGAGAGGTCACAGCTGCAGACAAAAATGAGCCCAGCCCCATAAAACCCACCCAGCCTTTCCTGCAGGACTGCCCCAAGAGTGCCCAGCCACGACACTGAGCTCAGGCAGCTCAGGCAGCTCAAGTGAACAGTGCCACAGAGAAGAGATTCAAACCCTGCTTAAAAACGCTTTAAACACCTGAAATCAAATTTCAAGGTGTTCTAATAAGACCAAATTTAATACCTACTTGAGTGCATGAAGTATCAATTCTCTTCCCTCATCCAGTGAGCACAGCTTTTAGTGCTCGAGGTTCCGTAGCCAAAGCTCACGTTTGGAAACTCCAAATAACTTCTCAGTATCTTTTTAAATTATCCTTCTCTTCAGGCATAAGTATTTTACCCTAACAAAATCAGTTTTATTTCCAGAAAGAATGTAATATAAACACACTGACATATAAATCCATAGGGCTTAAGATTTCCACAAATAAATCTTTTTGTCACTTCTATGTTCTCAAACAGGAAAGGACACTTGGGGTAAAGAATGCTCAGGAAAAGGGAGCCTGTGACCACAAGAGAACAGAACTAGAACCCATTTCCAAACCCACCTGACTAAGGGATTCAATCCATGGAAGTTTTAAACCTCTCTTTTGTTAAATTTTTTTTTAAGAAAAGAGAGCGACCTAATTAGAGCAAATACCTGAAAGATTTCTTTGGAGAATTTCCTATTTATCTATCAGCAATATGTACCATTTGTAGTATCTTTGTATCTTGTACTCCATGATGGCATTCCCTAGAAAGAATTTTTGTCAAATATAAACCTGCCAGGCTAAAGGAGATCTGTGTTAAGATAAGCTCTCTATTCCACACCATTACAGGACAGAAGTTAAAAACACGAGCAGGTTCAATCACTCTGTCCAGAATACAAAACCAGAGGTGTTAGATGGAAAAGTTTTCATTTCTTTTCTTAGAAACTTCATAGAAGAGAAACCTATTGAGAAATTTATGGGAATCTATAGAGCTCCATTTGATGTGATGCTTTTTAGGTACGTACACACACACACAAATCAATGGAAATCAGCACAGATCTTCCTACTAAGTCAGACAGCAATTTTATAGCTAGACAGCAATTTTATAGTTGTGATTCTTATGTCTAAGAGCAGCAAATTTTAGACAGATGTATGAAACAAAAGCTAATCACAGCTTAGAACCAGAGGTAAACCCAGCCATTCGTTCACAGGAGATAAAAACAGTAAACACCTTGGATCTGAGGAGTCCTGAGCTTTGCAAACTTTGTTTTTCATCACTTAAAAAACCCCCAAGTTCTTAAATCTGAAAAAAAATCTCTACTGAATGCACAAATACACTACTAAAGCTGAATTTAACAATTCATCAATATTGAGAAGCACTAACAGAATAAAAATGTTTAAAGAAGGTAACAAGAAAGGAAGGTTCAAACGTTCTGGGCGCGTTCACCCGCGCGCACCAGCCCTGCCCACGCGCTCTCCCCGTGATTTGGGACTGTCCCCAGGTGGAATTTCGGGCACAGGGAGAGGATGAAGGGAAGGACACGCTCTCTGAGGAGCTGAGGGAGAGTTTCCCCCTCTCCAGGACAGCTGGGGATCAGCACAGGCAGGAAGGGCTCCCGTGACAGGCGGTGACAGCCCCAGCCCTGTTGTGTCTGAGGCAGGTACGCTGTAAAATTTCAATGATGCCTTTAAATTCTAATGGTTTCAAGCTGCTGTAAACTTCTGCAGCCATCAAAAATAATCTGTCATGGGACTAAGGGGTATGAACATCATGTCAGAGCCACTCTGCTGTTAGATTTATTGGAGGGTAAAGCATGTCATTTATGCATCAACTCACAGGAGAAAAAAGCAATCCCTATGAAGTCAATCTAATAATAGACTGGAAAGCAATGATTACTGTTTCATGTGCAGCAGCTATTTGTAGCAGAAGTTGGCCTAATTCAGCAGGCCTTGCCTGTCAGAGCTCTGGGATTAGCAAGTGTTTAGATGAAAATCTATCAGGAAACATCAAGAAATGGTTTAATGAAGAACAAAAGTCTTCATTGTTACATTTAATATTTGCTGAAACTTTTCCATTTGCACCACTACATTTCTAAAAAGCTTACTGGAAGTGACATCCCAAATAGAATACAAATGTTGAGGGACTGCAACTTCAAATTATCTGCCACAGTTCTCTGCAATTTCACTGCAAAAATCTGCTCTCACTCTTCTCCTGTGGGTGGAATGCCCTGAAATTGAGTGCAAGATTTTTTAAAGACATGACTAATAATCATGGCCTCACTGTGCTACACATATTTTCCACCATCTAAATATTTCACATCTATTGACTCATCAAGCTGGCCAGTCCCAACATGGAATAATCCAACTGCTGGCACCATTTTGGAGGAGTGGAAGCAGGGTGACAGACAGCTGCCAGTCAGAACCCACCCATACAGAAATGGCACAGTGGGAACGGGGCACCAGAAAATGCCCAGACCATCCCTGTACCAGGAGCCAGGCACCTGGGAGTGCCTTAAACATCCTCACTTTTTGAAACTATTAAAAAAAAAAAACCACAAACACTCAAAATCCTTAATTAGGTTCAAGTTCCAGTGTTAACTAACCCTGGGGAAGAGGCTGCCTTTCATCTTCCTTCATCCATTAAGTAAAATTAAAACTAACCCAGAGAAGATATTTCAATTCCCTTCCACTTATAGACATTATTCATCACACAACACAATGAATGTCTCAAACTGAGAAACCAAGGCATCCCTATCTAAAGGAAAAATCAGGCATTAATCTGATTAATACAAACATTGCACAGCTAATTGTCTCCAGTGAAACTCCCAGCAAAGAATGAAGAAGAAATAGAGAAAATAAGATATTTTAATGGGCCTGTAGGAGACATTAAGGAACATTTAGATCATGAGTTCACACCATCTCCAAGAAAGTGACCCAACCAGCAGGAAAGCATCAGCAGCTCTTGGTATTTCTTCTGAATGTGCAGAAATGGGCAAACACTGACTGCTCCACCTGAAGTAAATACTGACATGGTTACAAGTCTGGACTGGCAAGATCAGGGTCAACCTCCTCTGCCTCATCAATTTAACTCATGAATCTTCAGAGTCACAGTTAAACCAAGATCAACCAACACTGCATAGATTCTGCACTTCAGAAAAAGCTTCATTTTTAATCTGAGATTTGATTAAAAAAACGAGAGGAAGTTATTATATTTTATTCCAACTGCTTGATGAAATTAATCTTGGTCATTCCTTTCAGACACAAGATAACTCCTTTTACACAAACTAATTTTTTTTTGTTTTGTAAAATAAATATGCATAAAGTTGAAAAAAAACTTGAAGGTGAGGCTGAAACAGCTCAAAGTTCCTTGAGCACGTTTTAAAAGGGATACTTATGGATGCTTTGTATTTGTGAAAAATCATTTCACCACAATATTGAACTGCTCCCCCAGTCACCAATGAATGGCATCCCAAAAAATCCATTGCAGAATTTCCATTTGTAACTTCACAGATGTGTAATACCACACTTGGATGATGCAAGTATTGCAGCTGCATTACTGGCTATCACCTAGCAAAAATACAGGAGTGGTAACTCATGTTAGATGTCACAGTTCAACCATTACTTTGGGAGACCAGTAAGTTTCTCTTGAGCTGTGGAACACAAAAACAGAAAATTACCTCACTACCAAGACCAGCTAGTTCCTCAATTAACACAGAGCCTAATCAGCCTTGAAATTATGCAGGTAGCAAATCCCCAAACTAAGCCATATTTTACTGTCTCCTAAACTATTTTGATCTCATTATCATTTTCAGTGGATCAGCACAGAGGTTCTACAGGGATGTCACACAAACACAGCTTTGGAGCAGTGCTGCTCCAGAGGTCAGAATCTGAACATCCCTCTGGCCATTCCCCCCAAATTCCTGATCCCTGGCAGACCACCTTTGGCTCTTGAGAGCTTTGCTGAACTTTCAGGGATGAGATTCCTCTCTCATCCCAACCTTTCCCAATCCTCCTCTTTTTGCAGGTGGCACACACAGGGCTGGCTTGAGCACAGGAAACCCACCCAAAGCAAGCCCAGGATTTATTGCTGCCTCTTTCTATCTGTTCTGTATCCCTCCTTGCCTTTATTGCCTGGAAACAAACACTAACTTGAAAGGAAAAGGAAAATGATCATGGAGCAGTTTCTAGGATGGCTCAGCTTTTCCAATCAGGAGCTGGGTGCAGAGGATTTTGGAGGGGGCCATGGTATGGGAATAGCTCAGCTAATTGAGGGCAACCTCAAGGTCAACACAAATTGTGCTGCAGACATAAAAGTCAAGGGCAAAAAAATAAAAAAAACAAAGGCAGAGTCATATGATGCAAGGAAAAATGGAGATCAGAAGAGACCCAACAGAAAGGAAGGATGTGTCCATGTCAATGGGCAACAAATTCTTCCCAGGATATTTTCCTGAGTGCCATCTACAGTGAAAACTTCCCATAGATGAACACAAATTCTCAACAGGATTAGGACTCATGCTTAGCTAATGTACACTGATAAGCCACTCTGAAGAAATATTATCTGTAATTAAAATTTGTAATGAACCAGTTCCAAAACAGGAAGGCCAAAACAATTCGTGGTGCATTTCCTTGCTGTTTAATAAGTTTGAGTAAGAGGTTCTGCTGACGAGTTTTCAGCAATCCAACCCAGCTACAAACACAAAACAGCCTCCTGAAGCTTTACATTGACCTGTCTAATGAATTTCAATATATCCACATAGTACCCAGGACTCCACAGGACAAGGGAAGTTCCAAACCCACCAGGGCAGAGCCCTCGGAACGGCCACGGCGAGATGGCCAAGTTTTCTGGGTCAGCTGCATTTGAATAACAGGGTGTTCTTAGCCCAAATAACCTATTGACTTCCACACCTAACAAAACCAAGAGGCTCTTTCAAGTGCCTCCTGGATTTAGCAGCTGTTGCTCTGACACTGTCAGCAACACATCCATCTTAATCACAGTGTGAGCCTTTCAACTTCCCTCTCTTTTCCCTTCTTCCCACCCATCAGCTCCAAGCTCTGTGTGACCAGGAGTTCAGGCAATCTCCCTGCTCTCTCCTGCATGATGCCTCTTTGTTTTAGCCTCTGATACATGTACACCTCCCAGTTTTTGCCCTGCACATACAGGAATCCTGTATTTGGGTGCCTATGGGTGGTGCCTTCAGGCTGCTTTTGCTTTGCTATTCTGATGCACTCCCCTGGAACTCGCCTTGCCCATCACCACAGGCACTTTACTTTTTATCCTCATTATTCTTTTTGATTTTTCTTTGCTGGAAATAAAAGCCTCCATATGTTTTGCTCTTCCTTTATTGGAAGATGTTAATGCTGTGTACCAGAGGGCACAGTCAGATGAGGGATTGCCATTTGGACAGAATTATACACCCAATTACTGCCTAGGGTATATCACCTGTATGAGTGCTTTCAGCAGATCTCAGCTCTGTTTCTGACAGAATTGAAGGCAATATTTTACTGCTGGAAAACAATATTCAGTGCTTTCCAAAGGAGCATTTTTTCTGCCAAAGTCATTCAAATTACCTTGTACTTAATGGCCTACAATTCACTGCAGATATTTTTCTAGTTCTTAAAAATGTGACCCATCTGAATTGTAAGTGCTTTTAAAACAAGAGCTCAGCCATATGCACTTTTAGTTAATTTAAAACCATATTCCAACTCTTCTCCTCATTTGAGTTCTCATCTGAAAAAGTGAACTATTACTTTAAATGTACAAATCACAACAGATCAGGGGTTCCTTAAAAAGAAACCAGTCCTGTTTCACCAGCAAGCCATGAGAACACTGCACATCTGAAACAGCTCTGGTGTGCTGGGTAATTCACACTCACCGAGTGGATTAGCTGAAATAAGCATAATAAATGAAAGAGAATAAAATAAAAAACAATTTCACACTAAGGGAAGGCTTGACTTATAGGAAGTGGCAGCTCTGATGGCCCAAGGCACAGAATTAGTTTTGCCACTCGATAATTTGACTGATTCACTCGAGTGGCCAGAAAAGGACATTTTCTGCCTGATTTCAGTGTAATGAAGTCACCTGCTCCGTGACTGCCAGGGCCAAACCAAGTGCAGCACCAGCACCAGCACCAGGCTCCTTGCTCGTGTGAGATCCAGCTACAGCTGCACTTCTGCCTTTTTTCATGTGAAACCAGACAAGCACCATGAAAATTACCTGTTCCATTCACTCCCCTATTTACAGAGAGCTTGGGGCTACTGCTGGGATGTTCTCTCAGTTCTGCTGCCTATCCCAGCACAGAGCCTGTGCTTTGCTTCTTTTTTAACAAAGGAGGTGACAAAGGCAAAGACAGAAAAAATAAAGTCATTCCAAAGGACTAGAAATATATATGACATTTTTTCTTAATTAGGAATTATTATGAAATTCTTTATAAACAATCACAGCAGATTTTACATTAAAATTATGAAACATCCATGAAATATAATTTTGCTCCTCACACATCTTATATAAAAAATTGTAATATACAGGCAGAGATTTGGGAACACATCTAAACAACTTGCATGACATGATGTCAGTTTTATTCCTGCTTTGCTGAACTGGGGTCAGACTGGTAAATGTAATATATGTGCTCATCTTTAGGCATATGCCCAGTTTCACTGGTTATTATTTACAGCTAACCTTTCAGGGTAATGACTGTATACTGTATGTCAAAGGAATAAAATGTTATACTGCTATTGAAGAGAATATTTTCTTCCCTTTATGCAAATATTAGATTGAGACTGCCCCAGTCAGGAGAGTTAATCCACTTAGAAATATTATTATTATTAAAGCACATCCAATCAATATGCAAATGCCAAAAAACAAATAATTAGGCATTTTATTTTTTACAACTGTTCAACAGTAAAAACAAAGATGTAATGTGCATCAAAATGATTTAACATTTTACAACCAATTTTCTACTTGACATATGTTAGTGCATGATTCATCTACATTTTTCAGAATCCAAGTCCATGATCTGGCAAACTAATTCTGTTAATAAAATGAAAAGGTGACCTTGCTTAATTTAATAAGTCTGTGTAGAAATACTCTTTCAACATGTTAAAGAATTACAAAAAGGTTATCATAGCTGGCTTTCATGGGAGACTACTCTACCTTTTCCAGCTCATTTCTCAGGCTTTTACTGTAATTCATTAGATTACATAAAAACAATGTAGATCATTATATTTTAATAAAGGCTTTCCTTTCCTAATAAAATGTCTGTCATTTATATTCAGACATGTATTATATAAAATGCTCCTCTTTCTGAAGTGCAGCTTTTCATATTCAAGTCACAGGAGGTTGGTAGCTGGAGGAATTTCTATTTTTTTACAAAGGATTTTCAGCATGAATTTGGTTTCTAGATGGAATCCTCCAGAACTGCAGCCCTACATTTTTCTTTCTAAGAGGTGCAAGCCAGGAGCAGCAACCCCAGCTGCCACCAGCAAACCAAGAGGCTCTGTGCTCAGCAGAGGATGGTGCACAACACTACCCTCATCAAATCTGCTTGTTTTGCCTTACACCAGCAATGTTCACTGTGATCAAACACTTCATACAGCTAAACTACACAACCTGGGCAGAACTGTACCACTAAAATCGTTTCTACAACACAAATGCACTTCCAGTGACATCCTACCACAGCCTCACCTAATGAGAGTGACCAGGCAATCCATGAGTTTCAGGTATTCTTGCTTACAAATAAAGAAGTGCATCTCTTCAGACTGCTCAGAAAGAGATGCTTCCTGTCCACCACAAGCTCTAATTTGGTGCCAGGCCTTGGCATCACGTTTTATT
The DNA here is from genome assembly GCA_013397295.1 of Polioptila caerulea. NCBI lineage: Eukaryota > Metazoa > Chordata > Aves > Passeriformes > Certhiidae > Polioptila > Polioptila caerulea. Next base: position 1,244,202 of record VYXF01011008.1, read on the forward strand.
AATTGGGAAGGGCTGGGAGAAGAGCTCATTGTTCCTGTGCAGGACAGACACCACTCCAGCCAAGGTGGGATCCTGGCATCAGGCACTGACTGCATTTGCAATTTTCCAAAGGATCCTGACAGAACCTGTCCTCCAAAACTCTGTGGGAAGTAGGAAAACACTTGTGTTTGAGCCAAATCAATGGGATTATCTGTTTGCTGATCTTAAATCACACTGAAGCATCTCCCTCATGTAGGACCCCAGGACTCCAGGACAAGGACCAGAGCACCACCACATTTAAAATCACAATGAAAGCACTCAAGACCTGACCAGAACTATGGAACCACCTGGATTTAAGTACACTCCATGCTTATTTTTTAATTCAGTGACATTTGTTCTTTTTTCCTGCATAACTTCACCAGTGTTGCTATATTATAAAGAATTTTGCCAAAATACAGCTTTATAAAGTTTTCCTGTAGGAAACCACACTACTCCAATCTAATGCAGAGCTGAATGCTGCATTTCAATATTATTGGATATTATTTGTGCAAATATGGAAATCTCTAGCATTGCAAGTAGATGCTGGATCAGTATTTTTCTGCAACCACAGGTGTATTATCCTTCCAGTGAAAATTGCACCAATTCAGTTTTAGGTCACAGAAGTAAGAATTTAAGTGTGTGTAGGTAAGTTTAACAAGTCTTTGAAATACTGCTGGATACACAAAATGCGGTCAGTCTGGGAATCTTACACAAACAAAAAGAGATTTAACTACACTTGTTTGTGATACTGGTAACTATTCCTTCAGCTTTATCAAAGTTACTTTAAAGGAAAATAAAACCTAACAAAACCAATTCACTTGTAACAGTGTTACTGCCAAAACAGTCGTCCTCAAGAAAACAGGGAGTGCTGAAGGCAAATCCTTCACACCTCCTGATGCTATTTATGACTTTAAGGCACTTCTTAACAATAACCTAAAAGAGCTAAAAAAGGTTTCAAACTCAGCTGAAGACGACAGAGAGAGAAGCAGACAAGTCTTAAAATCACTACAGACCTCAGTGCCATGAGAAAGGAGACAAATAGAAAAGCTGGTAGAAAAGAATGCCATGGATGCTAAGAACAGAGATGAAAACTCAATGGTTTTTCTAACTCTGTGACACTTCAGCCAGCTTTTTCACATGCTTCCCTTCCCTTGGTCTGCAAATCAAGGTGAGCTCAGTGCAACCCTACCTCAGTGGGATCAATTTATAAAAAAAAAAAATTTTACAAATGCATAAAAATCGAAGTATATTGCTGAGTTTCACACTTCTCGGACAGTAATTAGTAGCTGAGGCTAAGTGTAAATTAAATTTACAACAAGGTTAACCATTCAGCAAAATCTCAACAGCTTTAGCTATTCATTTGTCAAAAACGTAATGTCCCACCCGACAGAGCAGACACTGAAAATGGATCCTTAAAGAAAGATAATATTAAAAGAGAAAAGGAAAGAGAGGAACTGAGTGACTCACAGTCACCAAGTATAGTTCTCAGATGATCAGAACTCTACTGAATGGCTGTATTAAAAGAGTAATGACATGATCCTGCATTCCTCATTCACTCCAATTCAGGCTCCCTTCAGCACAGAAATCTGCTGGCATGAGATGGGTGGTACTCAATCATGCTGCACACATGGTCTTTAATTTTAAAATCCAGTTAAATAGATGTTCTAACATCATTTTTTATCTAAGAACATTTCATGATAAAATGAAAGAGCGCACATGTAACTTATTTGTCAGCTTCAGTGTGTAGTGGATAACTTTCCTATGTTACTCACACGAGCTTTCATTTCCCAAATCTCTCCGCATTCATTATGACAGTAAAAATGAAGAGTTGCTAAAGAGACGTATGCATTTTTATTATTGTTTGAAAAAATAGATCTTTCCACAGTCCTTTGAGCTTCTGAGTGTGTGATTTGTATAAAATATTTCTCATTTTGGGGACACAGCAGATGGAGTGCAGGGCACTGTGGGATATGCCATTTATCACAATGACAGTGCGTAGGTAGCACTGATCCTCTCACCACAGGGGGAAGCTCGAGCTGCAAATGTGGAGCAGCATTAAAAGCCCGACGAGTGGAGTTTGGCAACACTTGTACTACTCATTAACTTAATCATATTAATTTATTAGCCATATATATCAAAGTAATTCACTACTGAATTGTCACCAAGAACAATTTATAAACTGTTAACGCTCCCCATAGGCAGAGGAGTGTTGTGGCATCCTTAATCAGTGTGTTTGCCTTTGATTAAAAATAATAATTTCTACCAAGTCAGGTAATGCCAACAATGACAAAGTCCTGCATATGTTTCTCATTATAAATGGAACTTTCAAATGCCACCTATGACAACGGGGAAAAAAAATAAATAAATAAAAAGGGAAATTGTAAACAGCAAAATGAGCCACAGAAATGGGATGTAAACACACAGAAATGTTCAGTTCAATGCTGGAAGTGAGGAGAGGGTCCGTGGGGCTGCTGGCAGCAGGAGCTGCCACAGGCTGTGCTGGCTGCTGAGTGCCCACCTTGATAAACACAACTGGGCACCAGAGACCCCAAGAGCCTCCAGTCTCCTTCACTCCTCTAACACGGAGACAACACATCAAAATGCCCAAAGACTGCAGCAAATCCTGGTTTATCCTCCCTTTTCTGAATAAAGACCAAGTGGCTGCTGCTGTGGCTGCTGAACTGAAGGAACACACGAAGTTACCATATCCTGTGAGCTGCTCCACTGAGTCCCACAATGATGTGACTTGGTGCAGCTATTAAAATATTAACTCCACTGAATTATTGATTGCCTGAAACTATTAAGTTCACAACAGATTCTTTTAACTATTAATAAGACAAAACTGTTCTGAAAAAAGTATTTGTATCTGTACAAATGAGTCAATATTTTAAACACTGCATTCTTAAAAAACTCCAGACAAAGTGTCTATTTTAACTGCTTATGAAATGAAAGAAGAATCATTTCAAGAGGGATGAAACTAACACAGCTGATAATGAAAACAGCAGTTTATCTTACACATTGGCAATGCCAGTGGTTTGCTTCTGTCTGAGTACCCACTTGAAAATGCCTTTTTTCCTCTGCTCACACATTTCCCCACCAGCCAGGCTCCCTGCCATGCCTGTGCTGAGCCCTCAGCAGCTCCCAGCCCTAAATCCTCCCTGTGATCCCTCTGCTGACCTCCCAGCTGTCCCCTTCCAGGAAATGCCAGCAGGGCTGTTTCACACAGGCTCGTGCCATCACCCTGACACCCACGCTCCAGCTGCAGGACACAGCCTGTGGGCACTCACACAGACCCCATCCTACTGCCCCAAAACTGCCCCACACAGCTGCTGTGGGCCCTGCACCACCACCTCACAAAGTTCTAGTGACAGCATGATTTCCTCCATTAGTTACCCTCTCCAATGCCTTGAAGACAAAACAAAGCAGCCCCCAAGATGTTTTTATTGAAATAACAGCAGCCATTCTGCAGACTGAGCAGAGGGAAGTTGCAATGAAGGCAGAGTGGTTTTCTAACCTTTTCTGAGGACAATCTAAAGGAAGGGGAGGAGGACTGGAGTTGTACAGAAAACTATCAAAAGATCCAACTACTCTTTCAGCTTCATTCCATCTGAACTGTTTGCTGAACCATTGGCTTCAATCACGTAACAGATTTCAGCTTCTCTCCACACAGCAAAGCTTCAGACCCAGAACTTCCCTGAGAATCTACTCCATGGATAAGTCCCAGCTGTCTCGTGAAGATACCCTGATGATAAAGACTTGTACTTTAATAGGAGATAAAGCCTTTTTTTTGTTCATGTCACTTCATCCCACGGCTCTGTTTGAAGGGCTGAGCCTTTGATGACCATCCCTCTGTGACACGCAGGTTTTTAGCTTTGCCCTCACAGCAGGCAGGGGCACCACGCTGATTCCCACACTTCCTACACCAATACAAAAAGAAAAACACTTTCCCCTAAGCTAACATGAAATGGACAGAGCTTAACATCAGCTTCTGAAGGATGCAGGGAGGGCTCGGGTCCTGTGCTGCCTCCACAGCCCTTCCCAGGGGTCTGCATCCCACACTCACCACCTCATCCTTCTCAGGCACAGCAGTAACCCACATGTAACCCAAATATTCCCATTCCTCCAAGGTGCAAAGTACCTACAAACATTTATAAAGGTCGAGGCTTCACTTGCAGCTCCTCCACACAATGCTTAGGTCTAAGAGGAGATGGAGCTCGCTGTGCCAAGAGGTCAAAAAAATAACCCTCCACACTGGGAAATGCAGTGTGCCTAATTTAACTACCTGTTTATTACGTGAAAATGGCCATGTAAACTGAGCTGACACAAACCAAATGGGTGATGAAAATAACAGCACATTTCAAGGAGTGGAAACACAGATGGCTCGTCTGAGTCTGCAGGAAGTTACTAATCATCACTGTGTAATACCCCCTCCAGACAGAGCTGCGAGCTCTGCAGCCACAACTGCGACTTCCCGAGCCCCATCCATCTCACCAGAGCCAGCCTGGACGCCACTGCCTCCACTTTAACCTGACAGCAGGCTGAAGAGGAGGTAAAAATGAAAAAATGCAATGCTGGATGAATCATGCTGCATTTGCCGATGGGGAGCCTGTTACTAAAATGAAGGAAACAACTCAGATGCTAAGCTGGGCATGAGCAAATGTGGGAGCCACAAAAGAAGAGTGAATTTTTTATTTATTTATTTATTTTAAGTTAGAAAAATGTAGGCAGACTAACATTAACATCTGCATATCTGTGCTGCAGGAAGAATGAGCACGATCAGACACAAGGATTATCAGGGACAAGAAGACATCCAGAGGAAATGCTTCGGGCAATCACACTGCAGTTAGAGAGGGCAGATAACCAAAGAAGTCCTCAAAATATAAAAACTCTGTCTTGCCTCCCTATCAGCCTCTGCTCTTCTGGAAGGGATGGATCCAACCCTCTCTCCTATGCTGCAACATCTCCTCAGTCCTGGTCCTGCTGCCCTCCCACAGCCATCCAAACATCCACATGGGAGCTGGGAGCAGCTTTTATTCCAGACTGTCCACAAATCTGGAAGAAAACCCTCTGTTCTGTGACAAGAGTTAAAAGGAAAGAATGCAATCCCAAAGTATTGCAGGCACCCAGAGTAGAGCAATTTGAGTGTAAAGAGGTACAAATGAAGGTAATGGGGGCTTCACCTCTGGGGTGCTCCATGGAGAAGCACAGCAGCTCAGATGCCCACCAAGCTCACAAGAGGCTCTTTTGGCACCTTTGCCTGCTCAGCAACTCCCCCATCTCTGACCCTGCCCTTTCCTTAGGGACAAGATCAGCCCCAGGAGCCCCTGGGGAGCTGTGGCCCTGAGTTACAGAGCTCAGGAGCTGTCCTGTTGGGGCTGCAGCCACCTCATCATCATGGGGACCCTCCTTGGATGCAGCCCCTGGGGATGCCATCACACTCTGAAATGGGCATTTTCCCCCTCCAAGCTGCTCCCAAACCCCCTCAGCTGCTCCAGGCACACGGCCTGGGACTGCCCAAGGTTTTCCCAAGGTCAGGGAGGTGGCTGCCCTGACAGACCCCTCCCCATGTGCTAAATACAGGGAGTGGAGCCCACTCACACTTCAGGCTCCAGACAACTCCCAACAGCCTGGAAATTCAACTTAATAATCTTCTTCTCCAACTGTGTGCTACTCAAAATATCTGTGAGACACAGAACGTGTCTGTGGCACTTGACTGTGCATCCCAACACGGCACATCCTAAAATACTTCCCAGTCTGAAGCAGCATGGCAGTCTGTGGGATTTGGGGTCCTATTTGCAAACACACACACACCACGGAGAAGCAGCATGGAATATTCTGGATAGAAGTTCTGAACTCATCAATGCAAAAGGCTCTTGTGCTTTCCTGCCTACCAGTAGTAACATTAACAAGAATCCATGGAATTCCTGAGCAGAGAACACAACAGAGACACTAAAAACCCCTCATTTATAAACTACAGGAGAGAAATCACAGTTCTGGACCCCTGTCACAAACATGAGCAGGGCATGAAGCTGCAGCAGCCCAACTGTGGCACGTGGCTCTGGCCAAGTGCTCTCATACCTGGTTCACTGCTCCAGCTAAGGCAGGAAATATTGTTTAGGAAGTTCTTTCCCCCCTTCCACAGGGAAGGGGTTGGCTCCCTGTGACATCCTTGGGACACCTGGAGCTCTGCAGGGAAGTTAAAGCTCTTGCTGTGTCACTGGGTTGCAAGCAGAGTGATCTGTGAGATCAGCAGAGATGGCTCTTTACCCCCAGCAAGGACCTTTTTGAATTCTGCTTTTCCTGTTACACATTCTACGACTTTCTATTCCCCTAAACACTCCACTATGTTTGGTTATTAGAGAGCTAAAATTTATTTAGGTTGGACTTCGACAGCAATCCTAAAACTGCTAAGCCTGTTGAATACTTAAGCAATTACTTTTATGAATACAGGCTGTGAATATAGCTTTATTATGAAAATCAACTTACCTTTAGCATGCAGCAATTAATAAAAAATTAAAACACTCATCATGATAGCACAAGATTTAATTTAAACTCTATTAATAAATTAATGAAGTGAAATTAAATACTGTGCATTAAATTATGTTTATAATCCCACATATTTTCATGCTAGATTTTTCACTTTATGATACTGAAAGCAGATTATTGAAGCACAATGCACTGTGGCAACGTGGACTTATCTGCTTTTCAAGTGTTTCTTCTGTAATTCCTACAAGCACCTCTGTCTCTCCCCAGCACACATTAATGGGGTTACAATACACCAGGCATTAGCCACGCTGCTCAGATCCCACGAGAACTAAAACACACATGCATTTCAAAGGAAGAAATGCCTCTTACAGGCCCTCCCAGACAATAGTTCAGCTTCTCAGGTTTTTTTTTTAGTTGTTTTTTTTTTTTTTTTTTTTTTTTACTAGTTAGCAATGGAGTTTTGCTATAGCTATTAAAATATAAAGAATAAACTGCACCCAATTGCACAATATTTTTTACCAGGGTTAAGCCTGAATTTCTTTGTGGATGGCATTGGAATATCAANAATAAAGCAAAAAAAAAAAAAAAAAAAAAAAATCCAATAACGTAACCTCTGGTAAAGCCTGCAAAAGCCCTGAAGGACAAGGCAGTTAGATCAATATTAGTTTATTTTAACTGCTGTGCAGTATGAAGAGACGAGGCTGATCATCTGATGGATTTTATTACCTGTTGGGGAGATAAGCCCTGGTGATAAGAGGCCTGGAACTCCGTGGGGCAGCAGCCGAGCATTTTCCTGGATCGCCACTCCCAGGGAGCGCTTGGGGGGTCTTCCTGGGCGGGAGCTGGTGGGACAAGAGCAGAAATGAAAACAAGGTTTTCTTTGTGAAATATTCCCTCATTGCACACGCCACAGATTCGTATAAAATACCTGAACCATTGGTGAAAATAAGTGTCAGAAGTTCTTGCCTAGGAAATAAAAAAAAAAAAAAAAAAAAAAAACAAAAGGAAAAATCGCTCGATTGAACATGGAAGAACTGCATAGGTTTCATGTGAGCCAGCAGTAAGGTTTGCCATTTTCCAAGGCTTTCCTGAGCTCACAGGTGCTTGGTGGAGAGGGGTTGTAGCAGTGACTGCTCCAAAGTCTCTGCCACGCACCTGAAACCCAGAAAATTCCAGGCAGTGATGCCTGAAGGTGAGGAGTTGAAACCCCAAATGCAACATCACCTCCAGCCTTGCTCTGGACCATGGCAGGTACCTGCCTCCCTCTGAAGGGCAGCACTAACTTATCCCTGAGCTTTGCAAAACTCACCACTCACCTCCACAGACTGACTGGTGGGTTTAACTTCTACAGCCCAAACCAGGTGTTAGCCCAACCTGCCACAAACCTCCCCAGCTTACGAATTACGGACACGGATTTAAATCCAAAATGTCAGCGGGGCCTTCACAGACTGGTTCCACTGAACTCTTGCTCTCAGCTACCACCTTCAGCCCTCACATCAGGGTGTGCACATGGCCCCATCCTCCACTGCCATCACAGCACAGATTTACAGGCCAAAAAACCATTTGAATTGACTCCTCCTCAAGCCGTCTAATAAAAATGCAGCCTCCTCATGTTTGGAAAAGTATTGCTGCTTCTCTTTGGTCATAACAGATTTTACTCTGTTGAATAATAGAGCTTTTGACAACATGGAGTGAAACATTGTATAAAGTAACTAAGCTGCAACAATGAATGAGGTTTGAATAGAAAGCATTTCCAAAATGACTTCTAGTTCACAAAGAAATTTAAGTTAAACTTCACTCTATCAAGTTACAGTGGCAAAGCCTTCCATCAATGCATGACAAACTCTGCATTTAAATGAAGACAACTTCCAGCAGCACTCCACAGAGGTACCATTAACCTGTTCATTTTTCACACCGTGCTAGTGTTATTTTGTTTTACTGTACATCAAAGTAGCACAAAATCATTTTTTTTGTTTATTATTTTATCTCTATAAAACCATTCCCCCCTCTTTTTAGCTTCGGGTTTGTCCATTTTGAATTTCATTTTATTCAGTATTTTTTCCATTTTTCTTTTTGATGCTTGCAGTTGTTTATCATACCATGATGGCTGTGCAGTAAAGCTTGCTGCAAGAACCACTGGGTTGTAATAAAGCAAACCTAAAATAAGAGCATTTGATTTCCAGAGGAAGTTGGATGCACACATGCATTCTCTATTAAAATCACCTGCTGAAATCATCCCCTGCACAACAAAATTGTCTGACAGCATTAGGTTGATACGTGGGGATTTTGAACAAACAGGAATTGTTCTTTTGAATTCAGGAGCCTGTAATCCACAGGCATGTGTAAGTGCTTAGCTGGCACTTACTGTCTCTGAACAAAACCCCTACAAACCAGCTAAAATTAGCAGCTTTCCCCAGTGGAAGAGCTCAATCAACAAAACAACACAATATTTTCTTCCTGAGCTCAAATACCAACAAACCTTTTGCAGAAAACTCCGTATGTTGGTATTAATCTGAGAAAAACGTTTTCAAAACGCAACAAACGCCTTTAGAAGATTTTACAGAGACTTTTTAGTCTCGATTTGTGTTTTCAGAGGATGAGCAGGGGAGCTGGGGAGTTTCTGCCCTGGCAGAAGCTCATGTTGATGGCTCTGAGCACGACCCTCAGGATGAGCAGAGCACAGCTTCAGGTGTTTCACAGGCAGGTCCCACACCTGAGCCTGAGCACTGACCCACCTGGAAAGCCCAAGAGACGAAGGAAGAGAAATCCACATCAAAAACTCACTCCATTCCCTTCCAGGACCCTGCTGGCTGTGTTTCTATCCTCCCTTACACAGGCAAGGGAAGTTCCCCTGGGAAAACACAGCACTTGGTGTCTCTGGGATTAGGGTCCTTTTGGGGAAGGGCTCTGATGGACTGAAGAAAAAGAAATGTTCTTCTACCCTACAGAAAGCCCTTTTAGTGAGCATTCCCATAAATCAGTAACTCCTAGGGCCGGGATTTGGGGCTGACTTACAGCTGTAGCCAGGATAATTTGAATGGAATTGTTCCCAGCTGAATCTGTTCAAATAAAACCCAAAGTCCTTTGTCTCTAATCTCATTTCAGCCTTTAAATGAAAAACTGGATGCTGCTCACAGCTGACTGTGACACACCTGCAAGGACCCATCTGGGTCTGTTCTGCAGTTCTCAGTGCCCTGTGGCTGCTCCCCAGCCAAGGACAGGAGCCCCAGAGCCCACAGCACTGCAGCAGACACCTCCCAATTCCAGTTGGATTCCCTGGATATTCCCAGAGACGTGTCACCCTCCAGGAATCCACACCTTCAGCTCAGGAGGACACCAGAACTCACAGACAGTGACAGATTTGAGTCCAAATGCTTCCAATTCGGGCCAGAAATGAATTTTCAGGCATTTCTGCCTAAACACAAAACCAGGAATTTCACAGAGACAGGACACTTTTGCTCAAAGTCCTGGGCTTTTTAGTAGATGTGCACAAAGGACCAGTAGATTTAGGGTTTTTATGGGATTTACTTTCTGTAGTGAATGTGCTGCTGGCACCACCAAGCCGTGGAATGTCACTGCTCTGTGTCTCAACACCCCCCCCAATATCCCCTCTTCTTGTCCCACATGGGCTACAAATCCACCAAATTTCACATTTACTATTTAAAACGTATGCAACCTCCACAATTCAGCCAAAATTGCTAATAAAAGCACTGAACACTAAACCCAAGGCAAGCAGAATTATCATTTGGGGAGAGTAAGACATAATTTGTGATTATGGAAGTATTAGCATATAAATACTAATGGCATTAGCATATAAATATTAACTTTATTTAATATCATTGCTCATCTTTTGTCACCCCGCTCTTTTACTGCATTTTCTTTTTCACATTTTCCCTTCTCTCATTCAAGAAAGTTACATATTCAAGGAGTGCAGAAAAATCTTTTGCTCGTTGGTAACAAAGCAGGCATAAACAGGAACAATCACCTTCAAACAATTTTAAATGCATTTCTTTGAGAGTCTAAAATCTCTACACAAATTCTGTACTTGCCATCAGTAGATCTTTGTAAATGGAAAACTACTCAAATCTAAGTTAGATATTAATTCAGTCAGAAACTTCCAGTTTACGGGTGTCTTTTAAAAACTTGGTAAAAAACAAAAATTATGGTCCCAAGTGAAGACCATGGAGGCTAAAAAAAGAAATACAATATTATTTCCCATGTATACCTTCAGGAATCTTACTCTTTTTACTAAATAAAGTCTCTACTGATTAACATTCTATTGGCATTTCTCAAACCCAAAAACCCCTTGGGTCACCAGGTACTTTTAAGTGAGGATGACTGGAGGTTTTGGGTTTTTTATCTGCATTTGCACCGTGGTTATAAAGTCATTCCTGTCATCCTCTCCACCCCAACCCCACAAAATCACTAACTTTTGAAAGAGAAAAATGAACTAATCTGAATGTTGTTCATTTCTTAAATTTTGGTTGAAATTAAATTTGTCAGAAAATAAATTACATTTTGAACAGTATTTTTGACAGTTGAAATTTATATAGTAAAATGCTGAGAAAATGTTCATTAATGTCTCTTTTCTTTATTTTCCACTTCTGTTGAAAGCTAATTTAATTATTTTTTTCTCTCAAAGTTTTATATATTCCCTTGATATCACAAGGATTTTTAATTTCAATCAATACATGAAATAAGGATTTATTTTTGTGATTTTCCTTAAGTTACTGATCAGCTCCATCTTCTGTAACTCTATTTTATGCTCAGTATAGAAAGCCATATTTCAAAAAACCCACAATTTCATCAATGCTCTGTAAAATGTAATTAATCAGTGGAAACATGCAGCAGATCACTGCTGATGTATGATAGTGCTCTACTTTTGTGCTTTTAAATATAGGAGATTTACTAGAATCAGAAGAGAATTTGCATATTAATCAAGACAAATAAACATGTGGTGATTTAACTAGGAAACTGTTATTTGGATGACAATTTAATCAGCACAGGTTGAAAGGTCCATCACTGCAGCATCCTGTTTCTGCTAAAATATTGATTGCGCTACTGATTTCAGTAATGCTTTATTTTACAGGGCACAAATAACCATGTAATTACTCTTTAATTGAATGGTAATTGCTTGCTGGCAATTATTTGTTAAGTTTTGGAGTGTAATTACTAGGTTATTTGGGTTTTGTGAAATAAAATGCTATGTATTAGTAGCCCAAAATATTTTCTGTATGAATGGTCTGCCAAAACTAGGGAAGTTAGTTATGATGGCAGGAGTTTGACAAATATCACTATAGCACTAAAACTGTTATTAAAAGGATCAGACAAACCTTTGAATGCTTCCCCTTTACAAAATTAACATCAGATGTAACATTTGTAAGATAAATGCAGGAATACTGTACCACAGAAGCATGATTTCCTCTGGGGTCTGGTCCACCATTTAGCATAATTTATCCTGATGTTTTTGCTTTTCATTCTCTGAGCTTCTTTAGAGGAACTGAAATAGCATCCTACCCTCTGGAGAGCAAAGAATAAACCAAGTAGAAATATATTTCAACAGTACTTCATATTTCTGCAAGTGAAGAGGATTACCAGCAGCACATTATCTTAGCAGCCTATAAACTCTGCAGCCTTGGCAGCTCGCTAGATAACAAGGGAAAGCATTATGTTTTGCAGTGTCAATGAGATATGACACTTTCTGTGATATGTTTATTCCAAGCTGTGATAGATGAGGTACCCAATACTTTGATCGTTAAGATTTGAATTTTACTTCTACACTTTTTCATTTTTTGTCATCAACTATTTATGAATTGGCAGGAGGCAGCCTCGCCAGGACTGCTGATTTTGGTTTTTTCAAAAGAGATCCAGTTAATAAATTAATTATTGATTTCATGAGGCTGGAGCTGTTTGGTACAAAAATATGCTAGACCTGTGATTTAGGAAGCTCTCATATGTATCACAGATTTCTTCAATAGCAACATATTTTATTAGGCTTAAAGGAGAAATACTGAAGCACTGTGTGACACGCTGTGTAAATTGCCCTGCTAATAGTGGCAGTAAGTGGTGCAAGTACTCAGAAGTAAAAAAAAAAAAGAAAAACACAACAAAAATAACACTTAAAAAGCTAAATAAAACACACACACCACCCTCAATCTTAGTTACTTTCCTGAAACTGCCACAGGAACCAGAAATTAAAGTTTTTCATCTCTTCAAAGATCATGAAATACCCCCTAGTGATTGTGCAAGGTACTTTTTGAAGCATTTACCAATAAATGTAACATCCTGATGAGTTAGAATTCTTCCCTGCTACCTTCAGATCTTCAGCTGTAGCAGGGACTCAAAATAATCTCCTTGCTTTGGCATTTATTACAAGGTTTCAAAGATGCCAGCGGTAGTTAAACTCTGCCTGACCCTCCCAGGGTTTGAGGAGAGACACAAACCCTGACCCCGCAGCAACCTGATTCTGTCTGCTCTGGGTGCTGGCAAGCTGATCACTTGTCTGGCCATGGCAGGACATCGGATCACCAGCCACATCAAAGGCAACAGGAGCCAACTCAGCAGCAGGGAAAAAGCCATCCATGCAAAATGGGCAATTAGCATTAATCATACATGAAGGTGCTGGAGCCCATCAGCAGAACCTGGCGCCCGTGGCAACGCTCGGGGCAGTGCCCAGGCCAGCAGCAGGACAGCCTGGGCACGGCTCACCTGCCAGGACACGTGTGCACGGAGGCTCTGACACTCCAAAACACAACCCCCCACCCAGCTCTCCAGGGAATTTCAGCCGGGAATGTCCTCGGAGGAAGCGTCAGCGCGGGTTTGTCCTGAGGCGTCACACAGCTGAACTTTGGGGTGGGTGTCATTGTCAGGAAAAAACTGAACTGCTCAGACTCCAGGGGAAGATCACAACTTTATAACTTTATGAATGGAACACAGCACGTTATCACTGCGTTCATCCTAAAATATCCCAATTGGTGAAAATCCACCACTTATTTAAAACTTGACTTGGGGTCTACAGTCAGGAAAATTACCTGAATTCCTTATATTCAATTGTCTCTATAGTTGTCCTTACTTAAAAAAGTTTAATTGCTTATTTCTGAAATCAAGCATTACAAAGTACGTCTAAAACCAAGAAAGGCTCTTTGGTTCATTGAGATTTAAAGCTTTAGCTAACTCTTTAATTACTCATTACAAGTGTGCCTGCAGTTATAACAGTACCTCAGCATTCCTGGCTTTACTTCTTCCCTGTCAAACACGACTACAGGAAAAAGGGGGAAAACTCATCCAATTTCCAAACTGGGGAGATTCATGGCTGCATGGAGCTGGAGGCTGATCCACGTTCCACACTGCCCCAGCTCAATTTAACAGTGTGCCAGTGGGCAAAGGGGAAGTGTGGCTCCAGCAGATGCAGGGACACACAGAAATTTAAGAGAACTGCATGAAGTCAGTAATGGTGGCAGTGGAGGTGCACTGGCACAGGTAAAACACAGTGCATTTGGCTTAGATTACAGCCAGTGGGACAAAGTTCCTGTGGCTGTGTCTTCATCCCCATTGTTCCCACTCTGCCTGGACCAAACTTTGCAGGAGGGGGCCTGTCCAAGCTGGAATTGTGCCACTAACGACACATCCAGACCACAAATTCAAATTACAGATCTGTTGTCAAAACAATGCTCGCCCACAATGTTCAGCTAAACCAAATGTAGAAGTGCCAGAGACGTGTTCAGGTTTATTCTGGGCCCTGCAAAGCTCTGCTCAGCTGCTTGGATGGCTCTGCTTGGCTCCTGGATCCAGTCAGAGCTGGGAACCACTGCACACCACAGCCAATTATTATTGTGCAATCTGCATTCTGACTGGTTTTCTTTTTTTTTAATCTCTTGAAGTAGCTGATTGTTCAGCAGGTAGAACCAAACCACTGAACAGGTTTTTAGGATTTTTCCACCTGTGTGTGAAAGCTCAGTGCAGGTGTGAGCAGATGACAAGGCAGGCACTGGGATCAGCACGGGAACAACACGGTTTAATAATTGCAGCTGATGCTGGCCAAGGCACAGACAGAATCACACTGTACACTCCAGCCCTGAGCAAAGATATGCCAGCACACTGAGGAGCTAAAAATCTCCTTTCATACCAGTTAATTTAGCCCAATTTTTTTTTTTTTAATAATTACTTATTTTCACACACACATCACAAATATTTGCACAGAAGCAGGGAATCACCACCGATCACAAACACCCATGTCATATGTCTGAATCATATCAGACCCTTCCAAGCCTTATTTTTGACCTGTATCTGAATTCAATGCCAATTTGGAGGAATGTATTACAATAAAAGGCTTTTGAAATACTGCTGGTTTTCACTAAGCTGTATCTCAGTAAGTCCCAATTCAATGGAAGTTGTAAAAAATGTGACTGTTCAAGCCTATTATCTATGGACAGAAACCCAAGAGCAAGACCTGACGTATTTACAGCCCTGAGTATCACGTAACCCAGGGGAGCTGGTATTAATTCCCTAACAGGGGTGCATTGTGCTGTGGTGGTACAGTGCTGTCAGAGCAATCTGCAGGCTGATGCAAGGGCAAACTGCTCTTGCCTGAACTGTTCTTGATCTCTGCACTACAAGTTTCGGTGTTTTCACAATCTTGGCAAAGACCCTTCAAAGGTAGAAAACAGAAATTCATCTTTCAAAGAATAATAAATGAAAGAACATAGGAGCGGTCCTCTGCACCTATGGCCATGCTGAAAGGAGGAATTGTTCCCTGCAATCCAAAGGAGCCTCTATGATTAGGTGATTCTGTTCAGAAATAAACATCTGAGGGCTGAACTCCACTACACAGAAAATACCCCTCAGTTTGCTGGTGGTCCTGGACCACTATGAAATTAGACAGGCAGTAATGCAGGGACACAGCTCCACTGCCTCACCCTTACCTTTCCAGATTTTGTGACTGTTGGCATTTCATTTGTTAGCTCCTGGGACAGACAAGGTTATTATTTCTACTCCCAATGTACAGGAGGAGAAGGATTTTTCAAACAACAAAGCACAAACCTTTAGGACCATGAGAAAATAAAAGGGCAGAAGGAAATTTCTGGCAAAGTTAACATTAAATTTTGTCTATAAAGTCTTCATGTTTTGAAAATATGCTAATATGAATATATTAAACCACAGAAGTATTATCAGTTAAGTAAGATTTAACCTACAGGAATGTAGAAATGTTCCCTATTTTGTGGACATATGCACACACAGAGAAACTTTACCCAATGGGAACTCCATAACAGCAAATAATTGAAATGACTGTGAAAGCAAACCCCACTGATTCTGATTCTGAATGTGGCCAACCCCAGGGCTGACAGTGAGAGGTGCTTCAGCAAGAATCTGTAACTGTAACCTCAGCTGGGTGCCAAAACCACAGGAAAACAGAGATCTCAGTTTATGGCATCTCATTCCTCTCCCCTCTGTACGTGAGCACTGGGTTTCATTCCCTCCCCTAAGAGATTACAGCATCACTCTTTCCCTCTTGGTAATATTCCCTCTGCTCCACCAGCCAGGTTTACCCTTTCCCCACCAAGGTGGGATAACAGACACAGGGATAATTCTTTTCAGCTCATAATAAGCCTCAAACGCCACTTGTTTTTCTCTCCTTTTTCTGACCAAAAGCTTGTCTCCTTCTCCATCCACAGCTACACCAAGGAACCCTTCCCACCACAGTCACAGATAATTTCTCACTGACAAACACGATGTCATTTTACAAATGTCCCTCTCATATACAATTAGGAAAAACTGGAAGGAGCCAACTACAGAAAAAGCAGCTCAGACCCCTGGAAAGCAGCACGAGTTACTCCCAACTGCAGGGATTTCCTGAACTCAAGTAGTCCTGGAGTAGATACAACAGCTGAGCAGAAAAGTCATACCTGCTGCTGATGCCTGTAAAAGACTTCCCTTCAGACCCAAGGGTTTGACTGTCCCCAAAATTCCGTGGTGCACCCTGCCAGCACCACGCAGCTCTGGGCCAACAGCCCTGCCTGTGCTGCCACAGAAAACCCCACTCACACCTCACACACAGCCCCTGCTCCTCACTCCAGAGCCTGTTTTAAAAGCTGCTGAAAAAGACTGGAAGAATTCAAGTAAAAGAGTGTTTGTAACCAGATTTCCTGGAGATAAATGAAAGACATACGTTTCCATGGTGGCCAGCCTACTAGATTTTGCAAGCATAAATATTTACCTAGGACTGGGGGGGGAGGCAGGGAAATCAGGAAGAAAACCACCACCTAGACCCTTCAAAGTTTAAAAGCTGTAACACAGAGGTCATTATTTCTAACTAGAAATAGAGAACATGTCTTTTCTATGTATATCTCTATCATGTTATTCATCCCCTCCACATGAATTCTATTATTACCATTCTTACACCAGAAAATAATTTCTATGTCACTTGCTCACTGTATGCATTCATTTTTTTTTAGGCTTTCTTGTGGTTATTGATTTCCTGCTTTGTTGAAGTGCTTTGTTTCTTTCACAGCAGGCTATCCATTTTAAAACAGTTGTTCAACAAATAAAAAAAAAATCATTCTAAAATTAAATTAGTTTTATCTTCCTTTATCTGAGTTAAATGCAAGTGACACACTTCCTTGAAAAGAAAAAAAGGAAACACTTAATGCCTCCCAGCACGCAAACAAGTAAATAAGTAAAATTTTTCTTTTCTAATAGGACGTATTTATTTTTATGATTGGAAACATGAAAGAAAAAGTGTAGTATAAATAAAGCCCCTTTTGTACTCTTATGTTGTAATCACTGCTGTGGCCAGTGGTTTTACATCAACAAAAGGGGATTACCTGGTCCAGAGCCAAATTCATCTAAATCCTATCTTGCTGCCCTGAAAGTTGCTAAAAGAATCCTTTTTTCCTTTCAATGCAAGTGGGCTCCTGCTCCAACATGACAAAATTTGCTGTGCCCTCCCACCAGACCAGTCCAAGATACTCAGATTTTATACAACAAGGAATACAACTACCATTTAATCCACTGCAAGACCAAGGGAAATCGAGTTTTTGCACAAGGTGACACTTGTGACATGTGCAGCATCTTGTCTGGATGCTGTTTGTTCAACAAGGGCAAATTCCAGAGTTCTGGAATTTCCTCATTTTTCCTCATTTTTCCCACGTCCTTATTAACTAACTGGAGTGAACTACAGGGAAAAAAAAGTAGGGAAGCAGATAGACATTATATATTATATTATATTATATTACATNGCTAGAAGTACATTATCAAGTGCCAATTATTAGAGCACCAGAAGCCCCTCTGCATTTTCTTTCTCCATGTGCTGTGACAGACCCTTGTTAAATGGCAGGAATTTGCTGTTCTACACCATCCTCCTCACCACCACGTCTTTAATGAAAATCTTGCCTCCTATTGCTCAGCCATGAGAATTATTTTCAAAAGCAATGGGCTTCATGTTCTTGATCTGGGCATTGAAGTAAAAATTACAGAACCCCTCCCAAATTGAATGTATTATTTTGTGTAGAGAGGGAGGAAGGAAAATGTATCCAAGCAAGATCCAGGATTCTTTGATGCATTTAAATCAGGTAGAGCTGTGGGAGCTCACATTTCATGGCCAGGTTAGCAGAAGGACAAGTACCAGGACAGCTGGAGATCCAGGGGCACTTTGGGAGGGGCAGGCATCACCTCAAACTGATTTTGTGACAAATCAAAACCACTCCGAACTTTCTTCTCAGGCTACAGCCACGTGAGGAGGGGAGAAAAACAATGATAAACATCTGTAAGGTGTAAAGCAACAACCTGCACCCTCCTGCACATCTGGGAACCCTGCACACCTGGGAACCCTGCACATCTGGGAACCCTGCACACCTGGGAACGCTGCACACCTGGGAACCCTGCACACCTGGGAATGCTGCACATCTGGGAACCCTGCACACCTGGGAACCCTGCAGGGAACCCTGCACACCTGGGAACCCTGCACATCTGGGAACCCTGCACCCCTCTGATGTGCTTGCATCCAGCACTCAGTGTCAGCTCTGCAGGTAATTCAGGATTGCAGGAAACAAGCACCAGCTCTGGAAACTCAATACATGCCCGTGCAACACCAGAAGCTGCTTGCTCTCTGTTATCTAGGAAAAAACAACTCAGACTGGGACCCAGCGCTGCTCCCAGGGCCAGGGAGGCAGGACAGGGCCGTGAGCAAGAGGAAGGGTCAGGGCTGTGAATCCTTCCCTGTCAGTGCCTGCCCTTTCCAGTCCCATCATCTGACTGAAGCACTGACTTCAAACTCATTGCACTGGGGGAGGCTTAACTGACCAGGGGGAAAATGATTCTGTTTTGACATGAAAACATCTGATAATGAAACAAGTCAGTTCATTAAGATGAGTTTTTTGTCAAGCACAGGTACACAAAACCCCAAACCCATTCACTGCAGGAGGAGCTTCCTACCATCACATGCTCTGGATCTCTGAAATGTGAGGGATGACAGCCAGCCCTGTTTGGTATTTACCACCTTTTTAAACATCAGCAATCTTCAGACCTCAGTGGTGAGCACCAGAGCTGTGTCATTTATCCTTGCAGTAAATAAAGAACAGAGTAATACTAATACTACTGCTGCTAATAGTCCACTACATAATTTCATCCCTAGAGTGCAGAGTAATTTCTAGAGATCAATGTCATATAGACAGGGAAACAGAGATCTTACCAGCTGGAAATCACCCTGAGCTGTAGGGAGATGTCAAAATCCTGAATCCCTGGCATTTGTCCCTTAGCCATGGAATCAAACTGATCATAATTACAGTATTTGCACCCAATGCCAGAGCTTGGATCCCTCACACAGTCCTAAACCATCTGCAGAGATGGTACTTTAGAAACATTTTCAGATGGATCAACTTCAGTGTCCAGAGATCACCCCCTCCTAATCCCCTGCTCAGTAACTGGTGGTTAAGTTTATGACCACAGGAGAAAAAAAAAAAAA
>VYXF01011008.1:1268930-1294429 GCA_013397295.1 Polioptila caerulea
TCTTTGACCCAGAAGTGTTTCCACACTGAGCCTCAGAATCTCCCCCGATGTATCCACGCCACTCCAAGAAATTCTTAGTCCTTACTCTCAACAACAAAAAAGCACCGTACCTCGAGATTTTATTTCCATTTTGGCATTAAAATACCACCATTACAGCAACTGTAAGTTTGTCCTTTCGTGTGCTATCATGGTTTGTGCAAGAGCCAATACTTGGAGCTCCAGGGCTGATAACCAACCGCCGGCACGGACACAGCAACCCGGCAGGAACAGCTCACCAGGGCTGTGGTTAAGGACTTGCACCAAAATAAACTGAAAAAGGCAGCCCAGTTGGGGCTTTGTATTCACCAGTGACCTGTTTTGTAACTGCATTACGTTAGGAGGGAATATTTAAATTAAGACAGATAAAAATGAAACTGTTTGCAACCAAAAAGCTGTGAAGTGCAAGGTTCAAAATGAATTCCCTTCCACATTTATGTGTTTTAATCAACATTTTCCCCAGCTGCTCAATATTTCCCAATGACTGGCCTCTAGAATATCCCACAAAGTCTCTGCTCTTGGCCTTACATTCACCAAATCTATCCCACAGCCTCAAGTCTGTTCTCCCACCACTGGGAAATTTCTCATCCCTGCTACCTTCCCTGGGCCAGTATTATGGTAACAAACACATAAAGAAATAAAGAATGACCCAGAACAAAGGAGGAAATGAAGCTCCTGCCCCTTCCTCTCACTGCTTCTCCCTGGATAGAAAGAGTCAGCTCCTTCACACCATCCCAAGGGTTCTCCCAGACAGGAGCTGATGGAAAATGGGAAATCTTTGCTCTGCCCCTGAAATGGGAGCAAGGACCTGCATGGAGCGTGGGGCAGGTGACCATTCAAACACCCAAAAGTGAGAGCTGCACCTTCTCTGCAAGGGTCCAGCTCAGTGGGTGTGAGAATGGGGGAAATACAAATGGAAATACAACAGAAATAATACAGAAAGGGGATGTTAGAGTGGTTTGGGTTAGAAGGGACCTTCAAACACTATCCAGGCCAACACCTTCCACTGGATCAGGTTACCCCAAGCCCCACCCAACGTGGCCTTGAATGCTCTCAGGGATTTGGTGCCTGTCACCTCTCTGGGCACCCTGTGCCAGTGTTTCCTTACTCTCATTAACTACTTCCTTGTTTAAATGAAACGTTATCACCAAGGGGCAACATAGTTCCTTTTTTGCCCTTATACAAAATTGTAAAATCATTTTGATTGAAAAGACCTTGAAGACCAATCAAGCCCAAGTGTTCACCCAGCACTGCCAAGGCCACCATTAACTGATTGAGCTGGATAAAGTATTTTGCTACGCTTAACTGAATTTTTTAAAAAAGAATTTTAAAACTATGACACGATTCAGGTGTAACTGTGACTATACATATGCTTAAATTCCAATCAGAAATATCCTGTTGTCTTCTTACCTCCTCTTCCCATCACACTGGTTTTGCATCTTCCACCCTGATAAGCTGTGTCCAGTAAAACACCAGAACACTTGGCTAATACTCCCATGGCTCTGCTGACCCAGCTTGTTCCAGCTTCCACCACTGCTCCTGTCATCTGCTGGTTCCAGGGCAGGATAACCTGCTCCTTGCAGGAGCCAGGGAATTGGACACCCACTCTTCCCACTCTGGTACCTCCAGGTGCTCTGCCCACACAGACCAGCTCCTGCAGCTGCCACAGACTGGCTGAGGCTGCCAAGCTGGATTTAGCTCTCACTGCCCCAGCAGGAACAACCAACTCATGGCGTTTGGGGTAACAACTACAGCAACAGTAACCATTAACATGCAAACACTCGTTTTTAGAAGTTTAAGGTACTTCTCGAATGTAAAACATTAAACATTTACAGCAGTTTTAACTCAGATGTTTACCCATTTTAAACATAAAGGAACAAGTGAACCAGTGGCACTAATTATTTAAGCTCAAACAAGTGTCATGGTACTTTGATTTTACTATTATTATAGGATTTATCTAATAGTCTCTAAAATATATGCACCAAGACATACATGTGAGACTTTTGTCCAATGACAACTTATTGGAAAAATACAGTAAATAATATATTTTAAATCTGGATTTTGTCCCCTCCTAAACTCTCACGAAGACAGCAGCCAAAAAAAACTGAGTAAGTCAGGGTGCCTTTGAAGATATTTAATTAAAATCTAATCCCACATTCTTAAGGGTTCACATAAATTAAGCTGTCATTCAGGAGATTTATGCACTCCCATTTGCATATTGCATACAATTCATCAATTACTGGTGTTTGAAGGCAGTGCCGTGCCCGGGGAGCGCCGCTGCCGACGGCCCGGGGACAGCCGCCTCCATCTGCTCCTCCCCAGCCCCTCTCACATCCCCTGCCCGCCCCCACTGGGGCCTCCTGAGGCTGCCCTGGAGCAGAGACCAGCCTGAGCAAAAGGACAAAGCTGGGGTTTATTAAAAGGCCTCAATGGGCACCTGGGCAGTGCAAGAGCCCAGCTGGGCCACAGCCAAGGTGAACCCAAAATGGGCCCAAAATGGACTCCCCATCACAAGGTCCCCCACTTTTGTAAGCTCTGGTCCATCAGCATATTAGAATCAATTGTCCAATTATAGCTTCAGGTTATGAAGCTCCATCCTCCTTGCTTTTTCTTCTCACTTCACCCTTGGTTTTGTTCTTGGGCCTGAAAGTTCCAAAAGTTTTGGTCCCAAGCTGAAGAAGGAATTGTTTTGTGTTCCTACTCTGTGAAGAGAGCTCAGTAGCACTTAGCATGAAACCCAAAACTACCCACCAAAACAGCACAGAATCTGAAAAATATAAAAGCTAAAACTTAAAGCATCACAATCCACCAGCTGTAGACCAACATTTGGGCAGTCCTGGAGTGACCTTTGGGTTGCTCCTTGTCTCATGGAAGCCTCCTGATGCTGCCCGAGGCAGCCAGGACCCTCTCCTGGATTTGCTCCAACAAAATCATGGAACCACACAATTGCATTTATTTAGATCCATCAAATCCAACAGTTCCCCCAGCACTGCCACAGCCACCACTAACCCATGTCCCCAGGTGCCACATCCACACAGCTTTTAAATCCCTCCAGGGATGGCTTCTGCTTGCTGATTACCAGTTAAGCAATAAATACTGCCAGGAGGCATTCCTGGCTCCTACACTGCCCACAAGACTCTCTGTGTACCATTAAGGGCCACGCTAAGAACAAAATATTTCCTTTAAGTGTTCAAAAACATTTATCTAAATTTATACATGTTTGAATGTATTCTGACTTAGGAAATTTTCCCAGTAATTTTCTAGCACTTTTAAACATACTTAGATAAGCACATCTCATATACACATGGGATAAGTTTCCTTTTAAGAGCATCATTTCCTGAAGAAGAACAGATCCATAATTGCTTTATTCTCCAGTATTTGTGTGAGCTGCTCCAGCAGTGGAGCAGAGCAGGTACATCCAAGTGTCCCAAACAAACATCTGACACTTCCAGGCCTATCTGAACCATGATCCTTCATCCCTACAGCTGTCTCATGGATGTCTGTACATCCACAGCCCAGTACCATCCTCCTTGTTCCCACATCTGCAGTGGTTTGACAACAGGACAGTGGTGATTCAACAAAGAACTCAAGAAACTGTGAGACAAACAACAGGCTCAGACCCTACATGGGGAAAGTACCAAACCCAACACTGATTCACATATCCTGCTTCTACATCCTGCTTTATACTCTTTTTGGGGGCTTAGACAATGATCTTGAAGCATCTAACACTGGGAACACAAGGCAGCTTATGACTTGAAAATTAATCCATGAAATAAATATATGTATCCGTAATTAGAGTGGTATTTCAACAGCTTGTCACAATGATGTGGGCGTCTCAGTAAAACCTCCATTNTGTGAAATAAATATATGTGTCCATAATTAGACCGGTATTTCAACAGCTTGTCACAATGATGTGGGCGTCTCAGTAAAACCTCCATTGTGCATTTTCTTTGCTCACTCAGTTCATCTTGCTCTGCTGTTTTAGGCCATGGAGTCTCTGGAACAAACATCTGTGTCAGTGGTGGTGATTTCCTGCGCATCCAACAACGACAGCAGTGCTTCATGGAAGAGCAACAGCAAAATGCCACGTTCTTCTCTGGCTATTCTTTTTTCAATATTCCACTAACACGCTGATTATAAATGTACCAAGGGACAGAAATGCCAGCTAAAGGTGGTGTTTCCCTCCCACAGCCCTTGCACTCAGCACTGACCTGCCACACATCTGCCAGCCCAGCCCGAGACCTTTTAGGGCCAACTCTGGTAACTGCACCAAGCAGAACGTGTGAGAAACCACTCCATTAACTGCAGCCTCAAGCAGGTCTTAAATTCACATCTCCAAAGGGGAAAGGCTGAAGCAATAACCACTTGTTACAGTCTTGTTACTAAGCTAATGTTCGTCTCTCTGAGATTTCGCTCCATTTATTGTATGCTGTGTATGATAGGATTAAAACTAGCCTTGTATTTCTGTTCTTCCACCAAATGTTTTATAATTTACGTTAAACAGTTTGTTTCCACTTAGCAATGAGCTGCTATTAAAGCCACTGCATAAATATAAATGCACAACAATTCGTGGATATCTCATGATTTTTTTTATAAGTTTGCATAACTTAATGGAATAAACTGAGTTATGGAATAAAGAATAAATACCACAGCTGATGTGAGCACCCACTTTTCAGTGACTCTCTGACTGATGAGAGGTGATGTAGCTCTACCTCTGCTGAGGAGTTAAAACCTACCGAGGCAACCATGGAAAACAACACTGTCCATTTATGAACTTCCCTTTAACAACAGAACACTTCACTGTGCTTCCAGCATTTTCACAAGCATTAAATCCGCTTTTACAATGCAAGGATATCCCTCTTCAAAATTCCATATTGGATTGAGAGATTTGTCTCTTTCAAAGGAGAACCACACAGGTTATGTACTTTTTCATACACTCAACGGCCTCTCCGGGAAAATTTTTGACAACTGAAGAATTACTGGGATTCTTAAAAATCCCAAGAAAGCAACGCTGAAATGACTGGTTGGGGGAGAGATTTTTGAGTTTCCACTTCTCAGCATCGATTTAACTCTCTGTTAATTCTCTTTTTAACTTGAATTTAAGAGAAACTGTTGGGTGGGAAGGGAAGGAATTGTTTCAACATCAGTCATCACTTCAAGACTGTATCTCAGGGAAAAAAACCCAAAACATTTACGGATTTCTATGGCATTAACAGCCCATGAAATACGAGAAGTCAACGAGCAACAACCACCAAGCCACGAAATCTCCCGCCGGTGGCACAGCAGAGGTTTGGAGTCCCACCAGCACGCGAGTGCCTCCGCGGCTCCGGGATGCGCGCGGCTCTCGCGTGGCATCCTCCCAGCCCCTCCATCCCGGGAGGGAGCTCTGTCACCACCGCCTGCAGTGACTGACACGTTTTCCCTGCTGCTGTTTTATAAACACGCCGGGTAATGACGGCGTTTCACCGGGGGCTGGGCACCTCCCCGTGACGCCTTGTCACAACACAGGAGCGGCGCAGGCACACTCCCAACCCTCCCCAGAGCTCCACCTCTCCTGAGAGGCTCCCAAGCAGCTCAGGGAACAGCTGCACTGTTAGAAATGGTGCAGGGAACAGCTGCACTGCGCAGAAAAACTCCAGAACCTGGAATTGGCGAACCTACTGGCGTTATTTCTGTGTGGAACTACTCAAATGTTAAGTATGTATACTGCATGTGAGAAGACAGAACGTGTCCTAAAAGGAATCTGTGAGATGAGCAATGTACAGAGGTGACAAATACACCAGAGGTAAAACCAGCGGTAAAAGGTACATGGCTCCATGCATTAATTGAATTATTAATATTGACCGCCCTGAAAGTTTTCCTGTCTTGCTGTTGTAAAATAAACTCGAGAACATCTGTCTCACAGTAGCTGCTAAATAATTAGTTTAATTAAAGTTCGACAGTTTCTAGAGCTGGCCCCCTCTGCCATGTGTGGGAAGTTGGCAGAGAGCTCCATTCACCTTGCACAGAGCTGTGCCTACAGCTCAACAGGGAAAAACTGAAAATCTGGGGTTCTCAAGTGATTTTCAAGATGAAAATCGTGGAGAAAGGTCACTGTCCAGCTCCCCTCAGCTTCCTGGGCAGATGGCAGCAGCCTTTGGCAGGACACTGAGCTCTGCAGGCTCATCCTCGTGCCCACTGGACAGGGCCAGCTGTGACCACCAGCCCTGACCACAGCACTCCCGAGGGCCTGGACCACACTCTGCCTGCAGATCTGACTTATGGCACCGAAAAACGGGGGTGTTTTTGCCATTTCTCCAAAATGCATCTTGCCTTCTCCTACCCAAACATAGTGGATTTGTAGGAAACCCACTGCAGTCACTGCAGACAGTTCAGTTTGGTGTTTCACCACCACCTCTATCCCTGTTTGTCCTAAATCCTTACAAGAAGCTGCGTGATGAGCAAATGGCACCGACAACTTTCATCCATCCAGTAGGGCCGCATGTCGCAGGCCCCTGGGAATTGATCTTTTTTCCCCTGAAGTTGTGCACTGGTAAAAGAGGGGGGAGAAAGTCATTTAAACCATCATTAGACTGGAAGGTGACACCTACAAACATCTGGCTTCAAAACAGAAAATGAGAACTGTTCCACATTAACAGCCTTCCATACGTTACTGCACCTCGGATTTTTACTGTATACACATTAAACTGAAGTTTTAAAAATTTAAATAATGTTTAACCACATCTACAATTTCCCTCTGATAGCTGGAACAGACAGATGGTTCGAGCCATAACTTCCCATCAGAAGATGGCTCCTCTGGTTCCTCAAGTGCTTCACCCTGGAGTTCTGTCAGGGAAAGCCTTGCTGGGTTTCACCTTCAATGTTTCTCTCTCAGGAAAAAAATATGAACTAATGGTCAACCCTCACAGGAACCCTTCCCAGTAAGTCTTTACCCTCAGATGTCCAAGATGCCTGTCACTCTGACATGTGTGTCTCTTACAACAGCAATTTGCAGAAATGTGTCATTTTGCCCATATAATTGTGACAAGAAGTACATTTGTAGGTATTTCAATTTTCTCCACACTCAAACTAATTTTTACATTTTAGTTTTCATTTTCCAACTAAAGTTAAGCCAGCTATAGATTACCACTGGGATTTTGGACAGGTCAGCTGCCACTTCAAGCCATCAGTGCTCCTTGCTGCTGAGGAAAAAACCCTATACTGTCATTTTTAGAACAATTTCTACACTTTTAATGTTTAATGTACATAAAGGATTTAACACAGAAAGTGATCAGAAGACACAGCAGAACTAAACATCACTTAGAACTGTACATTCATTTTACTTATTCCTTTAGCTGAGAAAACTGAAGAAACTCATCTTTATTTTCTTTGAAAATGACTTGCTTTATATAATTACAGAAATAAAGTGCAGCAAGAAGCCACTGCTCAGGTGGGATTTTAGAGATCAAAGTCCCTTTTTTCCTTAAAAATTGTTAGGCTTTCAGGATCAGGCACATCCACGATAAAAAGGAATTCCCACCATTTATCTGTGCTCTAATTACCAGAAATATGTATGGTCAAACACCAAAAGTAACACTGCTCCAGGACTACACAGCACACTTTATCTTCTTCCCAAATCAGCCAAGACAGAAGGAAAAATCTTCCTTAAATCTCTGAACCAATGCTTCACATTAAAATATGAGGAGTCACGGAAGAAGCAGAATCATCCATATGCTAAGGGCATCTGAAAACAGAAAATGTTTTTAATTTTCCCTTTCTGCTTCCATCATTCCTTTCCTGCAGACCAACAACACACCAAGGGGTTGGTTTGCTGAAGGATTTTGATTTGAGCTTGTGTCAAAAGTGAATTTGAGCTAAGAGAGATCCTCAGAGTTTCACAGAGGAACATAATGACACGTGCAACACATACCCAGAAACTGCAGTGCCAAGGAAGGAAGGGAAAATAAAGTATAATTTTATACTGGTCGCCTACGGGCCACGGTTTCTTTGCTTTTCTATTAACAGCTCAGAATCCTCTGTGCTTCGAGAGCACAGAGAACTGTAACTGCCAATTAATGTAATGATATTTGCATATTCATGACCGTGGTTATGAGGAGCAGTGGTGCTCTCGTGGTGCAGGGGGGATGCAGGGATCCAAGTGGCGCAGAGGGGCGTTCGTCTGGCAGGCTGGGATGGGAGAGAGCTGAGGGCAGCCAAGGAATCACAACCAACTGTGGCTGCCTGTGCACACTTCACAAAACATATGCAACCCATATTTACCTATAAATTGTTCCTTATATAACCCTGCCTCCTTTGATTACTGCTTTCTTTATGCCTTTTTTGTCACCGGTGACCAGTTAATAACGCCAGCGTGAACTCACAAACCCTCTGCTTTTTAACTTCCAGCTACTTCCTGTATTTTTTATGATAACCATATGCTGGATTATTATTTCATTACGATTAAAAAATAAACTCCTGAATGTAGGTTACTTTGAAATGAAGGCAGTTTACAAATAACTCAGATCTGCAGCTTTTCTCACAGTTCCCTCAGCATTTCCTGTCACACACCTGCTCACCTGCCAGAACTGGTATTAAAGTTTATGCAGACACACACACACACACACACCCCCTTTCAGAAAGAACTAAATTCTGGTCCAGAACTACTCGCTGCTTCTTCCAAAAACAATCAATTAGCTTTTAAAATCTTCTAGGTGTATTCAAAGAAATACTTTTTAAATCAGGGCACGGTGGTTGTTAAAGATACCAGAATAACCCCAGAGCATCCTGGTTCCTGAATAAGGCTATTCCTGAGGTTCTGAGGCCATTAAAGCACAAAGCCTTGTATTCCCACAGAAATTCCAAGGATTCTCCATTTCCCAGACAATGTCACATCATTGCACTGCAATGTGAATAGTTAATACTGCATCTCCAGTAAACCCATTTTAAATACACACAGTCTATGGGATACTCGTACCTACGAATCTGAAAACTTAAAAGTGTTATCATAGGGAATTAAAAAATTTTAAAAAGGGCCAGGAATGGCAAAATCAGCTCCAGGGAACGGGCTAATCCAACTAGAACCTCTGTGCTAAGCTCAGCTCATCCCGTCACATCTGGAAATGCAGCAGCACACAGGATTTGATTGTTGTCCTCTCCTTCAGTTTTGTTTTGTGTCTCCCACTTCAGATATTAAATTTTTCAATCATCTTCCTTTGATGTTGTCTTAGTTTAATTTAAAAGCAATACAAACATGTCTGATTTACAAGATTTTTATCACCACAGTATCTTATCACCTCATTAGAGTAATTTGCAAAGGCTTTTGTCCCAGCTGATACCAGAAAGGATTTATTTTCACCTTCAGGTCCTTTTCCCTTTCTCAGTCTGTTTATGAGCTGCTGCACGGCATCTCTGGGCACTGAGGGAAGGTCCTGGCAAACAGGGAAGTTTTGCAATACAACAAAAACCATGGGGCTCAGGCTCTCTTTGGCTGCTGACCAAAAATGTTTTTATCTCCAGCTCTCATGAACTTCCTTTGGAGTTTTGGTCACAAGGACTGCAGCTCTTTGGGTGGTTATGAATGAAGAGGGGGACCCTGCCTGGGCCCTGAGCTGTAACAGAGCTGCTCTGCACTGAACTGCAGTGAGAGGCAAACCAGGAACCACAAGCACACTCACACCATCTATCACTAATTCATGATTTATTGTCCCTCCCCTTAAAATCTGCTGGCTGATCACACTTGCATTAAGAACACACAGAACAGAGCAGCTGCTGCAAATAAAAAGCCAGAAACTTATTCTTGCAACCACCGTGGTCCCAGGATATTATCTCATTGTGGACCCAGGATATTATCTCATCATGGACCCAGGATATTCTGTGTCTGAACAGCCACCAGCACAAAGGACTGTGAACTGCAGGGCATGTGATGCTCTGTGCTGCAATTTTTTGCAGGATGAATGAGCCACTGAAGGCTGGTGAGCCCCATATGCTGCCATGCAACACCCCAGGGCTGTCCAAGGGCTCTCAAGAGCCCCAAAAGTCACTGCTTTCCTTGATCTTGGCAAACTGTAAGTCAGCAATGAAGGAGATCAAAAAGATGATCCCAAAAATCAGTTTATTGGAAGGCTTCCAGTAGAATTTTTCTATTTTTCTGTTCAGCTGTACTGAGGCCAGAAGCATGGAACTGATATGGAGCTACCAAGTCAACATCTTAAACAAGATGGTGACAACAGGAAAAAAGCAGATGTGTGTTCCTAAGATCAGCATTCTTCAGAGAAGTGTTAAATTAAGGGAATCTCGACCTGTTTCCAGCTCCTCTGATGACAGCAGCTGCTTGAATAAAGCTCCTTTACACAGAATCTGATCGATTTTCTAGTATTCTTTTTTATCCAAATTAAAATTATTTTTTCTGAGAAGTGAAATTAGAATTTTTTAATAGGTGAGAAACTATTATCCACTGTAAAAAAAGCAAATAACAAAAGCCCAGGATGTCAAGATAAATTTTGATCTTCCTCCATGCTTCATGGTACGATGTCCAAGAAAAATCATTTAATACTACTTCTATGAATTTGTAATTTCATCTCAGAAAGTAAAGAATAAGATAAACATTTTCTGTTTGTTTTTCACTTTCACAGCAACACCATCCTTACTTGCTTCTAGATGGTCACATTTTGCTGACATTTACAAACATTTCATGTTGATCTTACATGGGTCACATCAATCATCTATACAGTTTCAATGACACTTTGTTAAATAAACTGTCATGAAAGATTTATAGAGAATTTGATAAAAGTAAAGAAGATGTAGTTTAGCTTTTAAAGATGCATTACCCCTTTTCTGAGGTGTAATATCAGCTCTAAAATACCATTAAGCTTTTCTGGCAGGAGATGAAGTGAGAAAATAAAATGCACTCTTTCATCAGCACTGCTTATTTGCATCTTTGTGCTTCTACAAAACACTGGGAGAACAGAGCACCTGGAGGAAGGGGAACCTCACCCCACTTTGTGTGTTCTGCTTGTCTCTCCTAATGCTTGGCAGAAGCCATTCATGGTCTTACCACATTATCTGAACAAAAATTGCCTCCAGATTAAAAAAAGACCCAAGATTCTACTTCAGATTAAAATCTCTGCTGAGGGTAAATTGCTATTCCCAAATTCTCTCTCAAAATAGGGACTGCAGGCAGGCAGCACACTTTTCATTCAAAGCCCTTCTTCAGATAAATGTGGCCAGAGCAGCTCATTAAGATGCATTTAAAATTTTCAGACTTTACTGTCTGATATCAATTTCATATTTGAGAGCAGGGAACAACAGTCTCAGTGTTGGGGAGGGCTTTAATCGTATTTCGTTCACCAAGCAGAACCAAAGTTTGACCAAACTTTTCTGCAGTTTTCCACCCCTGACTGATCCAGATACAAAAGCAATTATTTCTTCCACCTTCCAGTTACCTGCAGAGTCAGCTCTGCTCCACTTGTTATGGAACACCAGCCAGCAATACAACGTGGAAAGACTTCTCCACTTCACCATTTAGGCTTCAAAAACCACAAGTGGTGAATTAAAACTTGCAGAAAAAGTAACAAGACAAAGAATCTTGCACTTCTCTTCAAGAACAGTAATTTTTGCAACCAATAGGACAAGAAACATTCCTCAAGAACTGCTGCACTTCTGTGTGTGATGCCTCATGACCCAGCCCTGTCACAACCTGCTCCCTTCATGTACTTACCCCATCCCAAAAGTGTCACACCAGAGGTCAGCAGTGGATAAACCCACTCTAAAATTCTACTGGATTCCCTACAAAGTACCTGTGATCAAAAGGCTGCAGGCATAAAGCACTCAACAAACAGCCCAGGCACATCAGTCTGTTGGAGTCCTTTCCATCAACATCACACAGGTACTTTGAAGGTTTTCCTCCTCACTGTTTTCCTCTACCTTTTAATTTCTGTATCACTATCACAAATACAAAATTCGTGGCCTAAGTTCAGATCTAGCTGGACACCAAGAGAGCACTCTCTTGACATTATTTTACAGTCTGAGGACCTGTGATGTTCACACAGGTATCTTCAGCATACCTTTCAGCAATATCTTTCAGCAGTGAAACTGCTTTGCTCCCCTGGCATCTCAGGGATGACCTCACTCAAACCAACAGCCTCACCACTCCATCCTCCTCCATCCCCCACTGCATCACCAACAGGGCCAGTGACTAAATTTCAGGTTGCACAGCCCCTTTTGGTGACTCAGGAGGACCCTGAGTTCATCTCTGCAGCCTTTAGGGGACGAGCACCTTGAATTTGGGGTGCATCCATTCATTTTTTTGTAGAGAAAATGGACACAAGCACTGGATCTGCTCTGTGTCACAGTCCCATCCACCAGAGCTAAAACCTCTGGCAGCTTCCAAACACCCAGAGCTGCTCTCCATGCAGGGAACACCATGGATCTGCCTCTGCAGAATCTGCTGAACTGATTTTACTCTCAGCAGTCACTCATTCAGAGGGAACCTCACTCGGTGTTTAAAAAAAAAAAAACAACACAAATCCGATCTGCAGCCAAATCACAACAGTAAGTGGGAACTCAACTACATTAATTTGTAGATATTGTAACTACTACATTACCAGCAATGTTCCCAGATACTGTGAAATCAAATAGAAAAAGCTAGGAGTTTAAAGGCAGCAATTTACTCGGTTATTCAACACATCTGTCAAATATATTACTGAGTGGTAAATGAATAAATATTGGATTTCAATTGCTGTGACTCGAAATAAATGGGAGCCATTCTCCAAGCAGCAGCAGTGTGAGCTACAGGCTTTCAGTGGAGGCTTACTTAAAAGGAAAAGCAGAGTAATTAGAGTAATTCCTATATATTCTGAAAAAATACCAGTTTGTGATGTGATGGAGTGGATAACTGAAACAGAATTGTGTCTGTTTTACCACACCATGCAATCTTCAGGAAAAACACCACTCGAAGCCAGGGAAATATTCCAATGGGATATCCCAGAGAGGCCCTGATGGTTCAACACTTGAACTTTGAAGTCCAAAGATGCATTTCATGCTGAAATGAGTATTCCACACACTTTCAAATATCTTGGAAATAACTTACAGGCATTTAAACATGCCAGAACTAGATGCATTTTAAATTGTTTAGATCATATACTAATGATTGCTTACTGGGTGAGATACTAAATTATATAATTTTATATATATATAAAACTTTTATTGTGTATAAATTACTCAAGTCACATGACTAATGAAAACTACATTATGAAATTATCACTATTACACAAAATTATTAGCTAACATTTTAGCTAATACTCTACTGGTGGATGTGCATATGAAAAGATGGCACGAGAGCCCAATATTTCTAATTGTCCTGCAAGCAGTGAAAAGCTCTAACAGAAAAAGAAAAATAAGTCTCTCGCCATGACAACAGACTTGTGAGCTGTTCTGCTGAAGTTTCCTTCAGCTCTGCAACAACTTTTCAACTGTCACATGCTCTGAAACAGGAAATCACACAAATCACCCACATTCTAATGAAGTTCAAAGTTGCAAGAGAAGCGGAGGAGCATCCTCAGCCTCCCAGCACGGAATTAACACGTCTGTCCCTGGAACAGACACACAGGATGTGCTCTGAAACACCCTCGTGCCAAGTGGTTTAATACAGAATATTGGTGTGAAGCAGCACCAGACCAAGAAAGCAACTGGCTCCTCTTCATTATGGTACCAAAGACAATTAATAGTCACTGACTGCTTTGACTGCACAGTCTCTGCTGCTGGGGAAAGGCTCTACTTCCCAGAGAGACCTTCCTAACACACAGGAACCTGCCTTTCAAATTCCAAATTAACCAATGATTAATTAACTCTTTCACCACAAGCCACAAATTTGACAGTCTGACTCTCCAGGGACACCTTTTAAAATAAACCCCTGGCTTACACAAATTTGGTATTTCTGGGAGGACTTAATAAAAATTTCAGAACTGCACATTCTCCAAAGCCACTCCTGTGACAGCAAGGATTTGGCTGAACTGTCTGCATGCTGCAGGTTTCACTGCAGGGGCTCTGGCAGGGCCTGGCACATCAACAGTGACACAAACAGGTTGAAATCCTGCCTGCTGTCACCTGCCTGTGCCCAGGCTGATACCCATGGCCCCATCCCTTTGCTGGGCAAACAGGGAATGCCCCTGACAATGGGGGCAATCACTTCAGCAGCAAAACCCTCAGCTGGTGCAGGGATCCAGCTCTGGGCTGCTCCTACAGCCTCATGGCCAACATCATCAGCAGCCTCTTAGTTTGACATTTCAGATTTTCCCAGTCTTTATCAACGTGTGTTACAGGCTGCTGAGGGAACTACATAACAGGATTAACTAATGGCAATAACCCTCTTTTGTCAGAGAGGATTACTGTCATTCAGCACTGGGGGAAACTGAAAACCAGGAGTTCCTTTTGTGGTATTTATTTAATATTCTACTCTGTAATCTGTTTGCAACAGTATTAGTGCAAAATGTCATGGGAAGATGTAAACACTCACCAGATTCCTTTTTGTACCTACAAACAAACCAAATGAAAAACAAAAAACAGTTTGTTTCCTGTCGCTCAAGCCGTTCCAAGATCCTGATGCTCTATGTTATTTAACATTTTCAGCTGACTTTGGGGACATTGTAGACTGCTCTGATGAGGCATGTTCCAGTGTCAGCCAACAGTTTATCCCTGGCACGCTTGTCAATCAAAATAAAACTAACAGACGGCTTTCTTTGTTTCAAATGAGCTTTCCCTGGTCATTAAAATTCACTTTTTATTACAAAAACTACCATTTGGAGAGAGCAAATTGAAATGTTTGTGGTTCCTACTGAAGCAGCTCCTACTGGAGTTGATTGTCGCAGAAGAAACCTGCAAACACAAAAATCAGATTATTTCAGCACCTCTGTGCTACCCCTTCTTGGCCTCTCTCTCTGTGGCCTGGTAACTGCAGAATGGCCATTTCATACAAACCCTGGAACCAACAATTTGGCACCAGGATGACATGATTCCCTTTAGTGCTTTCAACAGCAGGATGTAAAATCTAGAAAATTAAAATTTTCCTAGGACTGGGCAGCAAGAGCCAAGGCACATCTCTTCAGAGAACATAAAAATGTAATAGTTATTGACAGACTACTTTTCAGAAAACATTGTGTTTCCTAGGCTAAATATTGAGGAAATCATGCTCTCTTAGATTAGATTTGTAAACTTATGGTAAAAGCATGGAAGCCAATAAAATTACATTTAGAATATGTATTCCTGGGAAAAAAGTAAAGTGCTTCCAGCAAGGCCAACTTAATTTTTGGGAGGTAAATCAAGAGGCCATCCAAATACATCCTGACACAGAGCCATGGTTTCCAACCAGCCCTTGTGCCACAGAAAGCAGCCTGATGATTTGTAATGATGTACAAATCATGCAAAGGAAGCCATGATTTTATCTGAAGTTCCCACATGAGTAAGAGTTTAGACCGCTGCAAATACCAGATTTCCTTTTCCTTTTTAATAAAAGTTTATTAAAAAGCCAGAACAAACAAGGTTTTGAAATCATTATCTTCCTTCTCTACAGGGAAATTGTGCATATAGCCTCTAATTTTGTCAATTAAAAGCATGTGGGGTTTCAGTTATTATAAACATACCTTCCTTCCATTGACAGTGATTCAAATCCCATCCTACAGATTGATTTGCAGCCCTTAAAATCACTTTTTTTTGTTAACAAACACCATCCTCTACGACTGCCTTTGGAGTAGAAAAGGGAAATTAGGAGCTTTTTTTTTTTTTGCATCTTTCACAGACCAGACTTGAAACACAAAATGAAACCACTTTTAAAATGTACCTGAAATGGTCTAAGGTATTGTCCAGGGCAACACAACATTTTAAGTTTAAAAATTTACTGCAATTTGGAAGAAAAGAGGACAGGAAACCAATGTACAAAACTCAAGTCAAGGTGCTGAATCCTAATCCTTGTGCTTCAATCCTACAGAACTGACACAACTTGCACAGGAGGCAGCAAAAGCCCAGACAAATTTCCAATAATTGTGATAGAATACCCTGCTTTCCTCCAATCATTAAGAACTCATTTTTGCCCTCTCTATGCAAACAGCAATATTTACAAACCCAAATTTGGTTTGTGTCTTACAAGCCTCAACCTCGACTGCATTTTGCACTCTGTGAGACACAGTCACAAACCCTCCTGCAGTGAGGACAGGTGACCCTGACTGCTCCACCTCTGTCCTCCCTGCACTGCCCCTCTTCTGCAAGAGAAAACTGCTTTAGTTGGATATAATTTGCCCCTGACAATTCTGTGTTGTCTCATGTCCTGGATGTTCACAAACTGGTTACTAATCACAGCACATTTCTAGTGGAGTTGTCTACCATTTCCAAGCTTTTCCTCTTCCTTGCTCCCCTCCCCTGGTACCTCCCTCATCCCTCCACGACTTTCCCAAGCCACCCATTAACCACCCTGATGCCTCATCCAGCATTCCCCAACTCCACAGCACCACTGGAGAGCATCCACCCCAAACAAGCTCTGTGTCACCCTTGTTTTCTCACTGCAGTTTAGCTCCTGCCCCTCTGTCCCTGCTGTTCCCTGGGTCAGACATTCACTGCAGGTGACCTGCAGCCAGGAAACCCTCCCACCTTCCTGGCACTGCCTGTTCTGCCCTCCCCTTCTCCCTGCAGCACACCGACCTGGTTTGCCCCAGATGGACACCTGCAATGATTCCCTCTGCTTCTCAAGGCCCCTCTGATTGCATCTCCTGCTGTTCTTTGCCTTTTCCCATCCTGTCCCACGTGCTCGAGCTGTCCTGCTCTATCCCAAACACCTTCCCTGAGCCCAAGACTGTCAGAGAGAGACCCTAACTCACCCAACCTGACCTCTTTCCACAGCTGCTATTTTCACTCTGCAAAGGAATCATTTGTATTTATGCCCACATTAATTGTTTTTAAAGGAACTGCAAGGTTTCTTGAAAATTTTTACCCTTCTGCTGCCATGGAGTTGTTACTTCATCCTAATACACCAGTCTGCATTATTTTAAGGCTCTTTATTTACTTCTTCTTCCACTTGTCATACAGCTTGTTAACTCTTGTTAACCCTCTCACCCTATTTCTATTGCATTTTGACATTCTCAACTGGCTTTTTACCATAAACTTTATTTTAAAGCTTGTCTTATATATATAATGTGAGGGAGATTTATATAAAGCATTCCAGTACATGCTGGTTATGTTTGGCCTGGAAAAAATTACCACAAAACCGTGTGCTTTAGATGATTCTGCCCGAATCCACAGGGATCCCTCCTGCTTTGGTGGCCTTCCAGAGGAGCCACCATAACATCCAGAGCCTTCCTCCACACCATCTCCCTCCAGAGCTGCACCTTCAGGCAAGTGCACAAGCCCTGTTTTAAAGGCAACATCTCTTTCTTCTTTGGTTGTCTTTGCTTCCCAAACAAGCCACATCCTTTACAATAACATTCCAGCTTTGGGAATTATCTGATCAACTCTCTTACACAACAACCATAAATTATGATCAAATACTGATTTTCTTGCTGCTTTTCCTGTTTATTTCCCTGAGATTACAACACAGCTGTAAGGTTATCTGGAGCCAACTCACCACCCTGCTTCTTGTACCCACTCTAAACACATGGACAATAACCTCCTATCTCTGTTTTTTGCCATCCCACTCTAATCCTAATCTAGAATCTTTGTGCTTAATTAGCAAGCTCATACATAAACACACACAGCAACTTTTTCAGATGGAGCATTCCAACAAACACATTTATTTCTCTCTGGAATTAGCACTTCCACTCATTCAGAACAGGTTCAACAAGGAAGAAACTCGCAGGACAAACAAGTAGTTCCACAATCACACCATCAGCAGAGTTCCTGATCCACTGATGGAGCTATAACCACCCTGTTTCTTGCAGAAATAATTAATTACAGCCTGTGCACAGTCCTACTCCACCTGGGAAATGCAGCAAAACCCAGTGGGCTCAAAGGCACACCAGCCTTACCCAGAGTGTGTTGAAGTCTCTGAATGCAGCGATGGAACCCCCGATGTTTTGAACGCAGTCACCCTTCCCATCCTGCCCCCCAAAGCCTCTCCTTTCCCTGCACACTTGTGGGAACCCAGAGCTTGTCCTTGACTGCTCTGGGGGCTCAGAGACCTGGGCAGGGGGCCCAGAGGGCTCTGAAGCCCTGGCACCAAGCCCAAGACACCTGTGGGTTGGATTTTAGTCCCTGGGAGAGATTGCCAGCTTTAAAAGAAAAAATACAAGTCTCACAACTTTAANCGGGCGGGGATCCCCTCAGACTGTCATGCTGTGAAGACCTCGGCAGGGACAGAGAGAACAATGTTCTAGATAAGTTACAACAAACAATAATAAGAAACCCGAAGACCGAAGATTGCACGTTAAAAGGACTTTTAACACCTTGGGAACATCTCTGTAAAAGCAGAGAGATCCCCACACACACTCACTCCCCTCTCCATTTCCATCCCCTCCCCTGCACTCCCAGCCACACGTTTCCAGAGCAGCACACCCAGAGGTTCCCTCCAGCTCTCCCGTAGCACAAAATCAGACGGTGCTACAGCCACCCAGGAGCGCTGCTGCTGCCACCAGGATGGAGCAAAATCAGCAAGGGGCCACCAAAAATGAGAGGAGCCTGCCTGCAGTGCAGCTAAGGGGCTGCTGCAGCACTGGGGGTGATCTCAGCCCAGCAGGACAATTCCACAACACCTCACCTTTCCTAGGAAGGATTTCTTATTCTGTTTATGACCATTTTCCTGCTCAATTCAATTTAACAGGAATTAGGAGTTTGTCTTCCCCGAGCTGTGCTTCATTGCAGCCATTCAGCCAGGGAGCTGAGCTGAGCTGAGCTTCTCTAATGATTTACTTTTTTAGGCCATGCTAAACTTGTGTGCAGTTAAATTAGGAATGTTACTTTTACTTAAGTAAAGAACAGAAGAAAGAGACCAAATGTTATGCTGCAAGATTTTTCTCTGATGCCACATATATGTCATTAAAATTGAGTTTATTCTGCATCATCTTTTCAAAAACATGTCAGCATGCATCAATAAATTCTATTAAAAAGCAAGACTATAAAGTCAGTATTTTTTTATTCATCAAGCTTTAACTTGAGACAAAAATTATTTCATTTGTGAAGTAATAATGCTGTAACACATAATACTGTTACTCTAACTAAACCAAATAAATATTTTTAAGCTCCAATGAAACACTGAGCTCCAAGCTCAGCTGCAGAGTCTCTTTTGGAAATCATACAAACACAAACTCTTGGTAAGACCTCTTTGGATCACTCTGGAAGAAGGGCAAGAGAAGAATACTGTCATTTGCTATAACAATGACAGTTTTCTTCACATACAATCCTTTAACACTCCCATGTTTCATAACATTGACTTTTATGCAGTAGAAATAAATTTGGATCTGGGGCACCCTCACAATATTCCTTTTTTGAAAAGCTGTCAAAATGCTGAAAATTCAGATTTTCTCAAATTTAATTTGGATGCCATAAACCTGTCCTTTTATTAACATCCTTTCCCACTCCCAGGATTACACATGATAATTAGCACTGTCAACTCCCTTTAAATTTGTACAGTGAAGCCAACTGAGGCCTTTGCTCCAAGTGCCCTAAATTCCTGCCTGCATCTCCTCCTCTCCTAAATTCTTGCTAAGATCAACAGCAACCACTGCCACTTGAATTTCGCCTTCCCTCTTTCTCTAAATCTATTCTGGCTTCCCAGCACTAACCTCAGCAGATCCTCCCTGCCTGAAACACAGTTTGCAGAAGAACCGGAACACTTCAGGACACTGGGGAACAATTTCCCACTCTGCCAATCCTTTTGAGGCAAAAAACCCAGGATTGTGCTCAAGGCAGCAGCTGAAGGAAGATGCGTGGGGGTGAAACGGGGACTCAGAGGCCAAGTCTGAAGAGGAGAGGTGAGAGATGAGGGCCTGTGAATGGAGTGAAGAAGTGGGGTGGAGCAGGCAAGGCAGGGGAAGCCTGTGGTGTGAGCTGTGCAAGACGAGCAGAAGTTTGGAGTGGCTCAAGTACTCTCCGAACACGAGTGCAGCTCAGGATTTCCATCACAAACATACCCATGGAAGGCACCCAGCTCTTCCCAGGATGGATGGCCACAGGCACAGCTACTCCATCAGTCCCCACAGCAGCCCTGGACAGCCCAGCCCAGCCCTGATGGGTGGCACTGGCTGCAGATTACAGAAGTTCTGGGGGGTTTGACTCAAGATCACAAGTAATGGCACACATACAGAGCTGTGTTTGAAGACCACCATGGAGACAACCACGCACCCAAAATGATGGGATTTCAGGACTGAGGCTGCTTGTGCAGCTTGAGTTCTGCTGTGCTGTTACAGCCCAGCTACTGCCCTTCCCAGCCACCCCAAAGGACACCTCTAGGATGGACACCCAGGGCTCACGGTGGGCTCGGGCAGCTGGAGAGCAGCCTGGCCTCACCTCATTGTTCTGCACACAAAAAGGCATTTATGAGCATTTAAAGGATCATTTTCCAGCTCCTCTGTGGGTCACACACATGGACACACAGGCTGGAATACAGGATGTGTCATTAAACCTGAGACAGACGGGGCACAGAGTTATGGGGACAGAGACTGGCATAGCGTGGTGCAACAGATGCTGGGTAAAGTTTCAGATCCTAACAAACCTTCAAGAACTGCTTCAGAGAACGCAGAAAAATGCTCCTTTGGAAGCATAATTCCCACTAGCATTCCAGAGTGAGACTGAGGGGTGTTTAGAAGAAGGCAGCCCTGGTTTTGGGGACTCTGTGATGCCCCTCCAGCCCCGCGGTGTCGGCAGGGTGTGGATGGGCTGAGCAAGGGCTGCTGAGAGCTGAGCTGCAGCTCTGCTGACTCCACCACAAGACAAAGTAGACACAGTTCCAACCAGGAACAGCTGTTATTTTCCAATTAAAAATCACAAGACCAAAATATTAATTTATTAAGCAAGCGTTCAGTTCACACAGTCACTCTACAATTCTGAGCAATATATTCTTTTTTTTTTTTTTTTGAAGAGAGGCTGGATGTCTCTGGCATAAATAATTTAATGTGACAAAACAGTTTATTGTTTGCTGCTGATAGGCAAACAATGCTGTTCCATATTGTGAAATACTGGCTCAACATGGAAAGAACTGTAAAGGATTTTCCTTAGCGGGGCGAACAAAATTTGTTGACATTTTTCCAACTGTTTTACCTAATAAAGTATTAGCTGAGTTAGGCTTTGAGAAAGATTATCTTCTGCTATCATAGAAGCAAGTTAATAAAGTGACAATAACAAACTGATGTATCTGTCAAAGTTTATAGATAAGGATGTCAAGCTATAGGTTATCAGCCTACAGAACTGACACTGTTCATATATCACAGCCCCCCAACACACACTCTGTCAGCATTGTTTATTTTCAGTCAGGAGTTAAATAATGACCATGTACTAAAAATGCCTTTGGGGAACTGCTTTGTCTTACATACTGTTCACCTGTTTACTTCAGAGTAAGTTTTGACTTGCTTTTATTTAATTTTCTGTTTGAACAGCTGGTATTTATCAACTTCAAATGGACTTCAGGTCAATACACTGCAAAAAATTTTACTGCCTTTTCTGCACTTGCTGCACACACAGAGCCTGTAAAATGCTGATGAGAACAGCTCCACAGGCAGCCCAGCTCCAGAGGGAGCCAGGGAATGTCCTCCATGCCCCTGAAAGCTGGCAGCACTGGGACAGCAGGAGAACACAGAATAGCAGGGGGTTTCCAAGGGTCCAGCCACAGAAATCACACCCACTCTGGACAGCCCCCCACCAGCAGCAGCCTTCACTCCTTCCCCTTCTTCCTGCACGTGTTTTTTCACAGTATTCAAACCCGGTTATCCAGAAAAAGGCAGGAGATGCTGTGGGGTTTGGGGTTGGGGTTTTCTTGTCTGTGGTTTTGAAACAGTCAATGGCAGAGAAAGCAGCAAGTTGTGCTGAAGTCAGAGGTGAGGATGGAAAAAAGACACAGTCGTGAAGGAGAAAACCACCAAGCTAATTTGTTTTCATCCTAAAACACATGAAAAAACCTCCATTTTTTTCATAAATATGTAATTAATTAATCCTGTAAAAACTATTCCTGAGGAAGTTATGAAATGAGTTAGATTAAGTGAGGCAAAAAAAAAGGAAAGAAATCAAAATTTCAATAGAAAAATAAATGTCTGGCTATAATCAGGAAAAACATGAAGAGTCTCCATCTATTTATTCTTTTTTTACTCCCTATGCCAAGCAGGGTGACTGAAAGACACTATTCTACTAGAAATCACTTTCTGGAACTGACAGCTCTACCTGTCATATTTGACGAAGCAAAAAAGAATGGGAAAGATCATGAATTCTTAATTCAAACAAGTTTCTATTACTTTTTTTGGAATCATTGTCTGAGTATGGATCTTAAGATAAGGGCTAAGAATTACCATATTACTCTCAGAATGCTTTTTCTAATCAGTAGATTTTTCTTACTACTACAGTACTTTTTAAAAAGGGAACTGCTGTAAAAGGGCACATTTGGAACCTCCATTTAATTCTGGCAGGAAGAGGGGAAGGAATTGAGGGAGTGGGGAGGTGAATGACACCACCTTAAGCAGAAACTGCTGCTGACAGTTTGTCTCCTTCAATATTAAATTGGCCTTTCTAAATTACCAAATTTGGGGACCTGAGTTTTACCAAGTGATGCAGGACTGGAGTATGAGACTTTCCATGCCCCCCAGCTCCTGTTCAGAAGAGCAAATAATAAGGTCTTTGAGCATGAAGGCACAAACACTAATTCACCTGATACTTCCTAGTGCTTTATGACCTTTAACAAAGATTAGAGATCCTAATTCTCCTGAAGTCAATTTTATCAGTTAGAAAAGACAGTCATCTAAAAAAACATTTTTAAAAAATCATTCATTATGTGATTAACCATTTGCAAATAAAAGCATTTCTTCTGCAGTCATTTAAGTTCTAATCCAAATCAATCACTTATTCTGGGACAATCAGTTTAACTTACATACCAGAGGGCATAAAAAGAGCTGATTTACACAACCAACACTTTTAAATACAAGTTATTAGATGGCAGACTCAGAAAAGCCAAGTGCACAGCAGAGATCTGGGTGTCCCAGCTCCTGCTGCAACTTGAACAGCAAATAAAAATGATCTGTTTTCTCAGACTGAAGTCACTCTACTTCAATAACGCTTTACCCTGCTTTTACAGAACGGACTTCAGTCCCTTTACACGTGGGACAACTGCAAAAATCCCTGCAGCATTTGCCCATCTCATGTAAGAGGCTCCAAGACCTCCTGAGCTTCACACTGGAAACTTTTCCACAGGAGCCCAAGCTATTGTGTGAGAGGAACCAGGGGGTGCCAAAGGAGTTGGTTGCTATGGTGGCATCTCATAAATCATCAATTATTGTCTGTTATTATGAAGGTGACAGCCTCATAAAGAGATTTGCATTCTCGGCTAATTTTAAGATTTTTTTTTTTTTTTCCTGCAGACATCATTTGCTTTGTAAAAGAAATGTCATGACAACCAGAGAACACTTAAGCTTGTTATCGGGTAGTCAGGCAGTCGCTTGGCCCCCATCACTTTGGCATTTGAGCATTGGAGCCTCTTTTGCATTATT
This sequence comes from Polioptila caerulea, assembly GCA_013397295.1. Taxonomy (NCBI): domain Eukaryota; kingdom Metazoa; phylum Chordata; class Aves; order Passeriformes; family Certhiidae; genus Polioptila; species Polioptila caerulea. The sequence goes on from VYXF01011008.1 coordinate 1,292,606, forward strand.
GAGTAGTTTATCTTTACAGTTCATAAATATATTTCTGAATGTGGGGACGGCATAATAGGAGGACGAGGGAAAGTGATGGAGGGCTCCTGGTTGCCAAGGCAACCTAAACTGATCAATTCCCTGTCACTGTTTTAAAAGAGGCACCACTCTCCTGTGGCCCCTGATGCTAATTACAAATGCAGGCCCTTCGCTGGCATGTTCAGCTTCCAGATTAAAGCAGTTCATGCCTAATTTATCATTTAACATGTCCTCCCACATTTGTAGTGCCGTACAGAATGAATAACAACTTCACTTGTTTACAGCGTTTTCAACTTAATTTCACTAATTAGTTTTGCAGTTGCAGGAATCCGAGGGGGTGGCTGACCCTCGGAATGCCGGGCACAGGCAGGGAATGGGCATGGAATGGGCATGGAATGGGCAGGGAATGGGCAGATGGACAGACAGGGTCACCCTCCCCATGGCAGCTCCCGGCTCTGTCCCCAGGACCCCCACGACCAACACATTATATATTTACATCCCTCTTATCTTCTTCACTCATGTTTCAAGTGACTGGGAGACTTTTTATGGGAATGGGAAAGAAATTATGGAAAACCTGGTTTAGTTTCATAGGAGAATAGTTTGTATCATGCAAAGTTTGAGATGAAAATGCTGCTGGATTCACCCTGAAACTGGACACAATCTGTGCACTCAATGTCCTTCCAGCCAAACTTCTACTGCGTCCTTTAAGGATTTTGACCAGATTTTAAGCAAACTCAACTTTCAATGTGTGTTTCAACATGCACTGAAGTGTTTATCACTTCCCAAACTCAGGCCATTGAGAATGTTCTTCCACATCTTCATAACCAGCATTTCTGTCTTGGAAAGCCCTTTCCCACCCTCTGCGTTTCAGAACAACATAGAGAGTGAAATCTCGACCAGGAAAACTAAAATGTGCTGGACGCAAAATGCTCTCAGTCACGACAGCAGTAATTACTCAGACATCTAGGAAAATAAACCTACTTAAGGAAGCCAGCAATGACGAAAGCCAAACTCTGGTGTCCTAATATCTGGAAAAGTCACTGACCTTTCTGCTCTCAAGAATGACATTATAAAATCTGCATGTTCCAAAACTACTCTGTAATTAATTTTAAAAAATTTAAAGCTGGAACCTGTAAGATCCATCTCTGGCAATAGGAAGAGTTCTGTGCTTAAGCACTGCCGCCTCCAGGGAGCCCTGGATGAGGGAAGGGATTTTGGTTCCTTGGTAATATTTGCACTGTTGCAGTCACAAAGGAGATCATTTGACAGCCTCTGCCCCAGGCAGCTCCTCCCTGTCATCAGTTTTACAAAAGGGCTCCTTCCCAGAACTCCTGTTAATCAACAAAAATTATACATCCACAGAAAGTGCAAACCCTCCCAGGGTCTCAGGGGGCCTGGCGAGGCAGTGATTCCAACTGCTGCTCTGCGCGGCAGCTGCGGCGGCACAGCCAGCCCAGCCTGCACCCACAGGGCTCCTGCTCACACCACCAGCTGGAATCTGTGCTTCCCTGGGCCCAGGGCACGGCCACATCCCTGCCCGGGGCACGGCCCCATCCCTGCCAGGGCACGGCCCCATCCCTGCCCAGGGCACGGCCCCATCCCTGCCCAGGGCACGGCCCCATCCCTGCCCAGGGCACGGCCCCACAGCCCCATCCCTGCCCAGGGCACGGCCACATCCCTGCCCAGGGCACGGCCCCATCCCTGCCCAGGGCACGGCCACATCCCTGCCCAGGGCACGGCCACATCCCTGCCCAGGGCACGGCCCCATCCCTGCCCAGGGCACGGCCACATCCCTGCCCAGGGCAC
>VYXF01011008.1:1294489-1340613 GCA_013397295.1 Polioptila caerulea
CAGGGCACGGCCACATCCCTGCCAGGGCACGGCCCCATCCCTGCCCAGGGCGTGGCCCCACAGCCCCATCCCTGCCCAGGGCACAGCCACATCCCTGCCCAGGGCACAGCCCCATCCCTGCCCCATTTTTGAGGGAATATGGGCAGTGTGGAGCAGCAGGAAGCCATCTGGGCACGAGAGTCACAGGCAGAACCCACTCGGCCGTGCTCAGGCTGAACAGGGGGACAAAGCTGGGCTTTGAGCAAATGCTGCCTTGGCTTTGCACAGAGCTTTAGTCCCATTCCACGGATTCAAGGGCACCCCAAATCCTCCTGTTCTACCGCAGCGAGCGCAAGGAAACATGAATGAGAACACAGCACTGCCACTAAGAGTAGAAGTTCGTTTCTAAAACTAACTAAATAAATAAATAAGTCTGTAGCAACAAAACTTTTTTCATGTATGATGTACATTCTCTGTCATTTGCATTTGTTTTGTCTTCTATTATTTAGCCATAATACCCTTAGTGAATACTATTGTTTAAGGCCAGATCTCTGGCAGTCAGCAGCGTTAAGCACAGCTTATTTCTACAAAAACAACCCAAGAAACAGCAAGTCTACGTTCCGTGCTCTGATAAGAGATTTGGCATTTATTTTAAACACACAAAATGGCTGGAAACTCCACAGGAAAAAAAGAACTAGCTTGACAATTATTCTGTATTAGCACTGTGTATGTGTATGACTACAAACACCCACGTGACAAGATGGGCACAAACTGTTTGCTTGTTGTATCTCATTCTTCAAAATTTTGAGATGATCTGGAGATGATAGCAGGGTATCCTCCTGTCTTCCCTCTAGACCCAATTCCCAGGAAAAAGCACCATTTTTGAGGAACTCCTTTCAAAAATGCTGTGATACAGTAAAGCCTAGGCCATGCAATGGTAGCCTGTACTCTCCTTCTGGAGTGTATTCCAGAGTTAGGGCCAGTATCCGTTCTTTAAAATCCTTTCTAAAGCACAGGAACTCCCTTTTCCCATCTCCTCCCCACAAATAAGCCCAATTCCATTAAAGGCAATTGCATCAATGGCATCACACTGGTGTAAATAGAGAGAAAAGCTTTCTTGTGCCAGCACAAACCACCACCAGCTATTGACTCAGTGCTCGAGTGCTTCTGCCTGTTTGTGCACCCACATCATCCACCAGCAGCACGTGCTTTTTAATGGCCCCCTTTCTAACACTTCCTCACAAACTTACATCTTCCAGTCCTCAGAGAGCCAAGCCTTACACCCTACACTTGAACTACATGCTAACACACAGCTAGTATTAGCATACAGCTACACTCCAAAAACCACTCCCAAATAAAAGCACAACCCCTCCCAAGATCAACCACGGTATCTGCTGCACTCAGAAAGATGCAAACCCAAAATCTGTATTTCAAACAAGACTAAATCACACTGGGCTCTCCACTTGTGTTTTCAAATCAATCTGTCCCTCCTGGCCACTGATCACAGCAGCACAGAGCCCAGACAGCAGGACGGTGGGCCAGGCAGGATGTGGAGAACTCTCTGGGCTCTCAAGCAAGAAAAGGAAGAGAGCTATTCACTGCACTCTGTTTTATCTACACTGCATTCTTGCAGCTGCTAAACAGCCTGTTTATTGTTGAAGTCAGTCTGTAACTGTGTTTAAGGCATGCAGGAGTCTGTGCACTACTGCTCAGTGTTACTCAAACAACAACATATTAAGAAAAATCACTCCATCTCTATAAAACGGTTACACGCTGCTCAGTCGAGAACATGACAAATACTTTAGCTCTTTGTGAAGCACCATAATTGCTCATGATTTGCCTTTTCATGATTATATCCTCATTCAAGATCTACTTATTCACTGAGTCCTTAAGGCTGGTGCAGCACTGACTATCAGCAGAAAGGTAGGATGGCTTGAACACTTAAGGAACAGATTGGTCCAGCCCTGAAGGATTTAACACCCCTCTCCACTTACTGGTGTGTTTGCCATGACACACTACATTTTATTACTGCCTCAGTCCTGTCATTCAGTGAACTTAAGCCTTCACCACCTGCAGAAATCCCTGGCCCAGACTACACCCATTGGTTTGAGAGAGATGCCAGTGCAGTCACTACAGTTTTGTTTCACCTTCCCAAAGTATAAATCCAAAGGAAGATGGGATGTGCTGGCAGCAATGCAACACACCAAGCATCTCCACTGAGCACAGAATCTCTCCCAACCCGCTCTAAATCTGTCTGCTTTCACTTCAGGAGAACTAAAAGTTCCCCAAGAGTTAATGCAGCACCTTAGAGTTATTAAATGGAACATGCAGAACATTACATTATTATGCTGCACATGGCTAAGGAATTTTAGTATTCACAGGATTATGGTAATTAAGTCTTCCTTCACTTTGGGTGATGTGACACTTGCTTGACTATAATGTCACTCCACTTAAAGTCTGTGTAAACAACATTATCTTAGTCACTCTGCATTACATTTCCAACTGTGAGCAAAATTACAAGGTCAAAGTGGACAAGAATGTAGGTAATCCCAAGGAAACATCATGTAAATGACTCGCTCAAGGTTCAAGCTGGGTTTTCAAGGGTGGTAAAAGGCTTATGTACTACACTGGTATTTTAGTCCTGGTTTGTAGAAGGTATCTGTGGCAAACTGCACTTCTGTGTGTAGGGACACTGAGCTGCTCAGGACTCTGCAAACTTCTCCTTTTGTCAGGGCTGGGCTGCCAAAGAAATGCACAGAGTAAAAGAGGACTGATTTTGAACAAAAAGCTATATGGAACCAGCAGAATATTAATTAACTCTATAAGTGACAGATGCAAACAAAGAAATATATATTCCACCGACATCATTAACATAACACAATAAAACCTCCATTAAACTGTCAGTCAGAGAGCTGGGAAAAATATTAACCTCATTGTTAAGAACAATTCTTTTAATTCACTTAGCTGGACTTGCTTTTACCTTTGAATATCAAATAGGAAAGCATTTAATGACTTTTTTGTGATTTTGACTGTTGAACATACAAACTTGAGGCTGAATTTATATATATATATATACATAAATTTCATATAATTAAATAACTAAATTAATTATAATTATGATATAATGATTGAATATATTAATTAATTTATATGTATATTTTTATATATATATATATATACACAGACATACACTTGTCTAGTTCTCAACCACCCAAGATTTACTTTGATCTCAGACATAACAAAAAGACTGCACAGGTGAGCAAGCTGCACTCCTCAAATTGGCAGGTAACATCTAACAAATCCATAACCTCTGCAAGTCTGGAAATAGCAGCCCACCCCCTCCCCGTACCATAAAACTCACTAAACAGCTCAAAACCTTGTTAGCATTTCCAAAGCTGTTCAAACATTGTAAATCCATGAGCATTCAAGCCTACATAGTTGGAGACGTAACAAAATCAGGATGGGCTGGGATTTATCAGTAGGGAGGCTTTAATAATTCCTGAGAATTCCACCTGCAGAGAAGTGGTACCCAGGGACACGTCACTGACATTCCAGATCCTTGGAAATGTCATTCCAGCCTTTTCTATCTAGAACAGAAGCTGTAGGAAGTTTAATTCATGCCAAAACTACACTGTTTCAAGTTCTCTCAAGCAGGATTTACATTTGGAAGTTCAGTGATAAAAACAGGCCCTTGCCAAAAAGCTACAGGAGGGAATCTGCCCACTGCAGCTCTCCCCTTGCAGGGATGGGGCTGTCAGGAAGAGCCAGGGGCCTTCTCCCAGCACACTCATCATGTCCTGCTGCAGAACCCCCAGGCTGGGCATGAACACCAAAGTTCATCTTGTGCTCAGCAGCTGCATCCTTCTTCCAAAACTCAAATTACAATATAATCTGATAGAATCAACCTTTCATCTCCAGGGTATGATCACACATGACACAATTGTGACAGATAAATACCAACAGTTAAACAACACACAAAGAAATCTTATTCCCTTTAGCCCACTTTCTCCTCCATGTGTAAGACACAGAAATAGATCTCTTATCCTTCTTCTCTGCAGCTGTTAACCAGGATGCCCCCACAGCATTCCCCTGTGAAAACACCATGTTGAGTATTTATTTACCTGGTTGCTCCTGGAGAAAGTTACAACGAGGCACCAGGGACAAAACTCCCTTAAGTAAATTCTTCAGCATGAAAGGCTTTGAAGGTACAACACAGACTCTGCTTCCCTAGCAAACCTAAATTCAGAGTATAACTCAATTACACCACTGATTATACAGCATGAATTATTTGTAGCTTTTTCACAGTTGTTTGCAGGCACAGATGTCAAACACAGCTCAAACTTGTGATCCAAAACCCTGCACCTGTGACTACAGACAAATTCAGGGAAAGATGCTCAGAGTGAAGGCAAAAAGGTGTTTCCCAAGTGGGATCATGTGCAGACAAACAAACAGAAAAGGATGTGCAAACACTGAGAGCAGCAGATCTGCCCTGTGCACTACAGTAACTCACTGCTACCCTCGAGGAAACCCCACAACTCAACTCAGATCCCTCTGCAATAGGACATCCATGTGTGAGAGGAGAGAAACATCATTATACTGAATTTCACCACATTCAGCCATTTCAGCCCACTATCATAGGTGGTTAAAAGAAGTAGATCATTTCATATTTGAAATATTTCACTATTCCCCAATCACACTTGTTATTTATCTTGCATGTCAGTGATACTTGTCACATACATTGTAACTTAAGTCTTACTACAGGATTTAATGGAAAAACAAATAAAAAGTAAGTGCATATAATATTACTAATATAAACAGGCAAAATATCATCAAGATCAGTGGCTTGGTGTCTATTTTGGCAGGAGCTGGATTTGGCCTAATGACTTCTGGTTCTGATTTAGTGAGGGTTCCCCGTCATGTACGACTTTGTGACTTCTTCAGTATGTTTTCTTTGAAAAGTAAAGGTTTTCTGTATGAGATTGGAATTTAATTGTTTCCTTTTTAGACAAATATGCTTTTGGATGGATGCTGATGGAAAGGGCAATCAGATGTCAAAAGGGCAGCAGTACAGTGAGATTATGTGCTGAGGTCTAGGGCAGGACAGGCAAACAAGGGGGATCTCAGATCACTTGAGCAGATCCTTATAAATAAAATCTCAGATAACAGGCTTTGTTTATTCTGTAAAAATGCATATCAGCAGGTCAAATCAACTCCTGTTATGTTAACTACTTAAGTTACTTTCTTATTAACAAATATTCCTGATAGCATAACAGAACTCTCATCTGTGAGCATCTGGAATGCAAGGAGGGAAAAAGAAGAGTTTAAGTAATTAGGAAGGAGATGCATCTAGAAGGAATGAAGTGTTCTCTCACCATTTGAGGGGGGAATAAATAAACAAACTGCACTAAGAGAGAGCTCGTGTGGCAGCAAGTAAACAATGCTTAGTTTATGTGGAGAATCGCCAGTGCCACTCCTCATTTTTTAAATAATTCTCTTACCAATTTTCCTACAGATAGGTCAGCACTCCATTTACTTTGTTTGCACATATGCTTGATAATATCTCTATGCAACACCCACCTGAGGCAATTCTCTCTACAAAGAATGTACTGTCATAAATCCAAACTCACTTTTTAATTGCCAAGTGTCACCCAGTGCTGTCCTGTCTCTGGGTGCAGGAAGCTCTAACAGGGATCCCTTCTCCTGCACTGTGATTATACCCCACAACTTTTCTCTTGTGAGAATCTATCAGGATTCCAGCCCTCTTTAATGCTGAGTGACCATGTGTGAAAAGCTGCCTCTTCCCAAACAGCCTGGCAGTTCCACTTGGCTTTTATCCTGCCTTTTAGCAGGGGTTCTGTACGGACTGAGATGCATTGAGCCATGAGCCCAAACCTCACCACAGCAGCTCCCCCCAAAAATCTCACATCAGTTATTCCCAAGCATCTGGGGGAAGGGGGAAATCTGAGCACTTAGCAGGAAAACCTCATATAATCCAAGGTGAGCACAAGAAGCTGCTCCCTACCCAGAGATGGATTTGTTATCCCCCATGGCAGGCACACAACTCCATCTCCATGTGTGTCCAAATTCCCTGTGAGGTAACTGAGTATTGCAGGTACTGCAAAATCCCAAATATTTTGAAAACATGGGATTGAATTTTATTTTTTTTTTTAAGTTTAAGATAACACATATTTTTTAAGATAACACATATTTATAAACCAGGTTTTTTTGCAAAACATTCTCATTCTCATTATTTGAGAGCAAGTTTCAGAGGTATTTCAAGGAAAATGGCTATTTTATTCCTTGACTACTTTATTTTCCACCTTTTTTTTTCCTTCCTCCGAAGAGCATCTAAGAGAACAGAAAATAGAAAGAAAAAAACACTCACAGTTTGGAGTGGTGGAGTTTTAAAATAAAAATAATAATTTACAAACCAACTTTTCTCAGCATGCTCTACCACCGAGCTGCAGCTCCTCTGGACTACTGCTTTCTAAATTATTCAGGGACCACATTCTGCAAATGCATCTGTGCAAATCCAAGTGCAAGCCTGCCTGGTTCTTCTGCATGTAGAACATTCCCAGAGGTCACCTAATGAAAGTGATGCTGAGCAGAAATCACTGCTGGACACGTTGGCTTTAATGGAAAAGTTTGGTGGGTTAGAATAATGCTTTTTAAACATTTTTCACCCCGTGCATTTCTGATGTAGGCCAATGCAAAACCTTCTATTATTAAGACTGTTAAATTCTTTTTTTCAAGACTTTCTAATTTCTGGTCTTCAAAAGTACTAGAAAAAACAGGATCTGTATGAGTGTGAGTTGAAAGATACAGGACAGTGGGTTTTGTGCTTTGAGGAACACATAAAATACAAAGTATGATCCTGTTTTGCCTGCATGGAGACTTTCAAGGCACTTTAGGAGCAAAATATCCAGTGACTCTGCTTGGAAAGAAGGGAGTATTAACTTCAATATAGCTATCTCATTATGAGTAACACCAGTTTACTGAAAAAAATCCAAAGAAAATAGCGAGTGCTAGAAGGTCAAGAGGATTGACAGTAAACCTGTGGGTCAGGGAACACTGGGTCAGAGATCTCCAAAGATTTAAATACTAAAATGACAGTATACCTTGCAAGCTATTCTCCACTGTGTAACATCAGAGTAACTCCCCATACATTTCAAAAAAGACAATTAAAAATCTTGCAATCTTAAGACGATTTAACTTTTACCTTCTTTCTGACCATAAAATTATACTGAGTGATTTTAACTTAAAGATCCCAAGCTGAAAGGAGTTCACAGGGAGTGGAGCAGCAGCGTTCACTCAAGGGACAGAACTGAAACTCCACATTCATTCAGGCTGTTACACAAACCAGCAGGGACCTTCAGGCAGGCAGAGTGTGATCCTGCTGAACAAGGTGTTGCTGGATTCCCTGGCTGTGTTTCCAAGCACTCTGGGAGGGATCACAGATTCCCTCCTGTTTTCCCAGGAGCAGATTTCATGAACCTGAGTGTATGGGCAGAGGAACAAACTGGCCACAAACCCAAACACAACACTCCCCCCTGCATGTTCCACCACATGAAATGGGCAGCCTGAGCTCACCTACAGAACTCTGCACAAGCATTTCCAAGGTCTGACCAGCATGGAGGGTATTCCCTGACTGTCCTGCACATCTGAACAGGCAGCTTGCTCCAATTCAGATGTCAAAACTATTACAACTCTTGGAAATCCAGCTGTACTCTCAATTCTCACAACTTCCAGTGTGAAAATTCAAAAATGTGGTTTCTTCAACTCAAAAAACTCAACCACTCAAAAATGTGGTTTCTTCAACTGGTGCCACACTCTCCTCCCACTCACATACGTTTGACTGAAACCAACCATGAAGGACATTTCTTTTCTGATTTTCAACCTTTCTTTCCTCAAGAATATAAGAATTAAAAAATTTTGAACTGCAAACATTTCCAGTTCTTCAGAATTTCTGCAGTTTGCCTTTACCATGTCAGTAGCAGCTTAAACAAAATTCTGCTTTTCTCAAAGGCCCTTTGGCATGTTTACATGCTGATAATTAGGTGAGCCACATTTACACTTCTGCCTTTAATATCTGCTGTGGCTACTGATAACCCCAAATTTGCTAAAGTATTATTGCAAGAAAAACAAAACTAATGTGGAAGGAACTTAAAATGCGAACAATAGTCCCAGGCCCAGCCTGGCTTCAAAAAGCTTAATGATTTTCTCAGATGTGCTGCAACAACAAAGAATCTCATGGTTCAGTGTCAAATGTCTGCTAGAAGCCAATGTTCATCACAACTGGAATGACCTGTTCATCATGGATTCCATCAATAATTGTTTCAGTATGTGAATGTGATCAATGTCGCTCTCATCAAGTGTAAATCAAGCTGGGTATTTTCTAATGGGACCCTCAGAATTCTCATGGATCCTGCTCAACAGTAAGATTTAATCAATGCACGAGCTCCAGCGACCAGGCATCTTTCTCAAAATGGCAATTATTTACAAATTCCAAACTGTAAAAACATCCTCACGTTCCTGGCACACGAAGTTTCAGTGATGTGACTGAATATTGAGAGAGGCAAACAAAGTGAGTGCAGCACTGCATCCCCCCAGAAGTGCATTTGGAGCTGCCTGACTCACACCCAGTTAACATATTTCAATTATTATAGCTGAACAATGATGTCAGTGGGCATCAGACCTAGGTACAAAGAACAACATTTATCAGAGATAACGGGAAATACCAAATCTATCCATTTCATCTCCTAGAAAAGGGACTCCATTTCTACAAGTTAACAGCAAGGATAAAAGTAGATTCACTTTTTTTTTTCTGTCACTGACTGAGCAAAGCCAGCCAACCCACATGAGAAGCAACACTGCTGCTGCTCAGCTCCTTTTTTCTCAGTTTCTTCTTTCTACCAACTACTGAAAACATGGTTCTGGCATGAGCTGTCACAGACAAGATGCAGACTGACCCGGGTATTTTACCATAAAAACTGTTTTCTGATCTCTTTAGTAACTAAATAAAGCTAAAATATTACATAATTAGACTAAAGATTTATCAAATAGGGTAATTTTAAAAACTCATCTTTAAAATAATCTTAAAAGCCTGTTTATGCCTGGAAGGAGTTTTAAATTAAATGCTGTATTTGGGTGATTCTGGAGTAATTTTAGGCTACAATTGTGCTGCACAGCTTCCCCCAGGTTTGGTTCACTTCCCACTCCTGTTTCAGAGGGAAGTTCTGCCAGCACACAGATCCAGTCACGGTGTGTGGAGTGCAGGATCTCTCCAGAAGAAGAATCAGTGGGATCAGGATATCCAGAGGGTGTGGAACCTCTCCTGCCTTGGCAACTTGGAGGAACCAAATCCTGCAAAGTCTCCTGAGGAGTTACACCACAGCCTCTGTCCAAGGCCAAAAGACAACTTTAGTTGAGAATCCAACCCCTCCAGCAATGGCTGTAAGACTGTCTCAATATCTGAGAGCATTTCCAGACTTTTTCAGATGCCTTTCACATGTTTTTGTATTTCCCAGCCCAGCTCAGCTCACTTAGCATTGGAAGGGAAGCCTGGTTTCTTTGTGCTCAGAAGAGAACAACAAAAAGTGCACAGGGGTTGCTCAGTTACTTGCCCCTCAACTGACAGATACCCTTCCTTTGATAATAATTTCTGATATAAAAGAAATAGAGTTATGTATCGATATATAATTCAGGAGATTTTATATTTTCCAATTAAATGCCTTTCAACCTTTGCTCTTTAAAGGTTATAGAAATTCATGATTTTAGCCTCTCCTCAGACTTCCTATCTTTAGTCATAAGGTCAATCAAATTCCCCTTTTCAAATGTTACATCTTAAAAGAATATGGTAACCAGAACAAAAACAATATCCTAAGTGAGGTCAGAAGATTTCCTAACCTTTACAAATATTCCTTGCATTCTTATTCCACTGCTGGCTGTTGTACCCCTTCTCCTTCCCCTTTCTTCTCCCTCCTTTTCTCATGAGCCTTTTCAGATATTTTACTGATGTCTCCATAGTTTATAAAATTTTAAGCAAATCCAATCCCCTTCAGTTCTTTTGGGGTTGCTACTTTGCTGTAACAACTTGCTGAAGAATTTCCAGGCCTTTCCTTACCCCATAAATGCTGCTGATGAAATACCACTGTTTGATGGTTCAAAGCTCTCTGAAGTTTACTTTTAGAAAGGATTACACTAAAACAAACTCAATAAACTTGTGTGTTACATTTGCCATTATTTCTGAGCTGCATATATCAAATTCAGGTTTTTTAAGAGCCACATTTATTAAAATACAACTTGAACCACTAAAATCTCCCATTCATTTAAAGAAATTCAATCAAGAAACCAACTCAAAAAAACCCCCCAAACCACTCTTGCTCCAAACAGTCCCTCTTACATCACTGGTGTCTAAATTACTAATCTGGTTAACATATTTTGCTGTCAGGGTTAAGATAAACCATCTGGACAATTCTGCTACAAATTCTTTCTTGGCTAAATGTAGTTTTTATTGTAATTTGCCTCATTTCCTCCTAATATAACAACAGAATGTTGCTGTGTGGATACACTCCAGTGACCTGACAGACCCTTCCAGCAACTCCAAAATGTCTCACCACAAACTTTTTCTCGATCTCAACATCACCATTTTCTTCTTTATTTATCTTCTTCCAAAAATGTGATACTGGAACCTGCTGCTGAAAAATGCCAATTCCATCAAAGTCCTGAAATGTTTTCCTGAGTTTACTCCTTTTCAGAAATTAGCAGTTGGCTTTTCAGCCACGTCAGAATAACCAGGGACTCTCCGAGTCCTCATTCTCTTACTGTACCTCTCTCTGCTCCATCAATTCCAAAATTCAAATCAATTCAAATTCCATAAGAATTCCAAATTCTTATGAACTGCAATGCAGTGACCTCACCATGTAAATCCATGGTGTCATGGCCATGTCTGAGCACACAGAATTCACCAAATTCACTGCACAGGGAAGGTGAGCAGTGCTGAGTGTTTGGGAATCGCTCCCTTCTCCTGGTTTAGGGCAGCCCTAAATGAACATCCACTCACACACAGGGTCATGCAAAGACAACACAGATGGCCAGACACCTTCTCCAAAAATAAATATATCAAAATCAAACCTTTTTGAATCTCGTGAGATGGTGGTTTTGCTGGGATTTTGGGGTTTTTTCCCTTCCAAAGGGAGAAAAAAAAAAAAAGGAAAGAAAAAGCAACTCTTCTTTTTCCATTTAAATGTTTGACTAACTAGAGATAAAAATTCACCATTTCCCCCCTAATTGCGAGGCAAATCAAATTTCCTCCTAAAATGCAAATTCACTCCCTAATATAAAAACGAACACACAGAGGCAGAAAGGTTTACATGTCAAATGGCAATTTTCCTAAATGGCTCACACTTTAACTTGTTTTCTTTTTTCATATCTTAGCCATGACAAAAGATTTAATGGCCATCATTACTCAGATGTTTTGTCAGCATACCATGATGAATGCACTCTTCCTGGGTGTTATTCAGAGTTACCTCACAAGATTTCTCTCCTGTGTTACATTAACAACACCCTTCATACTTAACAATTTGATCTATCACACATTTGACTAATGTTACCCATTAGAGTTCTGTGCAAAGACTCCTTGATCCAGGGAAAGATAGTTATTAAAATTAAATATATCCTTGCCTCTTAAAAATGTATTTTCTTTAATTACTAATATACATTAAATAGGATCAATCCATTAGCACAGATATCCCATAAGCTGTCCATGAAAGAAAGTGTAAAGAGAATGTATCATCCATTAATTATAACCATTCCACTCGACCTGTGGAGGGGCTGCTGCCTCCCCTCTCAAATCCCTCTCCTCTGGAGCACAAGAAAGGAGACAAGAAAAGGGAAGGAAAGAGGAGGAAAAGCCAAAATCCTGCTCAGCTCCAGGACAGGGTGAGAGCCCAAGGAGCAGCTGCAGGATCCTGCCCCAGGAGGCTGAGAACCCTGCAAAGCCTGAGCTCCCTCAGTGCCCAAATCCAGCCCAAACCCACCAATATCACACTGGGAGGGACTGCACACCAGGACAGCTGCAAGGCTGAGTCCAAATAAATGAAAATGTGGAGGATCAGAGGTGCAAACCTGGGGCAGAACAGCCCAGCATGGCACAGGAGCACCGGTGAAAAACACAAATCTTCACATACCAGATCTCAGACCCCACAATATTTCTTTTTAAAACAGTCATTTTTGCTTAAAAACTTAAGCTACCAGTAAATATTGGAACATGCTTTAGACACTCATTCAACTAATGATTGACTTTCCAAGTTAACTCCCAGCTGACTGTGGAAATCAATATGGATTTTTAATGGCACCTATACATCTTGCTGGATGTGGCAGAACTTGCAAACAAATACAAATAATCTTCAGCAAACTATTTTGCTCAATTATAAAGTATGTAAAAAAGACAAATAATTACTATCTAGACATCATCATCATGCACTTCACTCACTTGGAAGCATCAACAATACCAATAAATTACTTAGAATTGTTTTACAGTTTTTCTTGTGTCTCTTAGTTTTAGAGGACTTGGATGATGGATCTACAAATAAAATCATTCTAGTCCAAAAGATTATGGAATGGTTTATTTATATTTCTTCTCAGCAGTGTTTGTGCTCATGAGTTTTTTTCAGAGGATCTTCAGAACTTAGTACATATTAGCTGAACTGATCCTGCATAAAACTGTTTGAAATAATACATCAAAATTTACAGTGTTTAGAAAAAAAGCAACTTTCATGCTTTGATATAAGTATAAAATCTTTCCACGGAACTACTTTGAGCAATGGGTTCTTGAGTTGAATCCCTTTGCAAACACCTTTAATTGCAGGTAACATTTTACACAGCAAGCAATAAAAAAATATGAAAATATAGTGCTAACATTCCCTAGAAAACTCCTCAATATTTATTTTATACTATCTGTAATTAAAGATTCCAGAAGCACTGACCACCACCTTTGTTTTCTCCTGTCCTGTCCAAAGTGTTTATTTCCCCTTTCTGTCCTGTGGGAATTATTTGCACAATTAAACCTCACTGAGACCAGCACAAATTGTTTGCACAAATGCCACAAGCCAGAGATGAGATTTGGAAATCCAGCTCATTAGATCTGCAAAAAATGTTTTTATATACAGGTGAGGGCATCAGTCACTCCATGCAACTGCAAACAGGGTCAACACTGTCCTGGCTCTCTCATGGAGAAAGGACCAAAGCTGGCAAAATCAGACCTGTTCCAGACCATCACTTAATGAGGGAAATTGCTTTGATGCCATAAATTAAACATTCCAAACACTGCTGTTATTATTAGATTACAGACAAAAGTAAATATACCACATTTTCAGTGTATTTGCCTACAGCACTATCTGGTTTGCTCCACTGAAAAGTCTGTATTTCAGTTCTGACAGCCCAGAAATAACTCTGAACTCAACATTTTGCAGGCAGAGCCCATTTTTACTGCCAACCTTTTACAGAGATGTGGTGAGACACGAACCCCCTCTGGTCACCATCTGAAAGCAATCCATGGCATGGGACAAAACCCTCACATTTTAGGGGAGAATGAATCCTTCCACCTTCTTCTTTGGAACCACGATGGAAAGCCCTGCAGCAGAATGTGAGGCATCTCCAGAGGGGTCAGTTATGGAATGACACACGACGACCATGGCTGTAGATAAAGCAAAACTCTGCCTGTATTTTTATTACAAGGGGACAGCCTGAGGAGGGGGGAAAAACCCACTCTCTGCCACACTCCAATGTATGTGACAAAGTGGATTAATTCCCACATGTCAGCATCCATTTCAAACCCCCCCTGGAAGCCAGAAGTCCATTTCCAAAAGGAGACAGCTGTCTGTAGCCACATCCCAGAGAAATCCGCCTGTCACACAACCCCCAGCCCAGCGACCTCAAAAGCCACTTCAGAGGAAAAAAAATCTGGGTGAAGTTTTGTCAGAAGGAAAAAGGAAAAAAAAAAAGCCCAAGAAAAAATAACTTAAGAAACAACATTTCTTGCTTTCAGAATTTGCACAAATGTCAGATCATTACTTGGCACAAACAAAAATATTTATCCTGGGGACTGCAAACACATGAATGCATTTTATGACAGCCTCCTTTTATAGACCCTGAGCTTATTTCTGGCCTCTGTTATTCCTGGTGAAGAATTTGTCTTCTGTACAGGGACAAAAGTTGGGTGTAAAACACTAAGAGAGAACCCAATAAAGCCACTTGTTCATGAGGTTCAGCTCTACAGAGCGCTGCACCCCAAACCTCTCCAGGGCTTCTGCCCTCCTCTCTCTGGGAAAGGGGTGCAGTCAAAGGGAGAGGTCAGCAGGGTAAGGAGAGAGGTGTTTTTAGGAGTTTTCATTCCTAACCTCTCCACAAAGATTCCAGAATCGAGGAAGCACTGGGCTGCCTGCACAGGCCAGGGCTGAGAGGAAGAGGATGAGGAGTTTCTCTCACACACCCAAGTGAATGGCAGCACTATCCAGGAGCAACCAAGGAGCATTTACTGTGTTTCAATAAAATCAAACCAGGGGTTCCCGCAATCCAGGATTTGACTGGATTTCAACCCACAGCAGAGCTGCGGCCACGAGAGCCTACACTGCAACTCCTGGCCTGATCCCAAGTGGAATTCCCTGATCCTGAGCTGAATCAGAATTCCCTGATCCCAATCTGAACTCCCTGTGCCTGATCCCAATCTGAATTCCCTGGTCCCAAGCTGAATTCCCTCATCCCAAGCTGAATTCCCTCATCCTGAGCTGAATCTGAATTCCCTGATCCCAATCTGAATTCCCTGTGCCTGATCCCAATCTGAATTCCCTGTGCCTGACAATCTGAATTCCCTGAGCCTGATCCCAATCTGAATTCCCTGATCCCGAGCTGAATCTGAATTCCCTGATCCCGAGCTGAATTCCCTGTGCCTGATCCTGAGCTCAATTCCCCGATCCCAATCTGAATTCCCTGATCCCAATCTGAATTCCCTGATCCCAATCTGAATTCCCTGTGCCTGATCCCAATCTCAATTCCCTGATCCCAAGCTGAATTCCCTGTGCCTGATCCCAATATGAATTCCCTGATCCCAATCTGAATTCCCTGTGCCTGGTCCCGAGCTCAATTCCCCCATCCCAAGCTGAATTCCCTGCCCTGGCCTGTTGGCCATTCATCTGTCTGCAGTTCATTTAGAACTAAACTTAGCACAGGAAAAGGACACTTCAAAGCGGCTCCACAGAGTATTGTGAGAGACCCTGAGAGGTTCGGGGCATTCAAGGAAGAATCATTCCAACCTCCCAGAGAGAAACATCACCGACCCCAACGCGCTTTGTGCAGCTGTCACTGGTTTTGTCAACTGTGCCAGCTCAACAAATACAAGAAATTGTATTTATCTCCTCTGCCCGTTTCCCATTTACACAGAGCTCGACAGGCTCGTAATTAACGGCCTCAGAGAGAGTCAGCTCCTGAAATTAAGCAGCAGAAACTGAAGAGAAGTGAGGAGGTTTGTTTGAAAGAGAAATACCTACGCAAAGCACAGGCTTACGCGGCTTAGGGCAGACTTGTTGCAATCTAAAAAAATACTACAACCATGAAATCTATGATGAGAATGCTCCATATGAAAACCACCACAGGATTAAGTTCAAGAAAGGAATTTCTCATGCAAACTTTGCACTCTAATCTGAACTTTTACTGTAAGCATTCACTTTCAGTTCAGTTATATTTCAGGGGATATTTAGCCAAATACTCTGGAAAATTTGACTTGCTCTTGTCTACTTTAGGAATTAGAGGGGACCAGAGATCACAGCTGTCTGGAACAAGATTATGTTTGTAAAGTACAAAAATATTAAAGATGGGAATACTTTTAAAACAAACAAACATAAAAATCTCAAAGCAAACATAGATATCTTTCATCTTATTAAGAAAACACATGACTATTTCCTTTTTCATTCTCTACAAAAGAGTCTTATTCAATTGTATTAAAAAACCCTGACAAATTCTGACAGACTTTCCTCTTCCACACGAATTTCTAACCAATTCTGTAGGCATACACTGTGCAGCAAAGAATGTTTGGGGAATAAATGATGCCATAGCAAAATAAAATGCACCGATTCCTGCGCAGCGAGTTCTTGAAAGAATTCCAAGATTAAAGGAACATAAAAAATGAATTACCCTTTTTCACCTCTCATGAGAGTAATCCTCCAGGTCAGCTTTGAGGTACATCTGAAACAAATGGTAAACTGTTTGGTAAACAGAAGGATTTTTCAGCAGCCCTTTCTGAAGGAATCATGGGAAAGTTTAGATCTAATCACAGCATAAAGATGAGTTCAAACTAAGGTTGGATCTTTTTTACACATCCTGCCTATGAAACACGCTGCATGGAAAATCCAGGGGCTCCAAGGGACCCATTCATACCAGTGACCTACTGTCTCTGCTTTTATTTTTAGCAAGCACTTTGGTTTTCTTAGGAAGAACTTGTATATGCTACTTATAATTTTGTATCTCAAATTAGTCCCAGTAAGACAGACACTGGTGTCTCACTTGCCATCTCTTCAGCAAAGGGAAAGGCAGAAAGAAAGCAGCTGAAAGTAACAGAACACAACAGAAGTTTTTATGGTTTCCAGGAGTTTGGTTTTCAGTTTGTGCCGAGGGTTCTGCGCCACCCCGACCCCAGGTAGGGCACAGGCACATGCTGGTCCCAAAGCCTGCTGTTATCACTGAAAAACACCTCCCAGTGTTCTCATCCTCACTCCCCTGATGCACAATTCAGGCTGGAATACGCTGCTTGCAACCCAGCGCGAGAAGCTTTTCTCTGATCGCCTGCAAATACAAGAACTGGGAATTCCCTGATCTCCGGGAAAACACAAGCACTTGAGAGCAGGCAGAGCTTGGACACAACCTCCCCTCCCCACATGCCGCACTCAGCTGCTGTGGAACAAACCCACAGCAAAGTTCCCTTTTTCCACCCCCTTATTAACATGAGCGATGGGACCCTCGCCGGAGCCGCGGCCGCATCGCCGACAGGAATCATCCCACCTATGCCCAACACAAAACCAGCCAACTCTCAGCTGCAGAAACACCATTTGTGCTCCTCCAAAAAGGGATGGCAAGTCTTTAATTATTAAACCAATTGCATTTAGCAGATGGTCAAAGAAAAGTACTTTTTAAAAAGTTGCCCAGAGGGTTATAAAAACGAACAAGCTCCAACAGCTGCCAGCTGGTGCGTGAAATCAATAATGAGAAAACGAGTCCGACTGTATCTTTGTGCTCATTGTCTGGCCCAAGCCAGCCAGGACAAGGGAGCGGGACGTCACAGCCCGCCTGAATGGATTCCGTGGATCTAATTAGGGAAAGACAAACATCTGAAGCGGGGCTGCGGGGAGGGAGCCCGGGCGGGATGGACGGAGGCAGCGCCGGCCCCGAGCGCGCGGACCCCGCCAGCCCCAGGGCCCCCAGGTTCCTTTCTGGAAAAGCCAAAATGCAGCACAAGCACCAAAGGCCACTTAGGCAAACATATGGAATGCTTCACTGATTTTCTACAGTTGGTGTACGGCCTAAAAATTAATGGAAATGCACAAAATTACTGAATTAAAGTGTTATGTGAATGCTTTTCTGTGTTTAATCACTATCAAAGTGTGGCTAAGGATATAAATTAATGTTAAGTCTCAGCCTCCAAGAGCAGCAACCTGGTTATCACTGCTTTTTGTTCTCCAGACTATGCTCAGATTAGAGACTTTTAAACTATGGGCCTCTCATCAACCTTAAAACGATATTAAATTTCTACAATAACATGACAAGACTTCAAGCAAAAATGCAGAGCAAAAATAAACATTACTAACGAGGAAAAATAAAGTCAATTTTACAAAGCAATTTTATTTAAATAATTTTAACAAAGGAAAACTTACCATAGGGACTTGACTACCTCACAGATAGTTTTTCTGGCAGATTATTTATTGGTTTAATAACTTATTCCATGCCCAAAATCTTCCCCTAAATTAGCAGAAGCCAACAGTTTAGTTCAGCAAGCATTAGGGTTTTTGTTTGGAGGGGTTGTAGTGGGTTTTTTTAAGGTTCACCCTGGAGAATGATGGATTTGATGAACAAGGGGTGGAAGAGGGAAGCAGTCACATGCAAGAGTAAACAAAACAGAACTGAGAAAAGCACATTAAGTAAAATTTCAGCTGCAGTAGCAGTGTGCTTAGAAAACAGAGCCACCTCACAGTTAAAGACAGAAGCATATCAAATCCCAGGATCTTACTGACTTGTCACTGTGGTTTTTCCAGTGAAGG
Organism: Polioptila caerulea; assembly: GCA_013397295.1. Lineage (NCBI taxonomy): Eukaryota > Metazoa > Chordata > Aves > Passeriformes > Certhiidae > Polioptila > Polioptila caerulea. The sequence goes on from VYXF01011008.1 coordinate 1,312,774, forward strand.
TCCATTGATAAACAGACAGAAAAGCAGATTAAGATAGGCAGAATAAATTATTAATTGCTGCTCAAGACAGCCAAGATAACTCAACACAAAAGCATTCCAAATGTTATTTTTAGCATATAAATAGTACACTGTGTTTTAACTTACATCAGCTGTTTTCTTTATCAGATTTTTATCTGAAGATGGGAACAGCACACGTCCCTTCAGCTCCCATCAGCTGCTACACTCAGTAGGATTTTATCTTGGGGAGAAAACAGAGCTCTGAGCTGGAACTCCATCAGCTGGTTTTGTAGTTACTCTGGACATATTGAAAACTTTTCTTGTGCACACAAAGCCCCTGGTCCGTATTAATGCATGGAAGTGACATTTCCTGGGGACATCCGGATAGGGACCACGCCATTAGCACTGGTTTATGCACTGGAATCTGCTTTTTGCAAATAAAAACCTGCCTTTATTTCCACTCCCGTGGCAGCCACCAGCCAGCCACACTGTGTGCAGGGTGCTAGTGCTGGTCTGCATGCAGGCAGCAAACATGATGCACAGTTATTTCCATTCTGACACATATCTGATGGAAAGTAGAGAGATGGCTTCTAGAACTGGATTTTCAGTCATCACAGTTTGCTTCTGTTTTTCAAAAAAAAAAAAAAACCCCAGGATTTGTAAACAAAGTTTATTTTCAGAAGCTCAATTTACCTTCTGTTATCACATAAATTCTGTATCAATAAAGTGCCACCATCATTTTTCTTTGCTGCTGCTCAGCAAGGCTTACTTTCAATCACACAATATATGAAATGTAGATTGCTAGCAGCGAGCATTAATTTTGTCTATTCATTTATTTAGGAATCCTGAAGTAGAGTCCTGAAACATTGCTTACAGCAGAACTGTAAACTAAAAGGCACTGGAATAATAAAGATAAGGCTGTCCCATTTAGAAAGGGAAATTTCTACATTCTTGGGTAAACAGAGAGCTCTCATAAATCGAGCAATGCCTTTTAGTGCTGTCAGTGTGACTTGAGTCTAGATGGCCCATTGTGTTCCCTAAGAAACTTACTTAAAATATTTACTGTAGAATTGTTTTTAGTGAGAACCATGAATAAATTTAACTCTTTTTAACAAAATATTTTGTTAAAAGTATGTTTTTCATGAAGTTCCTTTCAATAACTGAATAAACACATCACTTGCAAGAATCATGGCTTCCAGGCTCTATATCTGCACGTGTGCACAGGGATTACAATGACACACAGATGTGAGGCTTGTTTGTAACCTAAAACTCTGAATTTTACAGGAATCACTTTCTTTTAATCCGATTCTGCAACCTGTAAGTCCCCATGCTCTTCTAATAACAGCTACAAAATATCTTGTCTTTGATGAGCCCAGCTACATTCACCAGTCCTGGCCCAAAACTTCTATGAAAAAAGATTGGGATAGTTTCTACTATCTACAGCATTTTACCCATCACTACTATATTTCTTCTTAACCTACAATAAACACTTCTATAAATATTATTTTTAATGTTCTTTTTAATTAAATATTCTTTTTAATATTCTTTTTAATTATGTGATTCCTACTCAAGCTGCTCATTTTGCTAAAAAAAAAAACTCACATTAAATTAATCCTAAAGCACGTGCATAAGTTGAGACCATTCTCTACTCTCCTGTTTTTACTACACAGAAATAATCACGTGTTTGTGCAAAAAAATTCCTGTGTTAAGATAAAGGAACTTTCAACTTCAGTAACACAAGTTATATTTAGCACAGCTGAATAAAGGCATTTTAAAGTCATTGACCATTTAGATTTTACAGCATGAAATGCTGCTTCCAAAGCAAATGAAAACAGGGTTTTAAATGATTTTTTTTTTAAATTATGCAATTCTTACTAGAATACAAACATCCTTGGTGGAAAAGCCTGTAAGGGTTAGTTATGGCATGATGTGTTACAGTTGTGACAGGGTGATGGCAAACGGACACTGATGGTGATTTTCAAAATTCTAGTTCAGAAATATTCACAGAAAAGCATCTATGATATGAACAAAACAACTCTTCTGCACTGCAATTATAAAAATACAAACAGCCTGGCATGAGCACAATGACCTGGATCACCTTCAGTCCAAACAGCAGCCACCCTGTGCGTCACTTCTCAAAGATAAATGCAGGCAATTACAGAAATACAGGGCAAGTACCAGCCAAAATCCAGAAAAAAACCAGCACAAAATACAGCTAAAAAATCAGGAATGTTTCATCAAAAAACCTAAAACTTTTCACAAGCTACAACTATGAAATATTTATCCTAGAAGCGCTGTCTTTTAGGAAATTCAGGGATTGTCTGCACCTAAATCACACTGAAGTGCAGTTAAAGAACCTGAACAACCTGAACCCTGTGCCCACCTGAAGGGCTCAGACCTAAAAACCCTCAGGACATCGTAGGCAATTGTGCATTTGGCAGATGCAATGAATATTAGGATATAAAAGTATGGAAGAAACCTTTGAAACTTAATTATTCTCTGTCACAGAGTAAGTACTGGAGCCCATCGTGGCACACCCAAAAGCTCTCCTTTATCTTCCTAACTTGGCCAAACCTCATCCAGGAGTTCAAAAAAGCTCAGAAGCTTTTTTGAGGTGGGAAACTGAGGTGGGTTTTTGAAAAGCACCTGCTGTTGGATTAACTCTTTTCTTTACAAAGACAAGAAGGAACCATGTCACATAAATACTGTCTCTGGTTTCAATGGGAATAGATGGGTTTTCTTTGGAAAATCCAAACCTCCCTGGGGTGATTTCTGACTCAATTCTGCATCAACAAGCAAAGATCACAGTCAAAACTTGCACCTCTGCTTCTCCAAGTTCCTCTTCAAAAGAAAAAAAAAACAAAAACCAGTTCACTAGCACTGATGGTTGTTTTTTAAAGACCACATTTCTTTCAATCAATGAATTGCCAAGAGGTATTACTGCCTGAGAGAAGGTGCAGAGCTAAGACAATGTTTTTTATTCTACAGAAAGATATTTCAAAGAAGGCAGGAGGGAAAACCAGCAAGACCAAGAAGAGTAAAAAAAAATACTGGTAACAATCAGCCCTGTGTTACTGATCCTGCTTGGACACGGCCATGCAGGAGCCAGAACAGCCACCCCAGGTTTGGCTTTTACCATCAGAGATTTACTCTGTAACTCCAAACCCTTCAGGAGCTGAGGGCTCCTGCAGCTCTCACAGGAGGCAATTTGCCTGAGGTTTCATACAATGTGTTTTAAACTGATTTTCATTAATTATTAGTTCCTAATACTGGAGCCTTTGGCTTGCTGCTGAAGGTTTTACTCTCACAAGGACATGCAGAGCACGGCTCCACTGGAGGTGGCTGGTTGGGCTGTCCATGCAAAGCTGTGACTCTCAGAGCAGAGAATGCAGGTCCAGGCTCCACAATGAACTCCATGACGAACCAGTACACTTGGAAATGCACCTACAATTCCACCTGAAGGTTTCTACAGCTTACAGTGGGGACCTGTTGTCCTTGCTGAAGCACAGGGATCTCCACTACCTCTTTTCCCTATCCAGATATTTCAGGTGTTTCCAAACTCTGGGATATCTTCTTCAGACAGATTCTCTAAACGTACATTTCCATTATTTATGTTTGTTTACAGTTTAATAATTTCTAATTTGTTCAACTGTTGACCAGAATCCAACATGTAAATGTATGGAGCTGCTTCCATTAATGAGATCAGGAATCTTTTGTAAGGAGGACAACAGACAGAAAGATCAAAGTAATTCCTGTATTATGACATTGACCATCTCCCTTTTCTCTCATCTTCTTCAAAAATACAGGTAAGACATCAGTCTGCCCCTGCACTTACACTGCTTCAATTCCCAGTTAAATAATATAAAAATAGATGGAAGATCTATCTTTGTCTTGGACTGTTTTCAAAATTGGACACCAACGACATTTGATTCCCCTGATAAAATTCTGTCTACCCAAAATATTCTTGCTGGTCATGAGAATTGTTGGTACTGAGGGCCAAATCAAACGGAGTATGAGTTTCAGGGAGCAATCCAGACTACTGCAAATATTAAAAAACCACTTGTGGACTTCTGGCTCCATCTCACTTGTGGATTTATCGTAAGCTCTATGACAAGGTAATTCGCCCAGTAAAACTCAAGACCTTTCACCCTGCTACTACCAGAACCCTAAGAATACACACTTAAACAATAAGTGTGCCACTAATCCTGGCTGCTCCTACAGAGGAGAGCTGCTTCCTCTGTACTTCCAGACCCATTAACCGAGGGGAGGCAGCCAAGAATCCCTCTGAACCCACGGATCTCCCATGTAGCACCGAGCTATAAATATTTTCCACGCTCAGGGTTCAAGCAGCAGCAGCCCATAACAAAAAGCTGCATTCCCAACTGCATCCTAATGGGATCTTCCCAACTCCAGCGCTGCTGCTGGGCTATCAGCACATGAAAGTCCCGGAACAAGAACTGAAACAACATGATGGGTTCCCATTGTCCTTGAAACCTGCCTCCTGCTCCGTCCCCTTTGTGAGCAGGGCGCTCACACAGCCTCGATCCATCCACGCCTGCATTCACAGCTCACCAATACTCATATGCAGCAAGGTCAGAAATTTTTTTTTTTTTAACATTCTTTGATTAATGCTGAGAGCTGCAGCATGTTTAGACAGGGTCATGACCCCAGGCATCCATTTAATCAAATTTCTCTGCTGCTTGTCCCAGTGGAGCCATCGCAACAAGAAACTCTCTCAATGAAAAAAAAAAAAAAGGAAAAGAAAAAGAAAAGGGAAAAAATGCACACTTCACATCTCACATTGTTTACATGCTGTTAAGTAATTATTTCACTCTTCGACCCCCACTGGCCATCAACAGACAAGTCACCTCCTTGGAGATTCTGAAAAGCTTATTCAGCTGTATATAATTCATTTTGTCTCTTCCCTTCATTGTGAAGCTAACTGCTTAGCTTAAAGACTTCTTTGTGAATACTTAAGTACATGGTGTCCATGCTAATGATCTCACTAATTATAAGCGTATTTATCATATACAAAGTGTTCCCAGCTCTTCTTTCCCAAAGCCATCCTAGTCCAGCTCTACCATCCAGCAGTTTCTCACCACATATTTACCCAAACACTCACATGTGCACGCTGCATTTCCCTGGAATTCTGTCATTACCTGAGTGACCGAGCAAGTTGCTCAATATTTGCTCAGGAGTTTTCAATAACACTCTGATCTTTTATGCAGCTCTTCTCCAGGGCAAAGTGCAGAAATGAGCCAGGCAGGTAATAAAGAATTACAGTTTGCCTTTATCTAATAGCTCCATCAGTCAGAGTAATAGAGTTGGATAAAATGGTAACCTATTCACCCAGCTCTTCTTAATTGCTACCCTAGGATGCAAAAAGTAGGGGCAAGAAAAAAGTTTATTCCTAATTGCAGTTCAGAAATTAGAGGTGAATGACTTGAAAGCATCTAACAGCCTCCTCTCCAAACTCAAAGGGAAGCTGACTGGAGACAGCATTACAGCCACAAAAGCAGATGTCCGGGGGAAAAAGGGAAGGGGGGCAGCTCTGTGGATTTGGGGGAACAAAAGGATTTATTTTACATTCTGGTTTCGTTTTTTTCTGAGTGTCTTCTTCCTTCCAGAAAGACAAATATCCACTTTAGCTGGTAGAGAGATGAGAAAAATGGTGACAGGATGTGCAGAGCATCCTGCTGAGGAGCTCTACAGCCTCAGTGCACTCCAAGGACCAGATTGTCACACTCTCATCAAAACCTGGCCACTGAATAAAGGGCTACCTGGACCAAACAGGACAGGGAGAAAGGAAGAAAGCAAAATGAAAGGGGGTCCTGGAAGATTAGGAGCAGCTGGAAAGGAATGTAAGCAACAAGGACAAAATCAGGCACAAGTAAACCACTGGGTATGGAATAACTAAAATTCTACCTCATCTAAAGCTGAGTCCTGCACACAGCACAGGGCAGAAACAGCCAGTTCCTGACAAAACTGTCCCTTCAGACAGAAATAAATCTCAGCAGATCCAACAACACTTCTTTACTTGCAAAACTCTACTGAAACTTCTATGTACTCACTTGTAAATATGACTGCATTGTTCCACTCCTTTTGAACCCAAACCACCTTTCAAGGAAAGGACCTTTCACATTTAACTTTTGTGGGAACAGGAAATTGTCACTGATACAGAGTAAATTTAGGAATACGGATAATTAAATATTTAAAAAAACCCCAAACTTTCCCCTTAATCTCACGAATTACCCATTGCTACAGAGAAACATTCTCAGCTGTATCAATTATTTGATATTCATCACAATCTCCAGAGAATAACTGACATGCACATGAACAGTAAAATAATTGCATTGAGCAAACTCCACCTGAATTCTTCAAACATATGACTCATGCAGATAATTAAATTAATGAAATATTATATTAGTTGTGCCTTTTTTTTCTTTACATTCTGTAATTTGTTGAGCCAAATACTATGGAATTTATCAGCTGGAATAGTATCTACAACTGTAAATATTCAACATTAAATTCTTTTGTTTCTTGATGCTATCTAATTCAAAAATCGCTTTAAATAATATTAAAAAAAAAGAGGAAGAAACTAAAATTTTGTGTCAAGAGCAGAATTTGTTTCCACACAGGTTATACACATGCATTGCACAGCTTCTCTGTCAGCACTTCTTGCCCAAGAGCAGTGTTGGTGTAACAGAGATGTGATAATGATGTTATTACAGCCCTGCTCTCAACTGCTTCTACAGGGACAGCAATACTAAAGTCAGTATTTTGCATTCCTGCAAATTATTTATGATTTAAACTGAAGTTTTCCACATCTGGTATCTGCTTCCACCTTAAGTTTGTGATGGAAATACGGAAAAATAGGTTCCTTTATTAATAAAATACCAGTATTTTACTGCAAAACTTTAGCACCTCCACACACTAAAGTACAGGTTGGACTCCTCCAGGAATCTCATTCTGTAGTCATGCAAATGTGTCAGCTCCTCCTCGTCATAAACAAACTCTTTAAACCTTTGTGTAAATCTGATGTAGTAAAAGTTCATTATGAAGTATTTAAATCATCAGAATTTTCTATGTGATAGAAAACCCTTTGCATTTTCCTTGTTAGGTTATAAACAAGTAAATTATAATTTTTCTTAAAAAAACCAACTCAAATTACAGAATACTAATTCTTTTTTGAGGGAGTCCTGTAAAACAACCAGCCTTAAGGATAGGAACACACAGTGCCAGCAGTAGCATCACTTCCTTCCACAGAGGTCCAAAGGGACTCAAATCAGGAAAAAAAAAAGGTATTTAGGATTTCTCTTGGGATAACTGTGCCTCGCTGTGACTGCACCCTAAGCTTTTACTTATGGCTCCCTAACAGAAGGGATGATGCTGTGCTGGGGAACAAAATCAGACCTGGATGAGAAGCAGAAGCAAGGAGGGACGGTGGAACTGAAACAAGAATTAACTCAAATTAATCAAAGAATAGGCCATAAAAACTGGTGGTGTTTTCCCACTCTGCAAGACAATGAAAACAAACCAAGGAGAGAGTCTGGAGAGAAACAGACCTCAATCCACACGAAAAAGCAGAGGTTGGGACTTGGAACACTTTACCTGGGACACTGCACGTCAGGACAAGGCTCTGGCAATATCTGGGAGGAGATGGGAGAGGCACATCCCTGCCAGGGCTCCTGGATTCAGGCTGGGAATGTGGGCAAAACCCCAGGGAGCCAGAGCCCAGGGGGAGCTGAACCCTTCCCACGGCCAGAGGAGCCAGGGAAGCAGAGGAACAAGAGCCCTTGTCCCCAGGGCACAGCTACAGGACATTTATTCATTTTAAGCTGACAGAGAACTGTCAGAACCAAGGCAGAAAAAGCTGCACTAGCACCAGAAGAAAACCTGCTGCTGATACAGAAATGGGTGAAACCCTGCTCACCCCTAATTCTGTACCTAGTGAAGGCTGATGGAAACTCAATGTAGGGGTGAATATCAGAATGGAAGATTTCTGATTTTCATCAGTGTCATGGAAATTCAGCAACAAAGTAAGAGCAGAGATATCTTGAGCCCATCCTCTTCCCTTGGTCCCATCTACACAAAATTTATCTCAATGTAAGGCAAAAAAAACACCATGAAATTCCCTATTTACAGAGGAAAATGAACATTCTTTGTCTGCTGGACAGTTTAGGAGTTCCTGTCTAATTCAGGTTTTTATCCATTATTATATCTGATAACAGACATTATGTTTTCTTAAGGGATATGGCTAAAAAATTCTAACATATTAATTACCATTGAGTGTGAAATTCTTCAATTGCACTATTTATTTTTTTAATCTATAAACGTAAAAAACAACTCACTCCTCCAAGTCTCATTTCCAGCACTTACTGTAACTACCCAGGCTTCCACAAATTTCAGGAGCCACTGCATGCCTGGACTGAACTGGGAAAATTTAATACCGTGTAAGATATGCAGATAAAATATGAATTCCAGCCATGTAACAAAACTGCCGTTGACAACATGTATATTATGCAATTATGACTGTCATTTTATTACTGTTATTAATTTATTAGTATAATTGCAATTTTTTTCAATGTCATAATGTGATAATAAAGGACTTGTCATTACTACGTTAACCTCGGAACATCTCTGACCTCAGGGGAGGTAGCTGCACGCTTTCAGTCCAAAATGAGCTGTCAGTTACCACAACGAGATTTTGATGACTACATTATCTTGTAATTAAATGTCTCAACAAACTTCTCCTTTTGATTGACAGGTAGTTAAGACTATCTTTGACCACAGGGCAGTTTCTTTATTTTTCAAGAATAATTTTTCAGCAGTGAAGAAGAAAGACAAGAGTTTAAAAATTAAAGTGTTTTGAACTATATATTAATCTATATTTGGTACTTATAAGACACTGAAAATTCCACCAAATTGCATTATCCTCTGCCCAAGCTACGGCATTTCAGTGACAACTTTGATTGATTAAAGGAGTTTATGCTTTTCTTTATTAACATTTAGGTCTTTAAAGAAATAAATTGTTTAGATTTTACATTTTTCTCCCCTTTTACGCTGATTTTTAAGACAGAAGCAATGCTTACAGTCAATAGTGATGCCTACAAGGAGACCCCATCAGTAAGAATGTTTTAGGGCATACTCATAAAGGTTGATTTCTGATGATCTGGACCATCTACAAGACCTTCAGCACTCAACAGAAACTCCGTTCATAATGGGTTTAAAAGAACAAGCAACATAAATTATCCTCTATCAGCTCATCCATCCTCTCAAAGAGGATTTTTTGCCACAGCAGATCCCCAGTGGAACTCAGGCTGGAGGAGCATCAGTGCCAAAAAGATTCCAAAAAGATCCCAAGGGGAGAAGTGAGACACGACCCAGAGCAGCAACCCGGGTGTCTCCGAGGAGAGGCCTCTTCTGAAGGAGAGGGGGTGGAACTGATGCCTTCAGCTTTAGCTTTTATAGTTTTTAGGTTCTGTGCTGTTTTGGTGGGTAGTTTTAGGTTTCATATTCAGTGCTACTGAGCTCTCCTCACAGAGTAGGGAGACAAAACAATTCCTTCTCCAGCTTGGGACCAAGGACAACTTCCAGGCCCAAGAACGAAATCAACAGTGAAGTGAGAAGGAAAAACAGAGGATGGAGCTTCATAACCTGGAGCTGTAATTGGACAATAAACTCCAATGTGCTGCTGGACCAGAGCTTATAAAAGTGTGGGACCTCATGGCTGAGTGTCCATTTTGGGCCCATTTTGGGTTCACCTTGGCTGTGGCCCAGCTGGGCTCTTGCACACATTGAAACCTTTTAACAAATCCCTGCTTTAACCTTTTGCTCTGGCTGGGCTCTGCTCCAGGTCAGCCCCCAGAAGGCACCAGAACCACCTTCTACTGACAATCCCCCACAGAAGGATGCACTTGCACCTTGTGAGGAACATCCCTGGCCACCACTGTCAGCACAGCCTTGTCCCCTTGTCCCCTGTCCATCCCAACCAGTCCTTCTTTGCCCTGGCAGCCTTTGCTGGAGCTCAGGAGGACACAAAGAGAGGACTGGAGGTGCCCAGATCAATTTCTGCTCCTTTTGAACAAGATCCCATCCCCAACCAGTCTAAATTCAACATGAACAAAGGACGAAGGACATCCTTCCCAAACATCTGACATCAAACACGTCCTACATCAAATACAATCTCAATAAAACCTGAGGTCCTTTGAAATGCAGAAAACTGTACCAGTAGTGAATTCTGATGATAATAAAATAAAGCAAGGGCTTTCCACAGCAACGTAAAGGTCACACAGGTTTGGTACACCTGAGGCACATCTCCAACACAGCCGGGAGTGACAAAATTCCTTTCCCATTTGTGCTGCAATTAATATCAAATTATTTCCCGGGACACAGCAGCAATTACTCGCATGTCACTGTCACTTAAACTGCCAGGCCTGTGGTTTAACCTTCCAGGAAGGATCCAGTGAGTCACAAGTTGACACAACAACACACGGGCACAAGCACAAGGAGAAGGCTGCCCTTATCTGCTGATGCACTCTCTGGTTTCAGTATTTCCCCATTTCCCCCACGGGTGCACTGTTGAAATCCAAATTTTATCAAAGACTTAAGTTACCAGTGTTCGTTTTTTTTCATAGATTTCACACTATGCAATGTTCTCTAAGTTCTCAGCTCTAAGAGTCACGTACATGTATGGGGAATCAGCTTTCATTCGAAGAAAAAGAAAAAAGCAGAAGGCTGAAAGCAAATAAAATCTTAATTTTTATGAAATTTATGCATTTTTTAAAACTGTGTTAATTTATTTGCTGATACCCAATTTTTTTTCACCTTCCTTTCTCTCACATTTCCTCATTTTAGCAACACATCTTCCTGCAGACTGTTGGACCCCAAGAGCTTTATTCAGATATTGAGGGCATTTCATAAACAGCACAAGGAAAAGTTGGGATGAAAATCTGAAATGACAAAAACGTTGCCCAGCATGTAACAGTCATTTATGTGGAATAAACTGCTGAGGTTAATACTGTGCATGTAATTTCTCAGAACTGTTCAAGATAATGACAACAGCTACACTTAACTGTATTTTGGGTTGAGTTTCAGCTGCTCTCAGGACAACTGGATTTCCTGAAATGTATTTCATACTTTTTAATTTATATTTGAAGTGATTTACTTTACAAATACCTGTTCTTGCAGAAATGACATTAAATAGCTACATTTGCACAAGGGAAACTGCTACTTATCAAACATGGTAGTGCCATTTTTTGGCTATTAATTACTAATTCCTATGAAAATCAGACACCAAACAAGTTAAGGGAATGCATAGTACCACAGAAATTAATTAAAAATTAATGTTTTCCCTAATTTTGGCCACAAGACTTAGTTGAGTCAGTCTATATTTGGTCATACATTTACACTGCTGATAAATAGATCAATTTTTTCATTTGTAGGAAGAAATAAAGAGGTTTTTAAATTATACTAAAAAGTTCCCAATATAAAGGGCTTTTTTGTATATTAAGAATTGTAACATATACACACTCACACATAAATATAGCTATATAAAAAATGAAACTATTTATTCTAGACCAGACACAGGTAAAAACCTTTATCTGACCCTCCTGATACAGGATGTATCCAAAAAACTTGAGTGGACAATGCAAACTTCAGAAGCCTCTGTAAACCAGAAGTTCTGAAAGGTAATGTTTGAATTTGCATTCTATCTAAGAATGCTTCACTGTACACATCTTTTACAGATCAAACTAAACTAAAAATCTTGACACTATCTAGGATCATGTGCCTTAAATGACACACTCAAATGATGGTTTTAAGAGTATTTGATTTTGCAAAAGACATTTTAAGGTAACATTAAATGAAGATATATCTTCACCTTGCAGAGGATGTTGCAGTGGTTGCTTATTTAAAAGGCTGGGATGTAAAATACAGAGCTGGAACACAAGGTTCTCTATTCTGCCCTGGTGATCCCCAGGTGACCTCTGCAGACCATATTCTCTGGAATACCACAGGAATATCTGCACAGCCAAATATCTCAGTGGGGCTCCCCCTGCCCTCCTGAGAGGCTGGAAGTGCTCTCTAAGAGGATTCCTTCCAGCCTGCAAAATCTTTAGGGAAGGAGAAGGTTCAGCATTGCTTACAGTGAGGCAGGCTGTGGACTGGCCTGAGAATCCTTTTCTCTTTGCATTCTGTAGTTTGTTGAGCTAAATACTATGGAATTTATCAGCAGGAATAGTACCTCCAACTCCTGTAACTATTCAACACTAAATTCTTTTGTGTGCCCAGGAAATTCTCTCTGGAATTCTGTCACTGCAGCCTCAGACACCCTCACTGCTGCTTCCAGCAGTCGCTACCCACTGGTTCAAAGCTGGTGAAAATTATTTTATCATAACTCAATGGAGGGGCGTGCCAGGGGCAGGATTTCCATTGAGAAAAGAGTGGGAGTTCTGTTCCCCACTCCAACTCTGACACAGCACATTCAGACATTTGGGTTTTTACACATTTCCACAAGCCTGGGAACAGCGTTTCCTCTCAGCTCCTCCAGACTGGGCCAGTCAACACCATGGGCTGCCTCTGTCTAGAATATGTTCCCTTCATTCAGGGAAGTGCAGTAATTCATCAGTGATTTAACCTATAGACATTTGAAGGTTGGAGAGCACCTCAGAGGGGCTGTTGACCTTCAGCAACTGAAAAGAATTGAAGCTCCAGCCTTAGTCAATATATATTTATCTTTCTGTTGGGACTATTACAACTGTTCAAGTAATGCTGACCTTGAAACTTCTGCACACGATGCACCAGAATAATGATCCCTGAAGGAAGAGTATAAAAATACCTAAATAGGGAATCTAAATCCAAAATGCACATAAAGATAAAAGGAAGCATTTCAAAATGTGAAGTCGCTTAAGATGTGGTAATATTATTGAGGCTCCTATTAATTATAATTTGAATAACATTGCTAAATACCATAATTACACATTTCTAAATATTTTAATGATAGGATATAATTTATGTCAAAGACCTTGTTTGTTTCACTGAGAAAATTACCAATCTTTGCCGATTTGTAATTAATTTCATGTCTGACTGACAGCCTCGTAAATCGAAATCATCTCCACCTTCAACCTGCTCTGCAGAACAGCAAGAGCACAAAGTCTTAACCCTGGGCCTTGGGCTTTTGCAATTTTGCTGCAGACAGAAAATTACAAGAAATAAAATGGTTGGTTTCATGTGATGTCCCAGTTACTTGTTCCCGCACATTTCATGCAGAATTTTCTCTCAAATTTGAGATTCAAACAGCAGCCAGAAGCAATTAATTTACATTAATCAAAAATATTATGGCACTACAGTTACCATAAAATGAACCCTCCTGGGACCTCTCTTTTTCCAATACTTAATACCTGACAGGGGCAGTTGGAAAGTCTTTTCAAACAAATTTTTGGAGACGATTTCTCTGAACAAACCAAAACTCTCTCAGGAGGTGGCTGGAGTAGAGAATGAGCATCACCAGAAGGAGGCTTTGGGCACAGAAAATACTGACATTGTTTCATATCCAGCCTCAAAACCACCATACTCCATATGTAAAATTATATGAAAAAGTCCCCCCCAAAAAACCTAAGTTTTTAAGTTGGCTGTTTGACTTCTCTTTAGCACATTCTAAAACCAACACAAAAATCCTCCAAATTCAAAGTGCAACTACACACTGTCCATCAACAACCCCACCTGAGCTATTTATAGGCTTTAATGGACAGAATTAGCATTTAAAAACTCACAGTAAGGGCACTCTGTTAGATTTTATATCAACTCATCACTCAGATTTCTCCATCCTCTGTTCTGTAGAGCTCAGGGTGTCACCACAACTCTGATCAGTGGCATTAGAGACACCAGTGCACAAGAACACCCAAAAACACTGGTTCCAAGGAATGGTTTATCTTCCTCCCTTTGGATTGTTCCTCTCACTTCAGAAGACTCAGTAACTATTTGAAGAAAACCATCTCGACTGGTTAACAAGGAGTAACTTGTTTTCAAGTGCAAATGTGACCTGAGTCAGCTGCCAAATGCATAAAATAAACATGTCCACATCTTACAAATTATTTTCCAACCTCACCACAGATTTCATAACTGTCAGCTTTCTGGCTGTCTGGAATTTTCTATTTTCTAAAAGCCTGAATCAACAGAATCAGCATTATGCTTTCTAACTGACCTGATAAGCTCTTGTTGGAGAGGGAGAAGGAAACTCATGCTCCAACTCCTCCAATTCAGAACCTGGGGTATTTTTTAAATATGCTCCCACCACTTGCAGCTGCCAGCATGCAAAGTGGGTTAAAAAAGGGCTGTAAAACAGCAGTAGAGTCTTTTTGTAGCTACATCCAGTTTGTGAAAAATATTTTTGGCTGAGTTAAAACATGCAGCACAAGCAGTGAGCTGTTCTGTAACTGAGGATCATCCACCAAAACTGGGATGGACACAGGCACCACCATTACAGAGAGCATCTAATGGAATGGCAATTCCACAAGAGTTGTTCTCCTCAGTGCATTTTATTTGGGCTCAGGAGAGCCAGTACCATTTCATTTTGCATGGTGTTATCTCCAATGCTGTTGTGTCTCTGATTTATTTATACATTTCCCATTGAGATACAGGAGTTTGCATGAAAATCTGACCCCTCAAGCAGACATTGCTTTTCCTACTGCAGTCAAGAAAGGGCTGCCTTAAAAGAGGAGAAAAAGCTAAAAACAGCACCTACACAATGCAGTTCAGTGTGGTACATGGAGTTTTATCTCATCCATATACTGCACAATAAAATTTACTGTTATATTAACTCTCTTCCATGATGTCCATTGGATTAAGGCTGCAGCAGAGGTGAAATCTGCTGGGTTGGGAAAAATGAGGCTCAGCTGGGGATGCAAGAACTTCATCTCTTGGTAACCAGTTCAGCATCAAACCTGCCAGTGCATGAGGCTCTCCTGTCTGAGCAGCGCTCGCTGAGATGAAGTCCAAGAGCTTTGGACACCTCCTGCCCAACAGCATCATCGTAAACTCTGCCTCCAGGAGACCACTCAGCCCTGAAAGCCACAGAAAGGCCCATGCAAGCAGTGCTGCAGAGAAGGAAAACCCTCCTGGATAGCCTGGGCAGAGCAGCCTGGGAGCCCCTGCTCCCAAATCCCTGCTGGACTGACTCTGCGGGATGCCAGGGACACCAAAACTGCCAGGGACACCAAAACTGGCACAGGGGACACCAAAACTGCCACAGGGGACACCAAAACTGCCACAGGGACACCAAAACTGCCACAGGGGACACCAAAACTGACACAGGGGACACCAAAACTGACACAGGGGACACCAAAACTGACACAGGGGACACCAAAACTGACACAGGGACACCAAGGCTGACAGGTGACACAGGGTCTATCCAGCAGCTCCTAAAGCCAGGAACAGCAGAGCCAACCCAGGGCTGCTCTGAACAGAAGCCAGTAACAAACAGGCATCACCCCATTAAGAACAAATGAAGCTTTTTCTTCCAGGTTAGGAATCACTGCTGCCCAGACCGTGCAGAGAATTCCTGAGTATCTGTCTTCTCTGAAGAGAAAAATATGATTTCTTGACAATTCTTATAATTTCTTTCTCAAAAATATCAAATTAACCTCTTCTAAATCACCCAGCACATTCTCAAAAGACCAGTGTTGATTAATCCAAGTGTGAGCAGATTATTATGTATTTTACACATAAGGAAAGTCTCTTAAAAACTGTGAACAATCCCTTTATTTCCTTTAGCCTGCAGAGTATCTCAGTTTTGCCCAGTACTGTTTTAGCTTGGGGAGCAGCAGAAGATAATAAACTTTAATGGGTACTATTACTTAATTGTTCAAAATTCAAGGTCTCTGGCCCATCAGGGGCCAAGACAAAAACCTGCTGACTGAAAAAAACAAGTACAGAAACAATTTATTGCAACTGCATTTTCTCTATTACATATTATATTAAAACCTGGTGCAAAATGTTGGAAGAGCTAAATATAACCAAAATATTCCATATATTCAGCAAAACATCTTTTAACAGCATCCACAGGATACCCCTAGCCTTGTTAATTTGATTATGTTATTCTCCCTTTATATTTTATACAGGGAGGTACAGCAAACTGGGATAGGTGGGGTAGGAATTACACCACTTTAATTTCTCAAGGATAACAAAGCTCTGCCACCCTCTGTACTATGCTACACTAAATTTATGAACAAAGGTGATGCAGAAGATTAATCAGCACATACAGGCCCGTCAAACCCCTCTAACTCCACAACGTGAATTTATTATGCAAAAAGGGCTACAATAGGTGAAATTTACTGGCTCAGACACAGAATGTTCCTTACTCAGCAAGTCTTCACCAGCATCCAGAGATGTTTCTTTGACCAAACAATGAAGCAGGACAGAATGAGAGCCAGCACAGACCCTGTTTATTGTGATTTATAGCACAAGAATCACGTTCAGGATGGTTGCTAAGGGGTTTGTGAGTTCTGATGGGTCCAGGACCGACTGTGGATGGAGTTGGTCCCTCTCAGTCTGTCCCCATCCCTGGGCTGGCTCACAAGGACAATCCTTCCAGGCTGCCCAGGACACACCCTGCAGTCAGCTCTCCTGCAGCACAAGTTCAACACCCATGGTGTCCCTCAACACGCTACCTGCAACTCAGAAATCCATGGAAAACTCAGAAATCCATGGGAGAGCAGCTTCATTAAGAAAAGGCTCAAGCAGTTACATAACCAGGGTATGGAAAGGGTCCTATTTCCCAGATTTGGCCTTTGCCCAACTGCTGAGAGCTTTACTTTCCAACCTCAATATTATGTTACTGAAGCTAATTTTTTTTAATGGGGGAAGATGGAATATTATCTCTGTTGAACTCCAAATCGCTTTGGAACGTAATGTTTTAAACAAACTTCCAACCAGCACTGTACAGATGGCACCAAGCCTCTCCACCTTTATTACAACAAATAAAAATGATGCACAGTATGCTGAGGAGTTGTTCAGCACAGAAATGCCAGGCATCACCTTCACTGCACGGTGCTGAAAGGTGCCTGGAACTCTGCACGATGCTCGAGGTTTACTCAGAAGCAACAACACAGAAGATACAACAGCTCACAGTTGTTCTGCAAAGTTATTGGTGAGGATGTACAATAATCAAACCAGTAACGAGCTGTAAGCTCCCGTGTGAAATGGGAAAGTTTTTTCTTCTTTAAAAAAAAAAATATTTTCTTACCATATCCCCAGCAATGTACAGGAATAGCAGGAAATTTCTAAAAAACCTCCTCAGTTATTTGGTGAAAAGAATGACCAGAAGATGCATTAATACTGTACCAAACTCTGGGGAATCTCCATCAGAATCAAGCTCTGTATCTCCCCAATCAACTTCCATAGCTGTTTCAATTACAAAATACTTTGAAAATGGCCAAAACAGGGTGAACAGTCACAGTGAACAGACACAAGTCTGCTTCTTGAATACACAAAAGAAAAACACACACAAAAACTTTCATAACAGAAGAACAGCAACGTTTAGACTGCAAGAAAGAAAAACAGAAAAGTTTCACTGGTCTTGGGTTTTATTGTGCTGAACTCCCAAAAGCTTAGACAAGTATTTCTTTCAGCTAATTCTCTACTATCAGTCATTTCTTGAAAACAGCAAAGCACTAAGGCTGACAACACCAAGAATGATTTTGCTGGAGCTGGCTCTCCAGGATGAGAGGAAGCTTTACCTCCTGTTTTGGGCTTCTGTCCCTGCTCTTTTGGCTTTGTTTTGTTTTTAAATTATCTTGTTTATCCAATGGGGGAAAAACAATTGCAACATGTAGAACATTAACACACATCTTTCTCTCTTGCTTAAATGCTACAAATACAGCAGCAATGGGCAAATCTGTTCTCAGAACAGAAACTTTCGCTTCTTTCCTCCACCTGTTCAAGACAAAAGCACATTACTGAGAAAGAAGAGCAAGAAAATGAAAAGATGTGGGGATGTTAAAAAGTGCAGCTTCACATCCTCTGACTTACAGAGAAGTTTCAGCTCGGTGATTACCTTAATTCAGAAACGGGAACAGCAGCTGGGGAGCTACCAGGGAAGTTTTCCCCAGTCCTTCTGATCTTTTTATAAACAAAAGGATCCAAGGAGAACCCTTTGATCCTGCCTGATGTAAAAAACAGGGATGAAATGGTTGGGAACACTGCAATGTGTCTGTAGCTGGTTTCAGGTCAGCCTCTGCTCCCAGGACACGGGGAAATGGCCCCAGGTTGTGCCAGGGGAGGTTCAGGTTGGATATTAGGGAGAAATTCTCTGCTGGAAGAGAGGTCATGCACTGGAACAGACTGCCCAGGGAAGTGGCGGAGTCACCATCCCTGGAGGGTTCAAGAAACGTGGATGTGGCACTTCACAGGATGCCAAAGGCTGGACTTGGTATCTTGGAAGTCTCTTCCAACATTAAAGATTCTATTTCTACACAAAGTTCTCAAGGGAAGTAGCAGCAAAGTGGCTTTGCTGTTGTCCCTGAAAACCATTGCTGCCTCCTGGGCTCTCAGGGTAGGGGGAGCAACTGCACTGTCACAGGAGTGACTTCTGCTGATCCAGGGTCAACAACCCCTAGATCGAGCCTGTAAGGCCTCCTGGTTCATGAATAAATACAGAAAATACAATTTCTAAATCCTACAGTCCTTTAAAGGCTCCTCATGCCTTCTATTTTCTAATCTGAAACTGATACAGAGTTCATAACAGATTAACTTCTTTCATTCCTGACCACTCCATTTTTTATATGCTGTAAGTAGGACAATACTGCAATATGTTTTCCTCTCAAATTGTTTTTGAAGATATTTCACAAGAGAGATAAGGCTCCTTTTAAAAACCCTGGCTCTTTAGGTGTTAAACACAAGTAGTAAATCCACTCTGTCAAATTGCCCCATTTATAATATTTAATCTTCCTTCTGTAATCAGGAGAGCTGAAGTACACATTCAGAGTTGCTTTCCTTTGACACAGTTCTCTTATTACTGTCTCTTTTCCTCACATAATGTCCCACAGCAGCTGTGCCATTATGATGATGCTTTCTCTTCTCTCTTTTTCTTTTTTTAAACAGCCTCTCTAGCACAAATAATTAAAACATGTATTTACCTTCCATCGCTTGGCTGAGGCTAAGTGCACATTTTGCAGGGAGGGGGGCAGTTGTTTGTTTCTTTTTATTTTATTTCTGAGCAGTGACATATTGATGTTTTGGATAATAAATCATTCCAATTTGTTCATCCCTGCCAACAATGGTTTTAATCTTCATTTACGACTTGCAAAGTCCGTTTTGTTGGAAGCGTTTGATAAAATACTCAATTACCATTTTTTTTTGCACTGCAGTTCAACTGCTGTGCTGATAAAGGCTCTAGCTCAGAAGATAAACTGCAAATAATTCCTGAAGAACAAATGTCAGAGGCAGTTTACAATGAATGGGATTTTTTTTTTTTGAGCAGATTATTCTCCCACCAAAGTGACAGGGCAGCTCAATATTTATTTTGTTGAGAATGTCATTTAAATATTGTTTGACACCTGCTCCCTGCAGTCAGCTACTCAGCACAGAGCACTTTCAAGGGGTTTGGAGTGAGGTTCCAGATCTACTAACATATTTCAGGGACTTGATTTAAGAAGTAGAAATGGCAGCTTCAAGACACACTTGGCAATTCTTCCCAGGTAAATAAAGGGAAACACCACCAGAACACATGTGCTGCACACACCTGTGTGCTCAGGAAAACCAGAGAGGAAATGTCTGAGCAAAGGGGAACCCAAGGAAGAGGCTGAAGTTTTCAACTCGGCCCTGTGCAGCTTCCATGACATTAAACTTAAAAAAAAAAATTCAGATTACTTTTCATCCTTTCCTGTCTAAGAGAGAAGGTATCCCAAGAGTTCCGTGGGATCCCCCCCATGGATACTCTCCAGATGGCTGAGGTGGGCAGCTGGCTGTGCTCAGCTCATCACACACTGTCTCTGCTGCTCCTTCCCCTGCCCCAGGGTGGGATCCCTCCATGGGAGACACTCCTCCATGATTTCCTCAACCAGAGTCCTTCCCACAGGCAGTTCTTCACCAGCTGCTCCAGCACAGATCCCTTTCCATGGGTTCCAGAATTGGGCTGTTCCAGTGTGGGTCCCCAGCAGGATCCCAAATCCTGCAGGATCCTGCACCCATGGGCTTCCC
Organism: Polioptila caerulea; assembly: GCA_013397295.1. Taxonomy (NCBI): domain Eukaryota; kingdom Metazoa; phylum Chordata; class Aves; order Passeriformes; family Certhiidae; genus Polioptila; species Polioptila caerulea. The sequence goes on from VYXF01011008.1 coordinate 1,332,967, forward strand.
AAGGGATCACAGCCTCCTCCAGGGGCTGCAGGGACATCTCACCACCACCAAAACCTGGCCATGTCCAACACCTGAACTCACCTCACACTGCAACTCCTGAACATCCAACACCTGAACTCACCTCACACTGCAACTCCTGAACATCCAACACCTGAACTCACCTCACACTGCAACTCCTGAACATCCAACACCTGAACTCACCTCACACTGCAGCTCCTGAACGTGTCCAACACCTGAACTCAACTCACACCACAACTCCTGAACATCCAACACCTGAACTCACCTCACACTGCAGCTCCTGAACATCCAACACCTGAACTCACCTCACACTGCAGTTCCTTACAGCAAAGTAGCATTTCCCCCTCTCCCAGCTGTGGAGTTAACCTGGCAATGACCACTGTCAGCCCAAAGCACTTTATCTCAAAAGGATCATTCATACAATATTTTCCCCTAGCCAGTGGCTCTTCCAGTCCTTTAAAAATCAGAGTATTCTTCCAAAAATGCTCTCCAGAAATGTACACCCACTGTACATGTGAAACAGCTGTGAAGGTGCTGGGAGGATGGCACAGCACAGCCAGGGACGGACCCAGAACATTTCCTGAGAAAAGGTCCCTCCCTGTCTTTCCAGAAAGAGAGTGGCCATGAGCCATTTCTCTTAATGAATTAAAGGTGCAATTATTGCAATTACATCTATTGTTTTAGTTTCTCAACCTCTTTTCAACTACCCTGGTTTATTTGCTTCAGTTTTGTGTTTGGTTTTTTGGTTTGTCTGGAGGGATTCAGAGAGCACACTGGAGGTGGAGCCTTCCCCTTTCCTCACAAAGGACTTGGAATAAGAGGCGTGCAGGATTCACAAACAATACTGCAAGGGAACAGGAACCCAGCAAAATCAGAGATAGATATACTTTAATTCAACACTGTCTGAAGTGTATCAAGCCCTTTGAAAGGCCATAATCTGCTAAATTAGGTCAAAGATCTATCTGCACTTCAGGGACCTTTATACTCACAACTGGCAGGAAGGAAAATCGCACTAAACCAAAAATATGCTTGGAGTTAGTACATTCATCATCCCAAATACATGTGCAAGAGCTTTAGCTATAACCCTAACTGGATTTATAAAATACTTCCTCTAACTACTTTTATATCCACATATGTATAATAAGGCATACATAACTCAGAGCACGTATTTTCTCAAGTCCTCATCTCACCTATGAATACTTTGCTCTTCTCTTCAATAAAACAACATTAAAACTTATGGATTAAAAAAAAAACCATAGAGAAAGTGTTTTTACAGATGAAACAATCCTTGTTAAGCTCCTTTTAAAAATTGTAATAAATGAAGAAAGAGCAATTGCGAATGATCTGACCAGAAGAAGCAGAGATAGAGATTTCTGGAATACAATAATACAATAACCAGCACACCTTTAAATAAAGCACACCAAGTCTAGAAAACAATGCCACGACACAGGCAGGACCAGAATGGGAAGGTGGTGACTGATGTGGCCTCCAGGGTTAACAGAACTGGGCCCAGAGCACAATCTAATGAAAATGTGAGTTATTACAGAGACAAGATGGAGCATCCAATCCCCCAGCGTGTGTGTGCACGTGTACACATGTACATCTGTAAATACCTGCTTTACAAACCTATTACTGCTTTTCAGCAGCCTCTCAAGAAGTATTGAGATTAATGAATAATTGGGTTTCCAAATCTCTCATTGTTCCTCTCTGCTGCTGTGGCTCAATACAGACATCATTACTTCTCCACCAGTGTGGTGATTCTGTTCGTCATGCCTGAAACAACTACAGCACGGAGATTAAATACAATCTATATCCACATAAATCATTGAATAAATGAATCATGAAATTAATATGTAAATTGTGTGTTTAACCTCTATTTATACAGCACTGTCTGTCACCATGTAGTAAATCTAAAACTAATTGCAAATTCACAACTCTGCAAAAAGAACACCATGGTAAAAGCTTGACATATTTATTAACTAAATGTTGAACTACATTGAGTAAGTAATTAACAGTCATGCCAGAACAGGGAGAGGAAATTATATTTAAGCACAGATGTCACCTGTATGAAATGGCTAAAACTATTTTAGATTAGATTTTGATATTAATCAAAGAATACTCCTATTTAATTTTTGACAGACAAATCTGTTTCCATTTATTCATCATTCCATTAAACACTCCGTTTTTAAACCTGAATGTCACGTCCATTCTCAGTCTGGTATATTCCTTTTAATATGTCTTTTAAAAGAAAATGTGAAGAAGGAAACAGTAAGGTTAAATGGTAATAAAATCTTCCTACAGTGAAGACAAAACACCTCAAAGAACCAGAAAAATTATTTTATATTAGGTTAAATTCCATCATTTATTTCTTTGATACATAAAGAACTGAACACAAGCCTTAAGATACCCCATCTAATTTCATTTCCATGTATTTCCAGTGGTTTCTGATGAGCAAAAGGCACCTCCCATTGGATGATCACAGGAGGTCCCCAGCTGCATGCACCAACACTGAGATCCTCCCTAAGCCTGATTTTGTTCTAGAATTGCCACATATTTAAGAAATATAACACCAAACTAGGTGTTACATGAAAGCACCTGCACAAATGTGTTTGTAGCTTCCCAGCAGTCACTCAGGTACTGACAGAACAAAAGGGAGGGAAGATGTTCTCCCTTCAGGCAGCCAAAACTCATCCCATGGCACAAGGAAAGTGATGCTCACCAGGAGCACTCTGCTGCCAAACACAAACTTCACTGTGGAATTCCTAATATTAACCCTTTTTTCCTAAAATCCTCAGCTACTGAAACTGAGGAAATACAGTAAGAATCAACAGAAAACAGAAGAAATTGTATCTGTCTATGAAATCAGACTGGCCATATGTCACCTCCCTTCTTTGCTTTTTTTTTTTGCCTTCAACAGGTCAACACTGGTACCCTCCATGTGCAATTCCCAAGCAGGATGTGAGCACAAGGCAGGTTCATAACTGTGGAAAAATGGATCCTTGCTGAATATTAGAACAACAGAGTGAAATCGATTATATAATAAATATGTACTTTAAAACACAGCAACTGGCCCACTGGGCAAACCTCCTTTCTTAACAGGCACTATAAATTTGAAAAATATCCCGAATAAATTCCACTGGATTCAAATGGAAAATGCACCCTGCCAGGAAGCAAGTGTCTGATTCCAGTAAAAAGGAAACAGCCAAGACTGATGCAAAAACTCACACAGAATTGTATGCACTTGTTTCCAGGCTTTTAGTAAGGATAAACTGGGATAAAGCAGATACATTTTACTTCATGTGGAATTTACAGATTTAAGCTGTCCCCTCATGGCAAATTCATGCTGCCCACAGCAGGATGTTCCTCACGTTGTGCCACAGGAGCATGGGGATCCCCCCTGCACAGCAGAGTCACAGAGAGGAGGGGATTTGTCCAAGGTCACCACAGGAATCCTCTCCAGGGCCAGCAGCCAGACCTGAGCTCCTCAGCTCCTGGCTCTGGCAGCTGGACCATGATGCCTTTACTGTGTATTACAGCAAAGTGTCCCTTGTGTCATCAATCCCAGCTCCAGAAGCACTCTAAATCACTGCAGGATTATGACATTTTTATGGGAGGACAACACTTCATTATAGACCTGAGAACTTGGGAAGAAGAGCAGGAAAAACCCCTAAAGCTGCTGAGAAAAGCTCAGAAGCTACACTGGAAAACAATTGTCTTTAAAGACAAAACATGGGAGCTGCTGTTTGCTACTCACTATTTCTTATCCATTTTATCCATCTATTTTCTACAATTTTTAGCAGTTTCAGGGACACAGAGAAGAGAAATAACAGCCTGAGGCCCATATCCTATGGGTAAAAGGAGCAGTGTCCATTACACAGATGGCCCAGAAGCAGAGTTTCAACAAGCTATGGGATTTTTCCTGAACAATAAATGAATTGCTGCAATCATGTACAAATTTCCAAAGTTTTAAAATAAATTAAATAAAATATTCATTTCTTTTCACAGTAGATAATTTCATTGCATGAAATAGAATACAAAGAGCTGCAGGAAAACANGGCAAAAACTCACACAGAATTTTATGCACTTGTTTCCAAGCTTTTAGTAAGGATAAACTCGGATAAAGCAGATACATTTAATTCATGTGGAATTTACAGATAGAAGCTGTCCCCTCATGGCAAATTGAAAACAACACAGCCCAGTCACCAAACTGCAAATCATTTTTATAGGTAGTTTTGACAATTTACTGAAAGAAAAATTGCACAAATCATTACAACATCCACTACAAAAAGCAAAATACATATTTCAGTGTAGCTATTCTTTGAATACATGAAAAAAAAAATCAAGAGAGAAGAGTTACTCTCTTCGTGGGTTGTTCTCCCATGTTTAAGTGTTTGAACTATACTGTCAAATAAATAAATACAGGAAATTAAGCAATAATAAATTGATATATTGTAATGAATCTCTCCAAAAGCTGCCTGGACATGGTTCTGGGCACCCTGCTTGAGCAGGAGTTTGGATAGGATGAACTCCAGAAGTCCTTTCCAAACACCATCCTTTCTGAGACTCCTTTTTCCATTCCCTATCATGCAACTCATCTGCTGGGTGGCTTTAACCAAACTTTTTCAGTTCACTCTCCATAAACTGCAGCTGCCTGGATCCCTTTAAAATGAAGCCTGTTACTTTGCTGAAGCATGGCCTCCCTACCTGGGATGCTGCCTGATTTGCATGAAATTGTCCTTAATTTCACCATAACCTGAATGCTGCTTCCTCTCTTGGGCAGGTAGAAAGGAGAATGAAAAATAAAACAACAGAATGCTAAAACTCTGATGTCCACTAAGCTCAGCTTGTTCTCATCTTCTAATGAGGAAAAAGAGAAAAATCTCCCTCTCTCCTGAAAAAACAACCTCACAAACCAAAGGTCACTGCAGACTGTGAGGCTCAGAGTGGAAGCAGCAGACTGTGTATGTGCAACAAATAACTCCACATCCCACTGGGCACAGGAGGGATTCAAATGATTACTCATAACAGAGTCAGGACAGATTAGACAAGCAAAAAGGCAAGGTACAATGTAAAATAAGTATGTATAACAACAAACACAAGTAAGGAGACATCCAGGGAGGGACAAATGGGATGGTTATCTGAGACCTCTGGCAGTTGTTGAAGAGACTGTAGAGTGCAGGGAGGGCAGAAAACCTTTCAAGTAGTGGAGAAAAACAGAAAAAGAATATATGTCTGCAAACATTTAGCTAATGTAGCTAAGGTCCTTCCTGGAGGAGCAGCCTCTCTGTTCCCAGCTGCACTGACAGCAAGGCACCAACAGCAGAGCACAGAGCCACATCCACGCCAGGGAACAGCAACTGCCTGAACACGAGTGGAGCTTCTGGCAAAGACTCCAGTACTGATGCCTTCAGGACAGGCAAGGCCCTTCCAGGAGCAGCTTTAAAGATCTGAGCTCTAAAAGGAGCCAGAGCTTTCCCTCACTTTACACCATTCCTTCTTGGTGTCTTTCAGAATCTCTTTCAATCAACTTCATTATTTTGCCTGACCTAGTGCTTCAGATTTAGCAGTCATCTTAAGTGAATTACTGGCCCTATAATTTACAAATTTCCAACCCAATTCAATTACTCAGGTCCCTCAAGTTACCAAATTGTCACCTTTACTCTCCTATATATTGACAATATGCTCATCAGCAAACTGTATTACCACACACCCACTCTGTGTCTGGGTGATCATTAAAAATATTAAAGAAGATCAGATACAAAAAAATCCTTGAAAACTCAATCAAGTAACCTTCCTTAAGTTTGATAATTTCAGATTACATTGCACATGCTTAAGCTCCTTTCCCCAGTTTTTGCCAGCCTGTCCAGGCATTTCCTCAACAACATGCTCTACAGAAGCCCAGACAGCAATGGCAGCCTTTCCTATGTCTAGAAAAATCAGTAATCTTAGCAAACACAGCTATTGAGTCAGCTTTGCACAATCTACCCACGGAAAATCACAGGACATTGTCTAATGATACTTTCCTGCCTGGTTTGAATTATATTTAATCAGAAACTATGCTTCAAGTTCCCCTTTGCAAATTAGATTAATCATTACCTCTAAATTTTCCATATTTCCTACTATAAAATCTATATTGATAAGCTACCTAAACTTAATAAAAGCTCATAGAAATTTGCCAGGATAAATTAAGTTATGTTCACATATCTGCCCTTACTGGGGCATAAGAAGGATCCACAGTATTTGCTGACCAGGACTCCCAAAGCGTTCTGAGCAAGGGCAGAAGGATTTAAAGCAAACCCTGAAGCAGAGCTTGCTCACACCAGACACAAGATGGACCTAAGCCACCCACAGGGTGCAGAAATAAACAGCAGCAAGGGCAGGGGGAGCACACCCACATCCATGGCCAGCTTCCACAAGCAGTGCCTGTGTGCCAGGGGCTGATCCTCAAAGGTCTCACACACCCCAGTCCCAGGCAAGCAGTGCCCCACGATTGTTTTATTGCACTTCAGACCTCTCTGGGAACTGCTGATCCTCAGCCTGCCCTTGGGGCAGGAGGGCCTGGATCACCACAGCATCCTCACTCTGTGTCACAGCCCACAGGCAGTGAAGGAATCACAGAGACAATGAGGCTGGAGAAGACCTGTGAGACCATCAGGTCCAACCTGTGCCTGATCCCCACCTTGTCACCCAGCCCAGAGCACCGAGTGCCACCTCCAGCCCTTGGACACCTCCAGGGAAGGGGACTCCAGGAGCTGTCACCACCTGGGACCTCACAGAAATTCAGAGTAGCCCATCACTCCAGCACCCAGAATAAAGGCACCAGGGAGGGAGGAGAGGCCAGAAAGCAGATTCCTTCTGCCCTGCACGGGGCCCAGCTCTGCTTTTCAAACCACTAACAGCGCTGATATTGCTGCCACAAGAGATCCATGCTAAAATGATAACTTTCCTCACTTCTGCTCCTCATCTCTGCCCCTTTCCCTGCCCGACATTTCACCGGGGAGGGAGAGGGAGCTGCTTGTTTCCAGACCAATCTCAGATTTACAGTGTGAGGAGCCCATCAGGGTGACAGAGCAATCTCTCAGCACACATCTCTGCATTCCTGGAGCTGCTGCCCCCCTGCCCCGGTGCCACGGCCGGACCGAGCTGCCAGCCCCAGCTCGGGCACCCATCTGTCATCCTGATCATCCTGAGCTCAGCCAGCCCCCCAGCTCCTCTTCAAGTGCAGCTTCCCCCCTTTTTTTATTTTTTTATAAATAATTTTTGGAATGAAAAGGCGCATCTCCAGCTCCCGCGTCTTATGTGACTTTATTTTCCGCCTTATTTTATGATGAAGTTATTTTAGTTTTTATGAAAGGAAATAATGGGTGAAGATGAAGGCTTCATTCCACTGTGCTGACAACATACTGGTGGAGAAATGGTGCAGTTAATAATGTAAACTTGATGTATGTAAGCACAGCTGGTTTGGGAACATCTTTTCAGTAGCACTAATTTCTACTTTGCCTTTATTTTGTGTTTTGGTTTATGATTTTGATTAGCCACTAGAATGAGCTCTCTTAATTGCTTTCTGCTAAACTGCTTAAAAGCAAAAAAAAAAAAAAAAAAAAAAAAAAAAAAACCCCCCCCTAAAAA
>VYXF01011008.1:1340622-1373535 GCA_013397295.1 Polioptila caerulea
AAAAAAAAAAAAAAAAAAAAAAAAAAAAAAAAAAGACCCACCCCTAGAAATTGAAACCGTGCAACCTGTTTTACTTTACTAGACTTTTACTACATTGTTACATTCAAAATTCAAAATCCAATACTAAAGGCTGAGTCCCAAATCCTCAGCAGCATTTACTCATTAGCAATTTTCAATCCTGTAACACACGAACCTCTTCCAGTGATCTACTTTAGCTTTTGCATCTTAATTCAAGGTTTGATGCCCCAAATATGTATTATTACCAGTATTAAATGGCTACTCCTTTCATTTCCTGTCTCCCAGCACTCCCTAAATTCATTTTGTATTTACTTATCAAAAAGGGCAAACATAGTGCAGGGAGGAGAAAAAAAAAAAAAAAAAAAAAAAAGCAGAAGAGAGTGGGAGATGCCTTAGAGAGTCACACATAAAGCACAGCCTCTTTGCATTCCTGAACACTTAACATCTTTAATATTTACTTCTGACAAAACCACTTTAAAACTGTTATCTATTACAACTTTTCTTTTAAATCTCAAACTGCTGTGAAAGGCTTTCAGAAATTTTTGTATTTTATCAAAAATACAGAAATCAAAAAAGGCCTCATGCAAGCAGCTCCTGTTAAATAATTAAAACTTCTGAAAGTAGTACTGAATAGAGTATTGAGGCTATCACAACTGAAATAGTCACTGCAGAATTAGAAACACATAATTAACCTAAAACAAAGGTTTCCACCTGCAAACAAAGATTTTTTTTTTCATTAAAATAAACTTGAAACACCAAAAACAGGCTTTTTACCTTTTTACCTTCTCTTCTCAGCATTCTTCACCTTAGGGGTACCCAACTGGATACCCCAAAATCATCAACAACTGTTCTTTTCCTTAACAAAAGGGATTCATGGCAACACGTGTCACACTTCCAAGGTTATCTTCCACAGACAAAATGCCACAAATATTTAAAAAAAAAAAAATCTCTACTCCTACATACCTCAAACTTAAATTCTGAAAGTTGGTTTCCAGCACAAGAGCTAAGAAAAGGTGAGGGCACTTCATGGGCAACGCTCAGCAACTGGAAAATTCACAGCACCTTCACTGCAAACTCCCATTGTGTGGGCAGAACAGGATTTGTGAACCTGCCCTTTGTTGAAACTCAGTGCAAAAACTCTTCCAGCCTGGGCATGGAGAAGGAAGTTAATCACCTGAGTTAAAGGTGGGCTGCTCTTTGTATTAGCTCTGAAGTGAAGTGACAGTGGTCAGGCTTTTACAGGGACACTGCCATGATCAGGGCTGCAGTCTCAGCTGTTAATGCTTCATCTACCTTTAAAAGCAAATGTGATAACCCAGAAAAATCAGCATGATTAGTTTCTTATTCCATGTTAAATTACTGCAAATTTCCGACATTTTTACAGAATTCATCGGTGGCGTTAACCACAGCCCAAAAATGTTAATGCTAAACAGCACATCCCTTAGCAGGGAGCCCTCAGACTCCTGCAAAATGTGCAGATCAATGGTAAAAATACATCAGAAAATTATGTCAGCAAAACTGTTCTGCAAAATTCCACACCAGAACAGCTGAAAAGGCTCAGGGCAGTGAGAACAGAGATCAATCTCTCACCTCCAAGCTGCTGCTTATGAGCAGACAACAGCTGTAGCAGAGACACCGTGAGCAGCTACAGGGAAGCAGGGACAGCAGCATCCCAGGCTGCTTCTGAACAAAGAACAATTGTGTAAGGACCCAAAGTATATGTGGGGGGAAAAGGAGAAAGAGGTGGAGGCCCTAATCCCTGCACGATTTGCCTTTTGCCCTAAGCATTCTACTGATTCAAAATCCAAGTGCCAGTTGTAGGGTGCCACACCACAGGCTGGTACCACTGACTGGGGTGCACAGCAATGCCAGGGGCTTTGTAAATCTGCAGAAAGCTTTTTTCCACTTTAATTTCATTTTTTTAAAGCACCCAAGTATGAAATGGCTCCAGTCTTCCACCACGAGCTGCTCAGAGCATCAGCCATGGCAATAAAATCTGGAAGACAACACTCTGGCTCAATGGGTCAAATATCCTTCACTTAGGAAAAATCAGGCTGGAAACCCAAGAAACCCAACTCATGAGCTCCTGTTCTGACTTTCAGGACCTCTCAGTATTTGTCCCAGCTCCCCAAAGCCATAGTTAATTAAGCCTCTTAAACATAAACTCTACCACTTCCTTCTTCCCATAGCCACCTCTCAGCATACTTCTCACATGTCTTGTGGGAAAAGGACCTTTTTATTAAAAAAAAAAGTCAAGCCTTTTCTAAAGATCATGATAAAAAAGACATTTGAATATAACAATCTATTTTGCAGCCAACTCAACTAACTTCTGCAAGAAAAACATTTAGCCAGTATTAAAAAGCAGAAAGCACCTTACATTTTGATTAATTTGATACTCCTGTATTATGCATAAAGCCACTCATTCATTTTGCCCTGCAAACTATCCTTATCCAAGAACAGATACGATCAGAGCAAAGCAGTGAAAAATTTTATTAAAGTAAACACAATCCCAGTGGAACATGCTCATTATGGAAATACACCAGCAGCCACTAAAAAATGGGCCATTTCATAGGGATGTAATAAATATTTCCACGGCCACCTATCTACTCTTCTCTCAAAGTTTTAAATGCATAACTATTCAGAAGCTTTTCCTGGTGTCTGCCCAAGCAGATGTCAGTCACCTAGCACATTTCTGACATTCAAAAAGCATTCCAATGGGAATAGGAGTAAGGTAGTAAGGCAGGGAGCATGTGTGCAGGCTTCTTCCCAACTGAGCACAAAGGCCACCCCTGGTAGTGGAGCACATCCTGATCCTCCCCATGGACAGCAAGGCATCTGCACACTCACCTGTCAAAAAAGGGAACAACTACAAACAAAGCCACGTGCAGTGCTCAGCAACAATAGATGGGCAATGCCAAAGAGCAATTTCACAGCAAGCCACAGGGCTGGAGCTGATCCACCTCCGAAATCTGATGGATGAACTAACAAAATGCATGATAAAAATGAGTGCTGCTTTCCAACAGAAGTTGTGCAGCAGCTTCATGCTTGTGAAATGCTCAGGTTAAAAGCCAGATTCCTGCTCGTGCACCCCAAATTCCTCTCCTGATGAAGCTCTGGGGCTGGTTGTACCTACTATTGACGGAACTCATCCTCGAGCAGCCTCTGCCTCTAGGTGAGCACCTAAAACCAGTTAAACAGCAACAACTGAGGGACATCCAGAGGAACCTCAGCTCTCATCTGGGCCCCTGTTCCACATCTGCTCTTCTCCTGTGGGCCCCAAGTCTGACTGAGGTGTTTGATGTTCCTTCAGCTACAGGCAGTGATGGGTTTGGGGCTGGCCCTGCACCCAGCAGGATGTCCTGGCACACCCTGGAGGTGAACAATGCCCCTCTGGGGCCACCCATGCCAGCAGGGTCCCACGGTGAGGGACAGCTCCTCCAGCACTGCTGGCACATCTGGACAGCAAAACCAGGAGCACAACCCACCAAGGAACCAGCCACCAGTGCCACCACCCCTGGGCTGGGAGATCTGTCCCCTCCCTCGAGGGAGGAAAGAAACCCTGATTTTCAGTGCAAGAAGGAAACTGGGGAAAATGACAGGGACAGTGAGGGACAGCACCAGGCTCAGCCCTGCCCAAGAAAACTCCACCACAAAACCCTGGAGTAGCTGTAAGGCAGTAGCTGTAGGGCAGTAGCTGTAGGGCAGTATTATTTTTAGTGAAACACTGTTCACTAAAAGCCTGAAAACTGACATTGCCAGACTCTGGGCTTTGCACAATTGAATGACAATAAAACCACAACTGCTAGTCCTTTTTTTTTTTTTTGAAAGTAACAAAGTTCTGTACTCTTCACCTCCTAAAAACCATTTTAGTATTTATTAACTCATATTATTCTAAATTATCTTTAGTTTATATTCTTACACTGAAGCTTTAAAACCAAAAAACAAAACAAGCCCCAGACCTTTAACATGACATGAACTAAATACAAGCCAACATCCACTCCCTCATTCTGAGCCCAAGGCCCAGGCAAATTAACTTTACATTACATTTATATTACTTTGTATTAAGTATCTTTTGGGGTTCTAAACATCCTCATAGTAGTGCACACACATATGTACCTATGCCCACGCACACACAGACAAAAATCATCTCCTGTTTTCAGGGAAATTTCTGACCCTTCTTTACCGTTGTTTTTGCAAATACTGCCTTTGTGAAAAATGTATAAGAGTAATGAAATTCCTGGCTAAGGCTTTAATCTCAAGTCACTTCTCTAACAGGGGGTGGATCAGAGAGCATAATTTGCTGTTATCGCACTGCTCATCTCCTGTGTTGACAATAGAAATCCTCCTGTTAGTTTTTCTTAGACAAACGTGACCCCAACCTGATATGACACTTTATTTTTTCAGCTGTGTAACAACAGTCTTAAACCAGGTGCTTTCTAAGCTGCATTATCCCATTTTGGGAGCTTTTTGTGTTGCTATCAGTAAAGTAACACACTAAAAAAAAAAAAAAAATTTGCCTGTATTTGTAGGCTTCTAAATTAAATACACCAACTTCTCAACGTTTTCATATCTTGCCATTAACAAAAATATTTGACTACTTCATGTTTTTCACCTTCTTAATTAAAATTAAGTATGGACTGGCAGGCTTTTAAGGAAATACCAGTAACATTCCAGGATAAATTGAAAGCATTAATGTGCCTAAAACATTTGTTTTCCTTTTTAAAATAAGTGATCATTAGTTTTTTCTGGAGTTTTTTGGTAGGGAGTATCTGTATTCCGTTGTTTTTATGTCTGCATATTCATCAGTCTAAAACAATTTTAGACCCCAGCCTCTTTGGTATTGTGTTTTAGTACTTGCTGGCACTAGAATTTTGCACCATAGCCCTCGATTTATAGCCCTCATTTAGCCATCATGCTATTCAAACCCCTGACTTTAAATATCCGCCACACAGATATGAGTAACAAAAAGAGACAGAGTATAGCTATTGTGCCTTCAAAGAAAAGCAATAAACCATTCTGCTTGCTCTCCTTCACGTTCTTTAATTCATTTCATTTCATTTTAACTACCCAGAACAATTTCACCAGCCATTAGCCCGGAATGAAACCTTACAAAGGCTGATTGTTGTTATAAAGATGGGTCCCAGCACTCCCTCCCCCTCCTTTTCATAAGTTTTAGGACAAATAGGCTACTTCATAGCCACAGCTTTGTTTTTTAGAAAGAGAATTCTTGCAAAGCAAAGGACAGACAAACTGCTTCACATCCACATTCAAAAGGCTCCAGAAAAAAAGATGCACAGTGAGCTGGGCTGGTCTGTGAGCAGGGAAGGGGATGGAGGGATGGAGGGATGGAGAATTCTGTGCACAAGGTGCACCAGAGTCCACCCCACAGACACACAAACATTGACGCTCTGCCCCCAAAACCTTCAGCAAAGGGTGGGGGGAAGCACCAAACACAACTCCACTACAGGCAACTCTAAACATGGGGGGGAAAAAAAAAAAAAGCACCAATTATATGAGCACATTTTTATATTTTGCAGAAATAAACCTTCATGAGTGTCATTTCTGACAGCCTACGCCAAGAAAAAGCCGCACATTTTTGTCTATCTGTATCCATGTTTGGAAAACAATCTTAACAAGAAAAAAAAAAATAAAGACACATTCTATTTTCTCCAATTTGTAAAGAGCTGCACACCTTACATTTAGAATCTTCACGGAAAGCTGTGAAGAAAGAGACTCATTCTGAAATAGTGCTCAAGTGTTGGATTCTGCTCTTTTTTCTAACAAGCTGGTGGCATTTCCCCAGCCCTGGACAGTCTCTCTGTTCAACATGAAGGCCCCCAGCCTGTAACAGCTCTGCCCCAATTTAGAATGTATGTATATGTAGCAACATCCCCACAAAACGTTCACAACCCTGTCCAATTCCGATGTATTTTTGATCCTTCCCAACAAACAGATCAGAGAGATCTTTTCCAACAAAGTGTCAACAAACTGTCTGCACAGACAACTCCCTCCTCAGTTGCTGTATTATGTGGTTTGTATTATTTTTACTCCTCGTTAAGTGTCACACTTGTCAAAAGAGTGAACGTCACTTTTCCATAGTAACACGGTTTGGTGATGGAAGTTGTGAAACCTTCAAGACTTACAGATATTTCCACAAATATCCAGTATCTGCTCAGACATTAACACCATGAGCTCGGAAAGCAAAGGAATGGATTTCTGTGTTTTCTTTTCCAGCAAGGTATCAAAACTGCCCCTGAAATGTAGACGTTTTTTCCCTCCCCCAAAAAAAGTCAAAGATTAACTCATCAACTGGTATTTCTTTTGTTACACCACAGGAGAAAAAAATTACTTAACAGTAATTCAAAGTAATGATAGAAGCCAAAAATTACTTTTTATGTAGTGACAAAAAACTTGGAACATGAGATTATGTTGAGTGTGAGAGTGTCTATAAACAGAGCTGCTTTATCCCATCTGAGCTGTTATTGGTGATGCCAATAATCTGAGTTTGAAGATGAACTCTGCAAAGCTGCCTGTTTTACTACTCACTTCCAAATTATGTAAATGAACACCACATTATATTATACCTTGTTGGAGGTATGCTTGGTACAGTAGCCTGAAAATAAATTCTAATACAATTATAATTCATTTTCACTGACGAATTTTATATATATCTATAAATACTAACTTCACAGGAAGAAATGCCAGAGCAGAATGGCAAACACACAGGCACCCAGCACCTTCCAGAATGTTCATTTGTGTCCCCTCAACACTAAGTTTTTGCCACCAAGGCATGGCTTTTCTTTTTGTTTTAAACACAGACACTGGAAGCAGTAAGTGATCTCACACAGCTTCTAACAAAATTTATTATCAATATAAACACCAAGAAAAAACACCAGCTGCAGGTCTGCACCTCTGTGGAAGGTACAGGGCTTTTTAACACTTAAAAACAGAGGTCCCATGCAGGGAGAACTTGAGCAAGGCTTAAAGTCAAGAAAATACCTTCAACAGGAATAAGAAAGGAGCTCCAGCCTGAGGGCAGAATGTATCTGATTTTATTAACCGTGAAAATAAAAATATTTGGGAATTTCTATGGAACAACTACCTAGAGAGCAATAAAACACAACAGGCCATCAGGTACTGCTGGAAAGCAAGCAGCATTCCTGCACCCTTTTCCAGTTCCACCACTCACAAACCTGGACAGAAATAGAAGGGATGAGCTTTCTTCACTGAGTAAAACTCCACAGATATGAGCCATACTTGCTCTGTTCTACACAACCGTGGATTTGTAAGACACCAGTAACTTCAGAGCCACTCCAGAACCAGCTTTCCATGACAGAACAGCTCAGCTCCTCATTCTGAGAACCCTGAATTAGAATGTTTGTGCCTTATTACACTGGTCTGTGGTCAAAAAGTTCACACTGCAAGATTAATTACAAGTCTTTAAAGGAAGTACTGCTATAACACATCTTCAAACGAACACTTAATCCTTTCCCTGACATTTATTTAGATGTGGACTTTTCACCTTTGTGCTACCCTGCTCTGTAGGACATCATTTGCTATCTCAATTAAGCTGCATCAGTACTTTTCATTCCAACTACCTTAACTCTCACCAGGAGCAAATACCATTTGCTTGCAGCTTCACAGTTTTCATACAGCTACTGAGAACTGTTAAATTGAAATAGTGTTCTATCCCACAGGATGAAGGGATGGCCAGGAATAACTCGCCCTGGAACACACTGGCTGTTTACATTTCAGCAGCACTGTGCAACCTGCCAGGTAGCAACAGTCACACATCTTTAACATCTCCAGCTTCCACACACCTGACACGTCTTAATTCCTGTTCTGAGGCTTCTGCATTCACGAGGACAGATGCAATAACTCACTCCACTGGCTGCATGCAGGTGCTGAGGCACACACAGCTCCATGATCCACCTTGCTGCAGGCAAAACCTCTGTTTGTGAGCTAAACATCCAAAAAGTGCAAAATCTTTTACATCTCTAGACAGCTTATAGGAGGTATTTGTATACATACACACATATATGTGATTGCAAAAAACATTAAAAAAATAATCTAACAAAATACTATGTTATACATGCTTAAATCAAACAGCAAACTAAACATTTTTGAAAAAAAAAAACATTATCATTCAGAATAGAGCCTTGATGCCTATTTACAGACTGTCCTGAAGCAAGGTACTGCCACACACACATTGATATTCCAAAGAACTTGGATCATCTCATCTGCCTCACAGGCCCTCTGCTGCATCTGCTGCTTGCTGCACATCACCATGCAGCGACAGCAGAGGCAACTCAAGCAGGTAAACCTGGGCACTGCTGCACACCCCAGAGAGCCCCCAGCAGACAGACACCTCTGTATCCCCACAGCCCCAGACACACAGGGAGAGCCCTGTTCTGGAGCCCAGCACAGGGAGCTCAGGGCTGCCACCAGATTTTAGTGACAAGCAGCACGCGTGGTCATCAACAGCACACCCAGGAATTAAAACAGCACTCCCTGAACAGCCACCCCAGGTCACACCCAGGGCTGCATTTTCCTCTTGCAAAGACAGCTCCCTGTAGTGGGCTGGAATTCACAAGTTTCCCTCCTTCCTGACGGCATCAGTAAATCCAGACAATGGAGCTGGAGGCATTAAACACTAATCACAAAGTGGCCACGCAGGGATGAAAGGGGAGTGAAGGCACCAACTCCCTCATACCAACAGCTCGGAATCACAGGATACACAGAGTAAAATGGCTTTCACAGAAGGGCATGAAATTGGGAAAAAAAATCACAGCTAATTTATAATGCAAACTTAGTACAAGAAATTACTTTCACGCACACAACTATCACAGAACCTTCCCACAAGAGCAAGAAGCAACTCGGCAGCAGACTGTAACCTTAAAATAAGAACTACATTAATTATCCATGAGGGAGGAAAAAAGTAAACCCTGTTCTGAACAAGCAGAGTTCCAATACAGCAGCTTATTTGTCCCTTCCATCCTTGCTACTTGCAGTGCCACAAAACACAGATCTGCACTCGAGAAAGCAGCAACGAGGAATTCTCGCCTGGAGCATTGTTTCCAAGTTCAGCTCAGTCCCACAGAAGCCATAAAAACTTCCAGGTCTGTTAATTCTGTTTTATTTATTGTGCATGTTAAGGTGCTACGTAAGAAGTGATTTTTAAAAACCCAAATTTTATAAATAGCGCTGCAATTGTTTTGAATTGTGGCCTGCAGCCATCTCCTGCTGTAATCAATGACAAAAATCAACTGACCTCAGCAGCTGCAGGTCACCCACCAGACCAAAATTTGGGCTGGAAATTATTGACTAGAAATACCCAAATCCTTGTTGAAAACTCATGCAATAGATCTCTCTTCACTTTATTAATATCAGGGAAGTCCCACACAGTATTCTGAATTAAGTCCCACGAAAAAGATTTTTGTTGTTGTTACTTAAAATATTCATCTTTATGGGTGAAAGATACTTAATTGGTTTAAAAAACACATTGGTTTTACCAAAACAAAAAACCTAAACCAGTAAATCTGTAAAACAGAACATTGTTTAGTACTCTTATTAACTGCAGTTTGCTTAATTGCAATATTTAAGTCATGAGCAGATCTAAAATTGTCAGATGCATTTAATTGAAATACTATCCCTAGAGCTAAACACCGAGTGTTTATAATAAGATACATGTTATTCATGATTAGCTAACTGCTCCCTCTCCATGGAAAATCCCACAGAAAAAGCAAGGCAACCAAACTGCACTGTGGGGAGGGGGAAGAGGAGGTGTCTGCTTCAGAGAGGGTTTTGGTGGGTTTGGGTTGGGTTTTGTCATTCTGCATTTCTCCAAGTGATCTCTGTTCCTTTCTCTGCCCTCGTATCTCCAGAAGTTATTTCTTCATGTAAAAAATTAACTTCTTCTCTCCCCTCCTCCATGTCCAAAATCACAGGTACCTTCCTCAAGACATCATCTACAAAATGCTGAGTCCAAATGAATTCTTACTTTGCTAAAAAAAAAACAAACTAAGAGCAAATAGTATTTACTAACTGGAAAACATCTACAGTACCTGCACACAGTTCAGACAGAAATCACTTTGGTTTAATCTGATGTTAATTTACAAGTGCAGCACAGAACTAAGAGCATAAGCACAGAAGTCAAAACTAAAATTCCCATTGTATGCAGAGATCAAAAAGCAAACTATAATCTGCAGAGAGAAAATGAAGTAAAATAAGGGTATAAATAAATAAGGTATGTCAATAACTTTTTGCCTAACAAAAGAGTGTATCATGATGGACACAACACCAAAAAATTGCTGCTTAAAATAATTAAAACAATATGTTTACTAAAAAAAATAAAAAACACCAAACCCAAGATAGATAAACAAACAAAAAGCCTTTTAATTCTCTGTATTTTTTCCCCTTGATGGTCTGTAAGGAAAATCAGAACAGTAAAATTAATACATACAGGATAATACATTCAGCTGAAAAGCTGAACAACCCAGTAATTTACACTTGGTTAATTTGACTTTTTGTTATTTGCTTTAAGATCTCTGCCACAAAGTTCTGCTCAACATATTCTTGCTAGTAACAATCTGCACCAGAATTAGTGTCTCTCAAGTAGCAAGTGTAGCATACACAACAATCTCAATGAGAGAGGCAATTAACAACTGCTGCAAAAAATAATTATATATAAAGATGGTTTGAAAGACAATACTCTATCTAAAATGACCTCGCTGTATTCACAGCACTGATAAAACAGTTTTCCTTTAAAAAATGCTGCTTTTTTTTATTCATCAAAAGAGAAAAGCCCCAAGGTCACCTGTCAATAACAGAACAAACCCTCAGTAAATCACAGTGCTTCACAAATAAATTCCTCATCAGTAATTAAAACCAGGCCTCTCTGGCCCTGTGTTATCAGCTCATCAAATTCATTGCTCATCTAGAATAACAGATCCACATCTGCAGTCATTACAGCATGCCAGATAAATCAATCCTCTCAATGATGCTTTGAGCCATCTCTGCTCCCTTTTAACCAGCCCGATATTTATTTCCCCCTGACACTTCTGACATTCTATTTACTGTAGGCAAATGGAACTCATACGGCACCTTGTAATGGCTTTACCAAACCCCATTGTGGGGCATATCTTCCAAGACTGATGGGTGCAATAAACAAGGTTTTATGGTGTAAGTGTGAGCTTCCAACTTCTTTTTTTCCAGGAATTTGACTTCTGCAGTGAAGATGGTTTATTACATTTGATTGCAGGTGGAAAAAGCTATATCCACTTTGAGACCTGTCAGCTAAAAGCAAGCAGAAAACTTTTGAAATAATATTATTTTTGTAATTTTATTTTCTCATTGATAACAATACAGAATAAAGCATCTCTCTGTCAGGACTTGGAAAGCAAGGCCATAATTTATCATTCCACCTCCACTCTCCCTCCCACCAAATCAAACACAGGTCTCCTCTGTAAACTTCCAAAAGGTACAACAGCAATATATAATCACCACATATGTAAAAAGTCCATCCCAAGCCCTCCCCAGCATTGCTGTTTACATTCAGATCTGAAGTTCGTGTGGTTAAGTAGGTACACACATATTGACAGATGAGGTCAAACATGCTTTTGTGGCCAGCAAAAATCACAGGTTTCTTAAATTTCCTGCACAAACCCAAACTTTTCTCTGTTTGGTGCATTCTCCAGTAACAAACATCAGACTGTCGGGTCCGAAACGAGAACATAAATTGTCTCCTTGAGAATGAAACAAACAGCACAAGAATCACTTTTCAGCATAAATTCTGTTTGTACACTATCACAGCTGCTCTATTTAAGGGAATGGAGTGAAAATCTGTTTAAACGAAAAGAAAAAGCATTCCTAGAGTCGGAAAGCCTCCCAAAATATAACACGTGTTAGCAGCTCTGAGGAGTTCAGCAATTTCTAGAACTCCAGCAGATCCCCCTCCTCCGTGGGGGCGCAGAGCTTCCACCTACATATGGACACTCATCCCAGAGATGCCTTAAAGCATATGCCAGCCGTCCAGGAGCCCCATTTTATCCTAGAAACACGGGGTTGCTGTGCTCCAAAGAACAATCCTGGGCATAATCTGACTAAAGCAGCCAATGTGTGGGGCAGGGAGAGGCAGCCCAGCTCACCCCGAGCCAAGGCTCCGCTGGGCGCGGCCCCGGGACGGAGCGGGCCCCGCGTCTCCCCCTCCTTATGCACAGCCCCAAACTGAGGGGCACCCAATTATTGTCACAGCCTCGGTGGATCCCTCCCTGAGCACATTTTAAAATGGCATTGCTCTGTGGTGGCAGTGCCACGCTCACAGCAACGTGGGAAGGCTGGGAATGGCCCTTTTTTGGAACAAAAACAACGCCCGAGCCTGCAAGAGGCCGTGAATTCTCAGATCCTCCTTCCACCACTGATTTAAAAATGACAGGATATAGTCTTTTCCTTAATGAAAAATCTATATTTATCACTCTATTGTTCTTGTGTACTGATCCTACTGCTCTCCGAGGCCAAAGTTTGAATATATTGGATTTTGAAATAATAGCCCAAGGCTCCGAGATGCTGGGTCATGATACATAAATGATGAGAGGGTTGTTCCCTATTTCTCTGCTTCTTACCACCAAAAAAAAAAAAAAAATTATACAAATTCCATGGTGAAGATCTTCAGAAGTCTACATTATCTGCAAAGTGAAAATTATATGGGATATTCACAGAACTATAAATGATAAAATCAGACCATACTGTGGAAGACAATCTGCCTGTTCTAGGAATAAATCAGTAATTTGCTGCTTTAATATCACAAAGTAAAGCCCTATTTTTACATAACCACAGATGTGACAAGCTCAACTCGTTGGGATTTTTTAATCTTAATTCCAATTGAGTTTGAACATAAATGTTTTAAAAGATTAATTAATTCAGGACGAAGATCCAGAGACCGAATTTATCAATCTGTTATACTTCACACTTTGATTCTTAAGTGTAACAAGGGTTGAAAAAGAAGCAACCCCCAGCTATAGACTATTGGTACTAGGAGAATAAAGAGATAAAAAACCTCATTTTTTTTTTCTAGAGCAAAATTTAAGGCTGCTGTTATGATGAAAGCATAAAGGGGAAAATCTGGAATGTATTTTTTACCTTCATCCTATAATAAAACAAGAGTTACTATTACAGAGTTCTGTAAAGCTGCACCTCCTTTGCTGCTGTATTTTCAGGGTATGGGGAGGAGATGCCTCCCTAGATTTTTCCAGCTTTCCTTCAACCTTGAGCAACTCTGGCTGAAGTTTTCCAAACCAGCCACTGAAATACTCATTTTTGCCCCAGTAACCAAGAGAATTTCAGGGGGCCCTGAGGATACAGCTGCTCTTCATGCTTTTTGTCAATTAACTGAAAATCAAGATCTGAGATTCATAAACTACGGGAGCAGTTTCACATCCAGTGCCCAGGGAGAATTACCACCTTGGGGAATTCCTGAGATTACCACAACCCTAAGTGCCATAGAAATGCAAATATAACTTAGTTATGATTAATGAACATTCTTTTTGAAAATTTAGCTTATGAGTTACACACATCCAGTATAAACAGAGTACATGTATAGAAAAATTTTAAAAAAGAACAATTCCTCATGCAACAATCCAGACCACATCATTTTGTCCAGGCAGAATACATTTCTGGGAATTTTTACCTGTTAAAAAATGTTTTGATTTCCAGAATCAAATGTGACCTCAGTTCTGCAAATTCATAGCATTGAGTGGGATGGATTCAGAGAAAATGTGTCCAAGGGCTCCAACCAGGAATGGAACCAGCACCAGCTCCTTCCTGAGCAGCTGTGGAACAACCTGAGGCTCTTCACTCTACAGAAATGATTCCCAGAGTCTTCTGAGGCAGCTGCTGAACCCAAAGGAGTTTTAGAAGGAATTTTTTTCATATTACCTATACTCATATTTTCATATTACCTATACTGCAACTGTCTTCAGGAACATAAATTAGGAGAAATTTATTACAAACATGTCATAGCGAAAAGTTCTTGCCCTTAAAGTTTTTCTTTTAACATATAAAAAAATTATTCTGTTCCTAAAAATTCATTTTTAACATTTAAAGTGATATCTGAGTAACCTTCCAGCCCAAACTAACTGCACTATGGAATACACACCTACCTCTTCTAGATTATTCCAAGTGTATTTCATATTATGCATTCTCACACAGAGGGATCGTTTGGTTTTTTAATTAACTTTAATGCTTACCCAAGGTGAGTGCATCATGACATTAAATAAGAACTATTCAGTGTTGGGAGGTTAAAAATAAATTAAAAAATCATATAGTCAATGCTTCTGGATACCTTTGCTCTCATTCCTTCACTTCTTCCCCAACAATTTCTGAGATGAAAGTGCCCCTTGAACCGACAGAGTCCCACATCTCTGTTTTCTGTCTGTCCCACACACTTTGCCAAGCAATTTCCAACAATGCCTTGTTAGAAACCTGCTGCTCCTTGCCAACTAGGCAGACACACAATTTTACAAGCAGGCTGCCTGTACAGGTTTGAGACACAGAGACAAGAGTCTGATCTCAAATGTAAAGAGACAAGATCCAGTTGTGACACAGCCTAGTATTTCTGAGTAAAAGTAACTACACAGAGAGCCCTCAGGCAATCTGTTTATATTTGAATGGATCCTGAATTGCTGTGCCCTGTCACTATTTCACCCTATTTGCTGGCAGAGGGTTGCAGCTCAGCAGCCAAGTAAAGAGAAGAGATGCTTCAGAAAGGGGGTGCAGTCCAGACACCCTCACTACCCTCCAACTACGGCTCTGTCCACTGCCAAAATCAGAGATAAACCTCCTCAGATGCTAATACCAATACTAAATATCTCCTGCACATACCAACTCCAAAACTGGCCAAAGAATCCACTTGAAAAATACAAGATTAACCCTTCCCCAGTCCTGCTTTCCGTGATACGAGGCTGACAACAAGGATTTGTCAACACCAGAGACTGCAGGAACCAGAACAATTCCTAGAGAAGTATTAACACACGTGTCAGTACAGCCCTGAAATCCCAGCTTCACCTTCTTATGCATCACTAATTATTGTAATGACTGCTTATTTCTCCTGACTCTTAAAATACAGAATGTGATCAAGAGAGGTTACCTTGGCAGAATGCACACAGCTTAAAGGGGGATGTGCATCCTGCTCTCAGTATTTCCAGTGGTTTTTCCACACACTTGCCCACAACACTTCCATACAGCTGCAGTTTGAAAACCATTGCATATTCCAGCCTGAACAACACTGAGTCATGGACAGCTAATCCCAGCTCCACGGAGAGAGCTGCCCTCTCCAACGTCTGTGAGCCATCAAATGGACAAGTTCAGCAATTTCTGAAAAACCAAGATCAAAGATTGTAACTTCTAAAACATAGCAGGGCTATGGGAATCTATTAAACTGACCACACAAACACGCCCAGGGTGTCATTTCATGCTCATGCACTGTCAGGCTCTGAAAAAGATATGAAGCAGTGGGGGGAAAGAGGAGACTATTGTTTTCTGTTTATCAAACTTGAGTTTCAACCACACGGGTGAAGAAAGATCTTCACATTATTCTTGGGAAGTCAAGGAAACTTGACCAACACAGCTTCATTCCATATTATCCATAATCCCAAAAATTGTGCATCATATCATGTTCACTGACGTCTGGATCCTTGGATATTGAAATGTTCTACTATTTCTCAGTATTTGCCAAAACCTGAGCCCAATGACAGGATTATGTGTTTCTTCAAAAATATTCAATTATCCCAACCCACAACAAGACCACAGAAAGGAATTCATTTGGATTCTAGACTAAATTAAGTTGAAATTAGCAGACAAATCAATAACTATGACCACTCCTCTGAAAGAACTCTCATTGCTCTTAAATGTCACAGTTGGCCTAGACCTTACCACTGACACAGGATTTGCTGCAAGATCATGCTAGAGGAACAGCTTAGTGTTCTGTGCAATAATTATTTTAATATGTAACTTGATTCATATTGAAATAGCCTTTGCCTTGAATGATTATAAGAGAAAGAAAAATCAAAACATAAAGAATGAAGAAAGTAGCAGGTATGAAATTTCCAGCTGTTTACTTGGGTATAATCCTTTCCTTCACAAAGTGCAAGACCAGTAAGGCATGAGAGTAATTGAAACACTCAGCTCCACTTTCCTCTCAGTGCCCTGCATGGGCAGTAATCAGAGAGGTCAAGATTGGCTTGAATTCTCTCACAACTAAAAGACTTCCCAATCTGACCACGTTAAGAAAGGCTGCTGGGTATTCACACCATCATTCATGTCAGCACAGAGACTTGGTCACTCCAGGTAAGCCCAGCACTCTGACCACCAAGAGGAAGAACTCATGGGAGTGAAGTTAAATGACTTAACACTTTCTGAACTCCAAGAAAAAATAATGAGATGGCTCCACTACTGTACCTATCAATTGGGAGGCCTTAGAAGAATTCTTTCCTGCTCAACTTCTTGCAAGACCAACTTAATTCATAAAACAATTCACTATCTACCATCTGTTGTCACATATCATTACTCAGAGCAAACTGGCCAGTGGAGAGATAAGAAAAACATCTGAATGAGCAGCTGGGTAAGATAAAGCCCTGAGCATGTGCAGACACAGAAAAGAAAAACATATCCAGATTACCCTCTCCCAATCTGCCTCTGCCTAAGAGCTGGGAAACGCAGGCTACAGATTACAAGAGTTTTCAGATTCCTTGTGTGTTAAAACCAGCTACAAATGGTCTCTCAGCAGGTGCCCATCCCAGAAACCCTGACCTCAGTACCACTGTCCCACAGACTGAAACACCTGGGCCAAAAGCCACCAGGCTTAGGAAATGCACTAAGAATGGCAGCTGGGGGCTGCCCAGCATGCTCTCCATTGACTTATCACACTCTAGCAGCCTAAGCACAAAGCTGCTATTTTTATCTCTTCTTGTGGCATCTGGATCCAGCCAATCTAAAAGAAACAGAAGAAAGTGGTCTAGGATTGTTTGCTCCTTAATTATCGTAGAATTCCCACCCAAAGAAGAGCAGTTCTGCTCAAAGCCCTCACTGCAATTTAAATCCCTGATGGATCCTGGAATCTTTTAATACAATAAGAAATCCCACATTCTTTTGGAGTCTTCTAGAATTCTGCCAAAATATATTTAGACCTTGTGTACCCAAATTACTTACACAAATATTCTGGCACAAAGACTTGGTGCAAACCCTCTTCAACAAGGTGGTCTCAACTTTCCCTTTGAGAAGAATTTAAAGGGGATAAGGATGAAAATACACACAAAGATAGATGTGAACTGATTTAATTCAATCCTATTGCTGCAAGGTACAGAAAGAAATGCAGCCTCCCCATCCATGAAGTGTTTATGAAAACATTCCACCAGCAATTTACATCTGTGTCAGACAAATGGAAGCAGTGTCAGAACTTGCATCCTTTATGCTAAAGCATCCAAAAACAACACAGAAAAGCCACATTATCTGCCCCAGTCAGCACTTTAATTTTTCAAAACTCATTTGTGTGAGGCTCTTCATCCTCCTTAAATCCCTGTGACACACACCTAAGCACTAACAGAAAGATTATTTTGACATCTTTGCTTTTGGCTCCTCTTGGGGGGTACCTACCTTTGTAAAAGTGTTTCACACCTTCCTGGGGAAGTTAAACTCCTCAGTTTGTATCAGCAAACCTGACAGACACAGGGGCACAAGCCTGACACGGGCAGGGAAGCCAAGGTTGCTCAAAGAGTAAGGAGATGTTGGAAGGGGTCTTAGGGAGTGGGGAAGGTACTGTCATCCCCATACAGCATCCTGTGAATCCACATCCTCTCATGCATGAATACTTTCACACATTTATAAAGGAATTAATACATTCTCAGAGAGAACACCTGAAATTTCAGTTAGTCTCTAGAATATTCTTATTTATTGGTTAGCTGCACTTTAGCCATGTACAGAAAGTTCAGCAATAAGTGAGTAAAGGGAAAACAAGAACAAAAGCATTAGCAAGCTCTCAGGGCTCTCACCTGGGATGAGTTGGTTTGTTGTACCTTTAACACACCAATAGTTTGGGCCCAATGTGGGAATGTGCCTTCAGCAGGAGGATCTGATTATAAAGGCCTGACTTACAAAAACTGGAATTTGCTTATGGAATAGGAAAAAAGAAACACAGCAAACTGGGCTGTAAGCCCATGGAGAGGTCAAGGCACGATTATTTCATATGAATGTGCTTAAAATATGAATTTATGATAGCCTAAATATCTAAATTTGAAGGCTTTCACTCAAAGGGGGACTCCACAAACCAGGCACAGGACACTGAAGAGACCAGCACCCTCTTTGCTTGGACACTTGCATTTTTGTATTAAAAAGCAAAGCTGTGAGTTTCTTTAAGCAGCAGTTAAGTACTCAAAAAAGAGAGACTGAGATATGGGAAGGATTTAACAGGCTCAGGACATCTACCAGTACAATGACAAGCACTTTGATAAAAAACAAAACTACAGACAAACACATTCTGTCTTTCAGATCATGCTGTTACTAAAGCCAAATGCAGAGACACTTGCACTCATCGTTTATTGAGAACTGGAAGAGAAAGCACTAAGTTAATAATAACAATAATATGGATTTTAAAGTTAATATGGAAAATTATGGGCGAAGATCAGACAGAAGAATTATCCTCTTATGAAAAATAGCACTAAAACAGGACTAGAAATAGCACAGCAAGCCTTTATTATTGCTTTTTGAACACATACACAGATTTATCTTGTACTGCTATAGTACTTGCAGCAGTTTCATTGTCAGGTCCCATTTTCTGCTTCCTCCGTTCTCCCCTTCTCCTGATTCAAAACCATCCCTTTAACACATCATTCCTAATTAGATGATTAGTGCTTGGAAGGGCAGGAGATAAGTCATTTGCATAATTTAATCATAAAAAGAAGTTAAAGATACAGATTTTGCTGTTCGTTTGTACAATTATCTTCACCAGCCTGGGGGGCTGAGATATTAATGTGATTAAACAGTATTTCTGCAAACAGGCAACTGTGTGTCCTCTATTAAAGCAGAGCTGGAGGCAAATGAAAAATTAATTTTAGAAGACAATCAATTTTATTCTACATGACTGTAATAAATAACAGCCCATCTGCAGACAAGTCATTAGGCCCTGGGAGGCTACACGTGTCACAAAGTCTAAATGACACACAAGGCCGAATTTTCCACCAAAACCAGAGTCAGAAATAGCCCACCAATGGCCATTCCCCTTCAGGGAGTGCACAGGATTTCCCAGAAAAGCCAGGTGTGTGTGTGAAGTATCACCAACCACCATTTGGGCTTGTACAGTATTCACACAAACACAGGGGCTTGGTGGTTTGCCCTTCACCCTGTTTTCAGCCTTTGCTGAATTCTGCAAGAATCAATCAAGATTTGGCTAAACAGTCAGGATGCTACCTATGATGCCATAACCTTTATGAAATGTATATGCTGATTAAATACATAATACTTATCTTTTAATCTAGTAGTAGTTTACTACTTTTCAACTGTTAAGATACACAAAATTATTTTTCCACTATTCTTTACATGCAGTCACCTCCACCCAGAATATTAAAATCCAGTCCCTGATTAAAAATAATCAAGATAGTCTCAAACACATGAAATATGATCATGCCCCAAGTAAGGATTCCTGAATCTCAGCAATGTACAATAAATGCACAGCAACAAGTTCACAGTATTCCCCAGACTAAAATGGTTTGTATTTGTCACTGCTGGTGACACTTCCCTCAATGGAAAAAGTGAATATTCCTATTGTGCCTGCAATCCCTGATTCCTGACAGTGTTCACCAGGCAATGCAAATGAACATCTACTGACTCTCACTCCTCCTGGCCCATGGAGTGCCTTTCATCACAAAAATGCAGACACATGGATCTTTACTGGAAAGGTTTGGGGTTCCACTATGCATTTTCTCTACGATTATTTCCTGTACAAATATATGGACTTCAATAAAAACCTACCCAAATATGAGCTTCATTAAATATACAGGGATAGAACTCATGCCCCAAGGATTGTTTCATTATTCCACTTCCAAATTTGCAGGAAATGTTTCCTGATGTGGCCCCAAGTAACTTACAGATTAATTCATGGCTATGCACTGAGGTTTGGATGCTTTCTATGCTGGCAATCCAAAAATCACCGAAATCAGCTGGAAGACTCTGGTTCTACAATGGTTCCATTGTGGAATTTCACCTGCAATCAGTCAGAAAGACAAAGCAAAGCAATCTCCTCCTTCATGAGAGATCCAAAGCCTTTGTGTTCATTCAGTCCCCTCTGCAGTCTTACACAGGAAGCACTGGTTGGGTCAGGACATGATGAAAAACCAACAGCAAAAAAAAGAACTTCCAAATTTTGCTCACAGTCATACAACCAAACTAAGCAGTCAACCAAAAGACTTAAACAAAAATACTCTTTGCCCACCTACTGTCTGCAAACTTGTTTACTTTCACTGCAATCCTCACAGCACTAGACGCTCTGGGGGATTATTCTGGAAACAATCTGACATCATCAGATAAACTACTCCATGTGCACAAGCTGCTAAAAAGAGCTTCTCACTAAAAAGCAGAAGAGTGAGCAGCAGCATCAAAAAGCCCTCCAAACAAACGCCAATATCAAAACGTGGTCATGGTCAGGAAAACCTGAAAGTTTTTGAGTTTAAAAGACACTTTTAAAGTTTTAAAGACAACTCAGTGGCCAACACAGCAAATGAAAGCTGCGAGTGGTGTCTGCTGTTTGTGTACTGAGTTATTGTGTTGTTTTTGTGAATGACAGGTCAATCTAGATGAGGAAGAAAGATGAGGCTGTGTGGCCACAAGAACCTGAAGATGTCAAAGAGAAATTCTGTGACAGCCAAAGATGGGGGAAATTATGATCACAGAACAGGCACATTCAGACCCTGACACAACACACTCCTTAAATGAAATGCAGCCCCTTACATGTGAGACTGAGCAGCAGAGATGCTCATCCCTGCCAGGCATTTAACTTCTTGTTAATAGCTAAGTTTCAAAAAAACCAACAAAAATCTGGCATGTATACTATCAGCAACTTCACATGAATGAATAAAAAGAGTTCTCATGGAGAGTTTCTACCCAGATCAGGATATACCATTGTTAACTGGCCTTCACTCAGTGAACACAAGTTCTTAAAAATGGCTTGAAAAGTCTGATGCCATAATCTGAACTCTCTATTGCCCTCTCTGCATCACTCAGGAAAGATGGTTACAATAAGTGTCTCACCAGTACTTTTTGTTTTGCTTCCACACCAACATGAACAGAGATCCTCTCCTTTAAGGACAAGTAACTAAGATGGGGCAGTTTGTTAGAGGGCTGTGGTTGTGGGGTGGGAGAGGGACATGCAAACTAAAATTCTGAAGAAAGCATATTAAAAAAGGGCAAGTGGATGATCAGAGACCCTCTAGCTTAACATGCAAGAGCAAAGTCATTCATGAAATTGCAAGACAGAAAGGTTCCTAAGTTCCAGCAAGAGGAGATTTGTTTGAACCAAAAGTCAGGTGTGCAGCAAGTTAGGTAATTCATAAAAACAGAGCAGAGGAGTGACAGGGTTCTGAGACAAGAAATCTTAGTTCATAGAACAGTGGGATCGATTAATGCTCTCCAGCACGGCTGACCATGAGAACAAGTGAGATCTGCAGTGTGCTACAGCAACAATTCTGGCCAGAGCCTGGCCAAGGGCTCCTGCCAGAGGCACCGTGGCTGCTGAGAGCAGCACATCAGCCCTGGCACACACCTGGAATGCAGCAGGGGAGCAAAACCTGCAGCCAGCCTGTACTGAGCTCCCTGCAAACAGACAGCCAGCCTGGGAGAACAGAAAAATGATTCTGTAATGGCAGGATGCTCAGCTGAAGTATTTTGATAAGCCACCTATCAGATACATAAACTGCCATATAAAAAGTCCCACAACTAAAGCCTTACAAGCCAAAAGACTCCCCAAACCTACAGAAATATCTTTCACCCAAGCTCATACAACAGAGGGAACAGAACACTGAGTTCATTACCCTGGCTCCTGTTTCAGTATCCATATTCTGCTCTTGTCCAACCACCAGCATTTTACCACCTTGCTCTGCTCTGGTTTTTTTAGTGTTGGTTTTGGAAGTTTTTGTGTGTTTGGGGGAGGGGTTTTGGTTTTTCTTGTTTAGACATGTACTTTAAGTCTCACTGGAAAGACTTGACATTTTTCCTGCTTCTATTTTTCAGTATTATCTCAGCAGCTCTTTAGAAAATTGCCCTCCTTCAGCACACAACAACATTTAAAAGTACGAGGAGGAGAGGAGGCAGCTGCAGACACCTGCAGCCCTGAAGAGAGATGCCTTCATCAGCCTTGGAAAACAACAGGGATAACATTTCACAGACACAGGACACTCTCTGATTAACTGTTATCAAAACAGTCTATTAGCTAGCATGTAAAACTTGCACTAGGCAAAAACACCCGCTACACATGTAAGAAAAAGCAGAATGAATAATATTTTAAACATGCTGATTAGAGGTTCTAAATGAAGCTCAAAATATTTTTTTTTCTTTCAGCTAGCTTTACCTTCTTAATTAGCAACTCTTAAGTTACTGTAACATGCAAGTAACTAAATCCCCCTACTGGCACAACCTCTGTGCCAGGAGCTTTCTTTACAGCCACCTTTATTTTTTAATCACAAACACACAAATATTCTTCTCCGGGGGAGGTGGGGAATAGGACAAGTCAGCTCCCCAGCACACACACAGGATTTCAGGAAATTGTTAGTGAGATGGAGATGGCACAAGAGGACGTGGTTGATTCCCAGGAAGGACAAACACACCAGCAGTGTCTGTACTGACGTGCCTGAGTGACTGCTCAGCAGGGCAGTGACTGCCTGGGACATCCACCCACAGCTCCCACAGAACCCAGCCATCCCAGGGAAATCTTTCTTCCACAGCACAGGGATTTCTACTCTGCAAGTAACTTGCCCAGAAAGGCTGAGTGTCAACCCTTGCAAATATTCAAAATCTAACTGGACACAGCTCAGGACAACCAACTCCAGTTGACACCACTGAGACAGAGGAACTGGTCTGGACCACAGAATCCCAGGATGGTTTGGGCTGGAAGTGACCTTAAAGCTCATCCCATCCCCTGCCATGGGCAGGGACACCTCCCACCAGCTCAGACTGCTCCAAGCCCTGTCCAGCCTGGCCTTGGACACTTCCAGGAATGGGGCAGCCACAGCTTCTCTGGGTACCCAGCACCCCGAACTTGGCCTTCTCCAGCTCCATGAGCTCTGCCCAGTCCCACCTGTCCAGGACCCTCTGGATCCATCCCTTCCCTCCAGCGTGTGAGCACCCCACCCAGCCTGGGCTGCTGCTGAGGGCTCCATCCCCCTGTCCCTAATGCCTCCATCCCCTGTCCCCAATGCCTCCAGCCCCCTGTCCCTGTCCCCAGTGGTTCCATCCCCCTGTTCCTGTCCCCAACAGCTCCATCCCCCTGTCCCCAAGGGCTCCATCTCCTGTCCCTGTCCCCAATGCCTTCATCCCCTTGTCCCTGTCCCCAAGGGCTCCATCCCCTGTCCCTGTCCCCAAGGGCTCCATCCCCTGTCCCTGTCCCCAATGCCTCCAGCCCCTGTCCCTGTCCCCAAGGGCTCCATCCCCCTGTCCCCAAGTGCTCCATCCCCTGTCCCTGTCCCCAGTGTCAAACAGCACCAGGGCCATCCCCATCCTGGAGAACCACCCGGGTACCCATCCAGCCAACTTTTAGAGACAGGGACAGCCACCACCTCAAAATGCACAAAGGTGACCTCAAGAGGACCCTGCCAACCTCAGCAATCCTGGGATTCTGCAAAATGTGTTAGATTTAGAACTGTATAAACAGTGTGAAGTAACTGCTGAAATTTTAAAATAAAAAGTGTTCTGTTGTAATTCCTCTGTCCATTCAGGCTTGAAAACAGGAAAGAACTGGTGTTTTGCTGATTTAAAATACCACGAGGGCATCCCAAGCTTAAAGTTCTGTTGCCACGGACTGGACAGAAATAATTACATGCTGAGAATGTTACTCACTGACATGGCTATGACAAGCACAAAAAAAACCCCTAAAGACTTTAACTAAGGACATCAAGATAGCCCACACAGCCCTGTAAGTTTATTTAGCAATTTTAGTTCACGCCCATAGCAAATGCAATTTAAGCTAAATTTCTGGATTATTCTGAAGTCTCCCTCTCCAAAAATCAAGGTTGATATCCATGGTTTAGAAGGCTGTGGAAAAATCCAAAAGTTTAGTTTAAATTGCATCACACATGAATTTGTGTGTATGTAAACATTTTATCAATACATGTATATCTTAATTGCAGAAATCCTATATCAAACATGACTGAACTGTGTTATCTGATAGAATATGAAAACTCTGATCACAGGAGCCTATGGCTGGGAACAAGAGTGACAAAGACTAAGAACAGCAAATGCAAAAGGCTGAAAAACAGCCCTGAGAGTCTTTCAAAGAAAAATCAGAGCTCCCTCTGCTCAAAATATTGCCATCCTACCAGAGACAAAAAGGACACGGGGGTGGCAGTCAAAGGAGGCAGCACAACCTCCTGGCATGAAACCCATTTCTGTGTCTGAGCCCAGGAAACCCTCAAGTCCTACAAGCTGTGAGATTTATCAGGTTGAGTCTTGAACAGAATAACTGCAAGTGATGCACAACAGGACATATCTCAGCACATTTTAGTCATAAACAGACTGCACCTACTTTTAGACCAAATAAATAGGTAACATCTTGATTACACAAACATGATTTTCACCCAAAGCCCCTGAAGTAGTTCTTCCTCTGTTTTACACAAGGGGCACAATCAAGAAAGAAACTCTGAAATCGTTACAAGAGATGAGCTCAAAATTCCAGATCTACCCTACACCTTGTATGTCACACACAGCTACAGCCAGTCTAAAGGGCAACTGAAATGGAAAAATATTTCAAAATATTTAAGACTTCACCTGATTCACTGATTCCATACATCAGAGAAGTTACCCTGCTCAAGGGGAGAGTAAACTAGTTGACTTCCTGGGAAAAATCTGAAGGAACATATATTAAGGATCTTTTCAATACTTACATTCCTACAAAATACATTTCAATACTTCAGTGACTATCTGCCAAATCCTTAACTGATACTGTCACTGGAAACCTTCAATTAATGACAATATTAATGGAGCTTTATGTAGCACAGATAATAGTGCACATGCATAATATAGCAAGATACCTCAAGTTTTACACATTACTTGTAAAAAGCCCATTAATGAAGAATAATCCAATAAAAGCTCTGTTTGTCATGGCATTACCATACTTTTTAGTGTAAGAAAAAAGAGTCTCCTTCTTAAATAACTACTAAATGCTCGGGGTTCTAACATATTGCTGCAAGCTATAATGGTTATAACTGTTAATCCAATACACCTTTTATACAAACCCATAAACACACGAGTGGAAAAATAGCACAGATGTTCATCTCTAATGCAATTTCCATTCAATTTCCTAAGTGCAGTCCCTGTGTGCAAACTAGCTTAACGTTATGTTTAGCTTGCAAATTCTTTTAATAAATAATGAATGCAATAAAACTGGTAGATCAATGGCAAGCTGAGAAATCATAAAAAAGCCTTTTGTGCTCATGCTGCTGCCGATTTCAAACTTTAATCCAGCTACAGATCAATAGTACTTTTTCTTTTTAACCCATCCCACAGATAGCAGACAGAGTGGATGTAGGTTAAATGCCAGTACCAGATATCAATTTCCAGAAACTTGATAACATCAGGCACAATTGCAATCGAGCATTTTATACCTTATCATAGGAACAATATACACTGCTAAACGTCACACTTTCAACCACTGCACAGTAATAAAGGGAGCACATTAATTGGGTTTGGTTCTTACTTTCTGGAGAAGTGGTATTTGGGAGTGAGTCACGAAAGGCTCTGACATAATCTGTTTTAATGAGCAAAACGGGCTCAGCAGGTCAAGATGTACTGACAAGGGAATATAATCTCCCCACGCCTGCTAGTGACAATCAGCTTTACACACACACACACACACACAAAAACAACAACACGGCCACGCTACCAAAAATTAAAGGCAAGCAAAGAAATTTCTGCTTTACAGGATTCGGATATTGGAACCTTC
This sequence comes from Polioptila caerulea, assembly GCA_013397295.1. Classification (NCBI taxonomy): domain Eukaryota; kingdom Metazoa; phylum Chordata; class Aves; order Passeriformes; family Certhiidae; genus Polioptila; species Polioptila caerulea. Next base: position 1,366,832 of record VYXF01011008.1, read on the forward strand.
TGGGGCAGGTATCAAAGTACACTGGTTAATAGGTATGGGTGTTTCTTACAGGTTGGAGAACAGAGGGAGAGGGGAAACCCTATTACCGAGTCACTTTGGATAGCCCTGTTTTACCAAGAGGGAACAGAGATCAAAAGCTTGTAGCCCCGAGGGACAGTTCTAATATCAAGCAGAATAAATCTAAATCACTAAGAATCGTTACTAACTAACATACTTGTGCTTGGGAATGCAGGTTTAATCAGAACATATAAAAACCTTGCCTTGGCTTACACCAAAGGAGCACATCCCAGACAGCAGGAACTCTGAAGTAGCCTCATTATGTTTGGGGTTGATGTAAGTACCGTGCATGTAAATTATCATTAAAATCATGTCTTTCCATAAACCTTCAGCTTTTATTACACTGAAAATCACACAAAGAAACTTACAAAAGCAACCAGCTGGGAACTTTCCATGTCTTTTAAAGGAAGGATTAGGATAATTTTGTTTGTAACTTCAGAAAATTCATCATTTCCACCTCTGGAAAGGCACAAAAGAGATTAAAGATCCTACATCCAGCAAGTACAGGATCAGACCCAAAAACATAGGAATACATCATTCTTTCAAAAACAGGGTTCAGCAAATATGTCCCACCTTTGATGAGAAGGGCACAGATCCTGGAAACATTTTTAAGTTCTTTGCCCTTGCCCTGGCAAACGGCCCCTGGCGTGAAGGGGAGATTCACCTCAGCAAAGCCAAAACAGAGACTTTACAGCCCAGATTTCAACATCTTTTTAATACTAATGCTGACAAAAAGCCCTTACAAAACACCAATTCCAGCCTGAAAGCAGTGAAATAAACAAAGCAATTCTTTAAAACATCTCACGAGGCTCATTTGAAATATTTACTGCAAAATTACTAAGGTAGGCAGAGCCTAGTTTCTCACTCTAAGGCCACTGCCATACAATAAAATGGGATTCTTTGATTCAGTGGGTTGTGCTGTGCTCCTCAGTCCTACCCAAGTTGATTTTCCCTGCCTTTCAAAGCAGTGCACAAGCAGAGGCTGCGTGTGCAGCCACAGCCCCAGCGTGAGAATAATTCCCCATCTACAGAGCTGGTCCCTTCTGGAGCCTTTCTGAGTATAATGCTATTGCCACACATTGATATATTGGTGAGAGAAAGGCAAATAAAACAATGCTAAAGCTTAAACTCATTTGAATAAACTGTGAATTTCTATTACATATATTGTTTCCTTTATCAAATTGGAACTACTGGAGCAAGAATACCAAGAATGCCAACATAAATCTAGATCCGTTACAGCCAGTTTCTCCAATTTATTCTCAGAAGCTTTAAAGACAAAATGTCAAAGTTCTTCTGAGTGGAGGAAAGATTAGGAAAAGGAACGTTCCTGATAATTTTTTAAATGAAAATAAAGCGTCACAGAGAGAAATCAGGTTTAACAATATGACTGCACAAAATACTGTTTTATCTTCTAAATTAAAACAAAGATGACCACGAGTGGTTTAGTAAACACTAAAGAATAAAAGCTGTGCACAGCCTACGTGGGAAATAGATCTTCATTATTCATGGCACAGCACTTTACACTTTGTGCTATCTTTTTTTTCAGAATTTAAAACCTTTCCACAAAGATGTGTTCCAGCCTTTTATGGGCTGTGTTCCACAGGTTCTGTCCAAGATAATGGATACCAGACTAAACTGACATGAAATTAACAGTGATCAACAACTTCTCCAACATATCTGGCCCTACATGGGGAGCAGTAGCAGAAACATAATAAACAAGTATTTTAAATCTAACAGATGTTGAATCCAGACATACTTAACTTTAAAAGAAAATTCTTAATGAGGTAAGGAAAAAAAAAAAAAAGAGAGAAAAGCCTTACTTCAGCCTGCAATCAATTTGGACACAATGATATTCTATTTATAGCAATACTTTTAACATGTTCTAGTCTTATATTATTTATTCGTATCATTCCTATTACAATGAAATATTAATGCTGAGAAAGTGGTTACTCTATTAAGGACCTATCCTATGTTTAGATTTTAATATTGATCTCCACTATTTGGGAATAATTAATCATTCTGTAAGAATCTGCATTTGCCTGTGTTACAATACCATCAGAAATTTAGCGTCTTCCCCCCACAATAATGCCAAGATTAAATTTATATTTTGACCTATTCCTAAAGGCAATTTAGTTATTCCAACAGAAGGGGGAAAAGGGGATACCGCCACTTTAAAAGCTTCAATCTCTTTGACATTGCTGGCAGTGTATGGGAACATTAATGCATCTGTCATGATAACAAGCTAAGAATAACATCTAGACATCAAACCGAGCAGAGAATCCATCTGAAGTGATTCATTCAGATCTGTCTCATTGATTTATTAAACACAGGGCAACATCTGCAGCCTCACAGAGCCGCTTGGCGAAATTAATGCAAGATCAATTCAAATGGAAAAAAGTGCAAAAGAGATAAATCAAAACACAATTTGCATGCAGTTCCACAATCAGGCTTATTGGGTGCAAATGCTCAATTTTCCTCCCAAAGCAAATGAGTTTAAATGTTGTTTTATCTTTGTAGAATTGTGTGATTTGAAGTGACAGTGAAGAGTTCTGCAGGTTGAAATGGTGAAAAGAAAAAAAGGAGAAGAAGTGCTTGCAAAGACCTTTTGAATATGCAACAAGAATATCATTAATACCTAATTGTTTAGCTTTTTTGTCTTTGCTACAAAAACACAGTATTTTTCAGTTGTAGAAGTCTCAGTAGAAAATTACATATGTATTATGCATATACACATGCAGGAATCATACAAATACTCCATTTTGGAGAAAAAGCATGTTATACTTCAAATGGGGAGCTCTAGTGCTATGAAGAAAGAAGGGAATTTTAATCAAGGGTTCTCCAGATTAGATATGCATCTGATGAAAATATTCAAGTATTTTAGGAGTTCTGAACAGGCACAGACATTCAAGATATCCAAAAAGAAAGAGGGATTTTTCCAAAAGCATAACTCCACCGCTCAGAAAGTGGGAGAATTCCTTTCTCCATCTCAAGCAGGATCCACTTTTTCACTGACCTCTCTCCAGAGTGTTTGAACTGAGCCTCCTCTCCAAGGAAGAGAAGGAAACTGAAAACTGATCTTTATTTTAAAATGCTAACACCTTCAGAATTCATAAATTTGGCCAAGTCTGAATGCAGGCTAAATACTCACTTTGAGAGAGAAGTTCAGGGACAGTCAGATGTCCACATTTCCTATCAATACACAGGAAGCTGTGTGCAGTGCTACATGGCTGGATTGCTTTAATTATAATCTTGACATCAGTCTCCTAATAAAAGACAGAGTACTGCTGACTATAGGGTAGCTTTTAATAGTCAACATGACTAGACCCTCATTATCTCATAAAATTAAATGTCTGCATTTACTGCTTAAAATCATTTCTAAAGCCTTTTATTGTTTGTGAATAGCTGAAGTCATACAAAATATTAGCTTAACTGGGTACTTTAAATCATAAAAAATATGCTATGTGCTGAAATGCTCTTTTCTGGAAAGTGCTCTGACCATTCACTAAATAATCCAGACCAACACTGTGCTTTTTTAGTGGCCAGGAGCATCCATCAAATACAGAACCGTGTGGAAGAGGCTGTGATCATACTCATATAATCCTGTTTCTCAGGACTGACATATGTACTATCATAAACATGTTCTTTACTACAGTTTTAAATTTCCTTTTAAAAGTAAGTCCTCATCACAGTTTGTTTGGTTTTAATTAAGTGTTATGCTTTACTGATAAATTTAATCAATCCTCCATAATTTAAGTAATCTCCTAAGGTATTGCCCATCAGGAGCTGGATTTTGTCAGTGTGTTGGACTCACTCAAGGTGGGTCCTGCACTGAAATGAGCCATTAGTTTCATTCCACAAGCCTTGCTTGCAAATTACAGCGTGTGGTGCTGGCTAACAACAAACACTTAGGAACGTTCTGTAAAGGTGTGGATGAAAATTTACACAGTGCATGTGCACATGCCACAGAAACACACAGGGCAGAGCTGCTGGACAGAGAAACTCCTGCTGCACAACACAAACACCAGAAAACTTTCGCCCACGGGTGAGCTTCTCTGCAGCTCTTACGAGCTCTGTAGACAAACTCAAGTAAAAAAATGTAATAGAGTAAGCTAGAATTTATCTTTTTTTTTCAGTGTTATATAATTGATGGCTTGCATTCCAATTAAAAAAAAAAAAAACAACTAAAAGTGCACACTAACATAAGAGATGCCGACTTTTACAAGTCAATTACGAGTGAAAATAATGATACCCAGCATTTCTTACTGGCAGCTCTTGACTTTACTGCAGCATTTCAAATAAATATATAAATAGCTATCAATTAAAAAAAAATATTAACTAGAAAAGCAATGCACAGTATTCCAAGTTAAGAGCAGTATTTCTAAAAGATCACGTATTTTCAAGCCTTTACTATCCAGGTACACAACTAAAAACTGTGAGCATGTCTTTTAACAGTTCTACTGCATTTATTTGTTTGATAACATGCACTGCAGCGCTTCCCAGGTCACTTCACAGCAAACAAAAATAATTAAGATTACTCATGTATTTAACTACTTTTACCCAGCATTCTCTCCAGTAAGTGGGGACTGTTCAAGGGAAATAATAATCTGTAAATAAAATGAGGTATTAAGCATTTAATTAGCATGACAGAATACGATTAACATTAAGTCACAATCCTTGAGCAAAGTTTCAGGTGTGCTGATAACACCTGAAACCCTGAATGCAAAACACCTCGGTGTGAGCAGGTTCTTCCCACCAGCGGCACCTGCACGGGGCACAAAGAAGTGAAACGCGAAGGGATTTGCCACTGCTGAACAGGTGAAAACACAAGGTTTTCACGGCGGGGTGGGGAGAGCCGAAGCACATTCAACACGTGTGAGGCTGAGCCGAGAGCTGTGCGCTGCAGGAGCCCCCTGACACTGCCCTGCCTTGTCCCCAGCCTGTCCCCAGGGCTCCGTGCCACTCCTGCTGCTGGAGCATCACCTGCAGCTCCCCAGGGCGCCCTTCCCACTGCTCCCCATGCCCTCCTCCTCTCACGCCCATTAAGTCTTTGACAAAGAGGAGCGGAGAAAAAAAAAAAAAAAAAAAAAAAAAAAAAAGATAAAAAAAAAAAAATTTAAAAAATTTAAGGCTTATCCACAAAATTAAAATTCCAGAGCATAGAGAAGATAAAATATTTAACTTCCCAAAGAANTAAGAGAGCAGAAATCATTAGACTGCATCATCAAATCAGGTCCTGTATTTCCCTAAAAAAAAACTTTGGCACGGTCACAGAAACTGACGAGATGTATTTCTGTAACCATCAACTTTCATGCTAGTGGAGTCTCAGAAACATTTCACAGAAGTATTTACGTGTTAAATATGCCCCTCAGGAATCTAAGGTATTTGAATAAAATTAATTTAAGCCTCAGACCTTGCTTCCAAACCCATCACTTTAATAAAGCAGTGGGTGTGATGTCATCGAGGTGCCTGACACTGAAATAGGCAGCGGGAGAAGGGGTTACAGAAACAGAACGAGAGCAAGGAAAAAAAGCACACAGTTCATATTAACAGATCTAGGAATTAGGTGCATCTCTAAACTGCCACCTGTAATATAAAGTGATTTGAAACAAAGCGAATATTGCATTCAAGAATGACGCCCGGTCTGCTCCTGCCTCAGCAGCGGGTGCAGGATCAGGCCCCGCAGTGGCACGAAATGAAGTTATTAAAAATAAAACCCCCGTTCAGTGCTAGGCAGTCGAACCAGTGACAAAAGGGCCACGGTTCCTGAACACTGGCACGCTGCAGGTCCGACATCGCACCCAAAGCCCGCTGAAGCGTCTGAAAAGAAAGTTTGCTGCCACAGAAAGCAGCAGCAGCAGCAGCGCGCTGACATGGAAATGTTTCTGGGGACGTCCCTCACCAACTGCTGAGGCAGGGAACGGCATCTCCAAAGACCCTGCCTTCCACCCTGCCCCACGGCACCAGCGCTCCTGCCGAGCCCCGAGAGGGTTTGTGTTTATTTAGATCATTATCATTTCTAAAGGCGGCAGCCATGAGGTCACAAACCAGGATTATAACCCCGAGCATGCAGGACCCAGCAGGGATGCGGGGGCTCGGTGACCGGAGCCGGGCAGGGGCTGCGGCCGCTCCGGAACCGCTCCGGGGGCACCGCGACACGAAACCCCTGCCCGGGCACCCGGCTGGCACAGCCGCGGCTTCCAGCGGGACAAAAAGGACGGAGAAAACTTTTGGGGATCTGGGCTGATTTGTTTTTTAAGGAGTGTTTTCGGCTTTCCCTGTTCGGAGAAAAGTTTGGAGAGCGGCGCGCGGAGCCGCTCCGCCGCCCGGCGGTCCCGGCCGTGGCGGGGGCTGATGGAAGCAGGGAAAGTTTTCCGTGGCGGCCCCGGCGCACCCCAGCCCCGCTCAGCCCCTCGGTGCCCCCNGCCCGCGCAGGATGCGGACCTGCTCCACCGTGCACACCACCGGCGATATATCCAGCCGCTTCAGCTTGGTGTAGACCGTGTGCAGCCCTCCCACCAGGTGCTTGAGGAAGAGATCAAAGACCTGCGGCAGGCAGATCAGCTCCTGCCCCTCCACGAGGAACGAGGCCACCTTCACCCCGTGCAGGTCGACCATCTTACACTCGTTGCCGCCGCCGCCGCCGCCCG
>VYXF01011008.1:1374111-1390756 GCA_013397295.1 Polioptila caerulea
GCTGAGGGGAATGGGGAGAGGGGCTGGCGGTGCGAGGTTTGGTCCCGGACACAACGCGCAGCGGGAACGCGGCGGCCCCGGCCCAGCACAGCGGTCCGCGGCCACCGAGGGGGGCCCAGAGCAAGCCGAGACCCTCCAGAAAGGGGCACAAGCAGGACGGAGGGGAGTGTGAGAGATGTGCGAGTTTGTGGTCGCTCACAGCAGGCAAAGCCCGTTCTCGGCAGGTCCGCACGCTGCTGCTCTGAGCTGCCGGCCTCGGAGCGGCACCGCTTGCGGTTCAGCTGCACGGGGCTCGGCCCTGGCCTCACGCAGCCTCCAAAAGCACCGGGGGCACCTCGGCCTGCGAGCATCCCGGCAGCCCGGGCTCATCCTGCGCCTCCTCCCGAGCCGGGACGGGTGGCACGAGAACGGCCAAGCCTCCTGCGTCCCTTCTCCCTGAACGACAGCCCAAGGATGCTCAGGCACCCAGCAGACACAGGGCACGCTGGCTACACTGGTTATTTGCTTCTCACCCTCTCCCAGTGTTATATCACACCTCTTTATCCACCTTCTTCCCGTTTTTCCTGTGTTTCAACATCCTTTTTTCCTGTTTGTTGGCACTAGTTTTCATTATTTATCTTTCCTTCTCTCCTAGTCCTCTAACTTGTCATTCTTCTCCTTTTTTTTTTCTTTTTTAGCTTTCTCCTAAGCCATTCAATAAACAAAGCAAGCAGAAAAGAATAAACAAAACTTTTCAAGTTGATGCCAAGCAAGCAATGCCAACAGAGCATTTCAGCTATTTCCATGATTCCATTGCCATCTTCTCTTTCCTTTTGTTAGGCTTGCTTATTTAGGCACCTTCTCTGCAAAGTTTAATGTTTTTTGCATTATGAGTAATCCCATTTTAGATGAGAGAAGATGACTGTATGCTAACTAAATTGCTATAACTGTGAACATAACTGTTCTTAAATTACACTCTGGAGGAACCTCCCCTTCTCCCCATTGATTTTATGTGTTCTAAGAAGCCTGGCCAGTAGTTTTAGGTCTCTAACCTCAGTGCCCAAAACCAAGGCAGAATTTTCACATAACTTAGTTTAAATTAATACCTTTCAATAAGAATTCTCGTATTTTCTGAACTAGTTCATGCATCCCTTTAGGCTCAAACCTTAGACTGGAAGCTCTGTGGGGCAGGGACTACTTACTTTGGCAAAGTGTTCAGTACAATCAAGCTCTGAACTCATCTGAGGTATTTGTATGCTGGAAATCATAGAAATAGCAAATAACTGACTCCAGATAGAAACTTTGGGGCATTAATTTTCTGAACATGATTGCTATTAAGAGATTTAATAAATCAGATTCAAACACTGCCCTTTTAAAGACTTTTTTTTTTCCCCTTTGAGATTAATGCGACAATCAAAATCCACCGTGAGAATTCTTTTTCCTTTTTGACTTTAATGCCTTCCATAAGCTAAACATATTTCTAAATAAGACTGAATTTTCGCAAGGCCAGAGGAAGCCTTGCACATCAACACCCAGCGAGTTGGAGTGGCATGAAGCAATATAAAATCATAAAGGCTGTAGTAAAAGCAGTACCCTTGAGAGGTGACTGTCCATGGAGAGAGGAACTGCTCTGAAACTTAGAAAATGCCCAAGGTTTGAGAATTAATGCCAGGCAGCTGTCCAGTTCAACTAAGCATATACAAATCAACTCTATCCATGAATATTATTATTTCTCCGTAATTTTGTTAAAGACAAGGCAAAGTTACTAAAGCCTAACAATCATCCAGTAATATCTTGTCAGTTATAAAGTATCCAGATGGTTTATTTGAATGGAGTCCAGCAATATGTAAGCTGAATGTGTACAAACTACTAAGCCTCCCTATAGCTGAAATAAGTATTTCAGAATATTACTTTAAGGTTTCATTATTTTTCTTCCTTTTTGACTGGTGTGCAAAACATTCTGTTTTCTTACACTGGCAGCCATAGAAATATGGGTGTGCTGTGTATTAATCTTATAGAGAAATTGGCTGTGTTTGTATGGCAGGATGTCAAGCAAAGGTGCCATTTGTTTGTTTTTGTTTTTATCATCCTTGCATATGCCCCACTGGAGTGAAATGGGGAAGATGGAGAGAGGAAAGCCCCAGTCAAGAGCATTCTGGAAATCTCTTCTTGCCAGCTGGCAGGAACATGGGATCCAGGCAGAAAATGATGGGTGACACACCTGATAAGGGGGAGACCCTGAGGAAAACCAATGACAGCCAAGTGAAGCAGTAGGGTATGAACTAAAAATAATGATTTTGTGTAGAGAAGACTGGAAAGCTCAATAATGCTGTTTGTGCTTTGTCTCAGTTTCCTGTAGCCAAACATGAGGGAGGACAATAAAAATAGGAATTCCACAGATATCACAATGTGGGGGTTTTTTAATATAATTTTTCTTTTCTATGGACTTCCTAGAGGTATGTCCAATGTGAGTAGATTTTTGGGAAAAAAATGCTACTTTTTAGGAAAGAACTTGGATTGTCCCTAAAATAAGTGGGAGGGAATAAATGTCAACATAGACTTACAAGGGTCAGAGGTAAGAAAATGAAAGTTGAAAGATAACTGGAAGATGCATTTGCAATGCACCCTAACATTAACAAAATGAAACACCTCTTTTTTCTGAATCCCAACCCAACTGGAGTCCAAGTGACAAACCCTTCTCCTCGTCCTTAACAGTGAAATTCCTCAGGGCACAGCTGAAAGCTGGTAACCTGCCCTGGTGAGCTCTGAGCTTATATCCTGAGCGTGCCAAGCCCTGATGGTGCAACTTCTGAGTAACAGCTTGAAAAGAAAGAAAAAAACAGTATTAGCTTTCTGCTGGGTTAGTGTTTAATGCCTTGGATTCCTTGAGAAACAGTACCCACAATTATATTAACAAATGTAGGCCACTGACGTGAGAAAAAGAAGAGACTGAAATTAGTGTGTCATTCTTTGTGCCCACATTTTTCTAGACGCACTCGTTCTTGACACTTATATTCAATTTAGTTCTGACATTTCAGTTGAGTTTTTTTTGGAATTGTGGATTAAAACTTCCCACCTAAACATCAAGGATTTTACATAAAACTGATGAATCTAAATGTCTAAGTATCAATAGAAAAATGATCTCTTCTCTTAGGTGATTAAATGTATTGTATTAATGTGTGCATAACACAGAATCAATAAATAATGAATTATCGCTGATTGTAATTGAGTGTTTTCATAATTTTATTGTCAGCCATGATAAATAATCAGTACATTTATACTGCATTAAATTAATTAGTGTGTCATTTCTATTACATACATCAGCAGTGAAGTAATGCAGTGACATCTGTTTCTAATGTTTTAAAGATGTGGTATTCCTTATTAAGTAAAAGGAAGAGTTATTAGAGGTATTTCCTGTGATTGGCAGTTATACTGGTACAGTCAAAGGGATCAAATAAAGGAACCTGCACTCTTGGCAAATGCTGCATTTCAACCCTTAATGGCAGCAAGCTACAGTGATTGGAGTGAATTTTGCCTCTTTAGGATTTCAGAAAATCCTGCCTACCTTTCTAGAGAAAGTAGGCGCAGATCCCTTCTCACTAATACAGCTGGGAAGATTCTAACATGCAAAACAGCTAAAGCTCTACAGAAGAACCAGGCATCCACATCCACTTCTGTCCATTCTTCTGCCTCAGTCCTCTGCATATACAAAGGAATTCCCTGCTAAGTGCTCATTAAAAAGTCTCAGATTAGGTGATTTTTTGGATGTGATGTTCTTACATGGGAGTATCTGGACTTTTGGGTCTGTAATCTTTCTTGGAAGTCACACTAATGTGACATGGCTTGGCTTTGTGCTGCTGCTCATTATGTTACCTGAAGCAGAAATAGGAAATCGAGGAGATGTTGCAAACTTGGGAATCAAAAAGTGAAGGAGTAGGAGGAACAGAATAAATGGAAGAGAATATATAGCAAATAAGCATGAAGCAAACTGTGCCAGAAGGAGAGCTGGTTTCTAAAGGTGTTATAAATGGGGTGACCCCTTGGGTGATATGAGTAAAACCCACTGAGCAACAACAGTTACAGACAACAATAGAAGTCTGGGGTTCTTGACTAATGCTGTCTTTTTCAAGACACACACGGTCATCCTTAACTTTTCTGTACCTTACACCATCTTTAAAAAGAAAATTGGAAAACCTAATGTTAGAGCTTACCTGACTAGAGTTCTCCATCCACAAAGCAGCTTATCATTTTAATCTAAAGTTCTTCATACTAACAATGGGCATCATGATATTTAAGCAAAATGGAAACAGTTCAGACTTATTTTATTCCTTCCTGTGCAAGTCTCACACGTTGCTTCTGACTGACCTCAGACTCCTTTGCACAGATTTGGGGGGGTGGTCTCTGGTCCCACCGTGTGCCCCCAGCAGTTTGTCCCCATGGCTTGCCCTGGGCCCAGGGAACTGTGGCTGGTTTGGGAGAGCCTGTGTGGGCAGGACTGGTGGCTGCTCACTGCCAGAGCTGCACATTCAGTACTCTGTGAGCTCCAGCCTCAAGCCCAGGTGAGACAGCACCTCCAGGCTCCCTCCATGACCCTGGGGCCTCCTCTTGGGCCAGCCCTTGGCAGACACAGCCCTGGAGAGAAGTTCTGCAGTTCACAGAACCTCAGCTCCCAGCTCAAGCTCTGTGTGGGGCACGAAGGATGTGACCATTTACTGCAGAGCCTGAGATAACTAAAGCACAAGCAAAATCTCTCAAACAAGGTCCCATCCACTTTTCCTATTCATCAAAATGTCACTTGTGTTATCACTGGAGAGATGTGACCTGCCATGTTTGGCACTATCACTTTCTGTCTAACAGATGTGTAAATACCTTTTCTGAAAGCCAGCAGCACATTTGTCATACAAAAATGTAAGTGGTACTTTTGAGCTTGTTCCAATGAAATCCATGAATACAAGATGCAGTCATTGCTAATGATCCCCCATTAATCTGGATTTTGACTGAGGAGAGAGAGCAGCAAAAGAATCAGGACCTCAGTGGAACAAAGCTGTTTTACATGAGATACAATCATCATTAAGGTTCAATATTTTTTGCACCTTTTCTTCTTCAGGAAGAAAATTTTATACTATTAGCTGTGTATTGAAGTTAAAACATGCTTCATAGCAAAGTGCTGTGGCCACAATTCCATGTACTCCAATACATTCACTAAGTCATCAGACCCAAATGCTTGTTACTATTCCCAATTCCCAGAGGAACAAGATTACCCTCATCTCTCCACATTTATTTGTCAGTTAAAGAAAGCAGAAGTTTTCCTGCATTGTCTGTCTGAGCATCTCAGCCCTAATCTGAAGGCACCACCATCTAGTGGGATAAGAAGGTATTTAATTTTCTTTACTTTTTTTTTTTTATTTTTTTGGTATTTTTAAACATGGACATCACATTATACTTCAAGTAGGAAAAAAAAGTTTCTGGTATTTTTTTTTTATTTATACACATAAGGCTCATGTGGTCCTTCCATTAATTCTTATTTCTGTTTTAACTGGAAAGCATTTTCCAATATAAACCTTAGGAGGCATTTCCTTGAAAATAGGTTTTCATAAAGAGAATTTTGTCAATGAGAAAACAATTTATAGCTATCCAGACTCAGTGGAAGTGTAATTGATTTATTGACTAAATATTTCCAGTATTTTATTGAATCTACTTTGTGGAAATCCAATTGGCAGAATTATTAACATTGTGAAAGTAATCATCTTGAGCTCATCTTTAAGACCAATATGTATTTTAGGCAGTAAAAGTCTGTCCTTGCAGTTTTCCACCGAGCCATTATCTGTACAGCTTTTGGTTGTAAGCAGAGTCTGACCATTAAGTCCCATCTAAAATAAATTCCCTGAATGCAAAGCATTCCTTTTACCTCTAAGAGTGACCATTTATTGTACTTGGCCTGTGCTGATATCCTGGCTGCTACCTGCTCTTATTTGGTTTTCCTTTTGTGATTTCCAGTTGGGCAGGGTGATGGCAGGGATTTTCTGTGGGGGAGGGAGAGCCATCAGGGTGAGCAGTGTGTGTTTGTTGGTTGGGATGTACCACAGAATGTGTGCATCTGCAGCTGTTATCCTAAGATGCCTCCTTGTGTTCAGGTCTCATTGATCTTGTTACAGCAGTTCACACACACAGGGATAATTGATTTACATCATTCAGGAGTCCAGACCTTTTATAAGCATGAGAGTAAATATTAAGAAATTACCATATTTTAAAATTCTATAGATACTTTGATTTTTTTTTTTTACTAACTAAACCAGTAATGAAATAATAAAGATTTAAATACTTCATTACACAGATAATATTTTAGTATTCATAATGTGGGCCTGCTACTGTTTCCATGGAAGTGAATTTTTTGAGTGGTATTTTTACCTTGGATACTACTCAACATTTCAGTGTCTTACTATCTTCAAATTATAGAAATCTTATTGACACAAATGGGGATCAATGCATTGAACATCAATTTTAGGATACTGTCTTTTCAAACCCTACATTTCTTCTGAAATCCATAAGGTAATACCAATCTGTGCTGCCAGTTCCTACTGAAATCAGTCTGGAGTTCTCAGCAAAAATCAATGGAACTGGTCTAAACTGGTTGAGGTAGTAAATGCTGTTTTGACCCTTTGATCCCTGATCCTTCCCCTTTGTGCCTGGGAAGGTTTGAATTTCACTTGGAATGCAAATTTTAAAATAGGTAAGTACTTTCATTTGGGATACTGTTTGCAGCTGCTGAAGTCCAGGATGTTGTGCCTCGTACTCCCTTAGAAAAATAAAAATCCCACCTAAATACGAGGTCTGGGGTGCACAGGGAATTAGGGGGGCAGTCTGGAGAGAACAGAAGACAGGAGTAGGGAAGTTCAGGCCAGTGATCTACGCAACCACTGACTCCTGGGTTCACACAGCCCTTGCAAAAGCCTCTCCTTCAGAATTCTCATCTATTTTTCAACTCCCTGAGGAGTCAGCCTGGTCCTGAGGCCTTCCTGCCACTCTGCCAACTCTTGGGTCACCCTTTTCACAGCTCTGATGGAGGCTGAAGAAAATATAATGAACTTTTTTTTTTTTTTAATAAGATTAAGTATTTCATGAAATTAGCTCCAAGATACCCCATATTCTTTATAGGAAGTGGAGGGAAAGGTCTCACTGGGAACTCACTCTGCTGTTTCACCCCTGTCAGTGAGCCTGAGCTGATGGGGCTGCATCCACAGCAGAACTGAGTCTGTCTGAATCTCAGTCAACGCAGCTCAGAGTGAGATCAGAATCAAATATTTAAGAGCAGGTTTTGTTTTTAACTTGACCAGTCTCTGTGTGTCAGTGTGTTCTCTGGGCTTTTGGATAAAGTCATGTGAAAGAAGTGTCCTTCATCTTCAGGAGACATTATTGATTTTATCTACCTTTATTTCCTCTTTCTTACTTTCACATTAAGGTTGATGTGACAAACATTGATAACCCAGAAAAGATATGTAATCTTACATAAACCTGGTTTTATACACTTTAACTTCATTGACTTTCTGATGGAATTACCTGTGACTTGTGGAGGCATAAGGATGATCAGGCCATGAATTGAAAGTACAGGTTGGAACACCTGTGATCATAATTATTTAATGCATAACCGTCCTGTAGTTTGACTTTTTAAAAATTCTCCTTGCTCATATTTATAGTGTTAAAACCTCTTTGTACCCTGGGAAACCATCAATGATATCTTTCATTAGTATTATGAATTTTAGAGTATTTTGCATTGAGGAGCACTGTAAACTGAAAGTATTTCTTCAGAATTTTTTCTCAAGGGATGTCTTACAATTTGATTCCATTATGATTTTAAATATGACAAAACATTTTTTCCCACTAGGTCTATGAATACAGAATAAAGCAAGGTTTAATAGAGACTTTGCAATGTAAATATTTTTTCCCTTAAATGTAAATGTACTATACAGTTTAAATTTAAATATTGAACTGAGTGTTCTCTTTTTGATAGTGGTCTATTTTATATGGTCAATAGAATTGAAGAAAACTGAAAATAAAAAAAAAAATGTGTTTGCTTAGAGTGATAGGACTTCAGACACCATTTTTCTTGGCTATTTTAATAATGAATGTTGATTGAACACACCGTGGTCACTTGAGTGCATGAACTTAGCCAGGAATCCTGGCTGATTAATTGAAACTTATTTGGATCCAGCATCTTTCAGTGCAATCCTTTTCCACACAAAATGCATGTTAAAAATTCCAAATCCTGGACATAGTGAGGAAACTTCTGTCTTTTGGCCAGAGGTTTTCCATGGCTGTGCTGCAGCTCATCAGTCCTCAGTGCATCTGACAATTCCTGACCTAAGAGCAGCCACTCAGGAAAGTCCTTCCAACAGGCTCTCCCCAGTCCATCTCTTGGGCAGAGGCAGCTCATCTGTGAGTTTTTACAGCTCCAAGTGTGTCTTTTAAGGTATCTTTCTGTGTAGTGGCATGAATGTGCTTCTGTTCATTCCAAGAAAATAGGAAAGACAGCATAACTTAATTGAACAAAGACAAGTAAAGCTTCCCATAGAATCCATGTTCCCCATTCCTAATTAGGGAATTCCTGGTCATGCAGGAAGCCATCTGAAGAGAGGCTATCAGGAAACTGCCCTCTGCAAGGCTGCAGGGAGCAATTGTTTCCACACGTCACAGTAAACCCTGGTCAGAAACAGGATTTTAGCACTTGGCTCACTGGCCCTCGTGGAAGAGTAAAGGAACAAAATTAAATGAAGTAGCACAAAAGGTTAAGTTCTGGAAGATCAATCCCTGTTTTTCACAGATGCCAGGTATCAGGAATTGCTGCTATCACACCAGCTCTGTGATCCCTCTGTTGCAAAATGCTTTTCAGAGTCATTTCAAAGTCATCAGGGAAATGGGAATTATGAAACTTTTATTTTGCTATGCACAGTATACAGCCTTTGTAGTCTTGATTGCTCATCTCTGGTTTGATGTGATATAAACTCAGGAAAAAGGAAACTGCTTTCAGCAACAAATGTTGTGGATCTGAACTGTTCATAACTGCCAATACTGATAAACCCACACAATATAGATGTACTAGTTGAATACACAGAGTTTACTGTAGCAACATTACCAGGGAATACAGAATTAAATCCCAGCTGGATCAGTATCCATAGTGCTGAAATACAAACAATTATTAGGAACTCTGGAAATCTTTAGGAGCTCAGTGTCCACACACAGTCCCAGTTCATTAATGGACTTTTTGAATGACACTCTCTTCTGGATGTGCTACCACTTCAATTAGTTCACCTACTAATTTGTGTGCAGCTATCCCTGTTTAACATCTCTTGTCTGGCTCAAAAGGTCAGATTTAGGTAGCTCTCCACTATTTAAAATCTCTTTCTTAGGAGCATTTCAAAGTGCCATCTCACAATATTTATGTGCCTGTTTTTCTGTCCAATTTGATTACATTTTATTGGGGAAAAAAAAAAGGATGTATGTAGTACTTCTAGGTCTGACTTCTTTTGAAACATTTTCCCACCTTCTAAGAAAATTACAATAGCTTCCATGAAAAGTTCAGACTGAAAAAAGCAAATGAAAAACCCCAAGCAATAAAGCACAAAACAGAAAAGAATTGCACTGACATGTGAAATGTGTTAAAAATTCTTTTTTGAATCAGTCATTTAGACATACAAAGATAATGATGATGATTATGATGACAATAATTATAATCAACTAAAATTTAAATTCATTCATTTTCTTCTATGCAAATACCAATTATATTTCTTTTCTTTAAAATGAATGTGACCATTTTAAGTAGTTATTCTTGCAAATCTTCCTAATAATCTGCCTCAACATTGACAACAGCAGAGCATTCTTCTGAAGTGGGGGGGAAATTCTGTCTCTTCTGGCTTAATGGAAGGGCCAAAATGAGGGTTTTTATATAGAATTCATATTCCCTGTGTGAGCAGTTACAGCCTATATTCCTTTATTTACTCCATCAAACAGAGGAGGAAGTGCTGCTCCTTAGGTGCTGAGGAGGTACAAGAAGGGGAGGGCACCCTGTGCTCCCATTAGTTCTGCTCTCTGGTTCTCAGCCATTTCAGGCACAAAGCTGAAGTGAAGATAATGGCTCCAAGTCTCCTGCTGCCCTCAGAGATTCTGTGGTGCAGAATACCTGAGGGATGTGGTTGGAGTTCTGGGAATAACTACTGTGCTCCAGGAGAAGTTACCTTACCCAAGAGCTGTACTGGGAGTACTGCCGGGATCTGGGATCAACATCACACCCTGAAAAAGGTGATGCTAAGATTAACCAACCTTCCAATGAGTACTGTGCATTATGATTTATCACATTCAAACCTAAAATTCTCATTCAGACCACAAGATTTGACCTTTTATTATCTCCATTTTATGTATTATCACTCTAAGAACACACAGCCTGGAGAAAACCCTGCTATCAAGGCAATGGGGTTGAAATTCAGGTTGCAGATATTGGCTCCCCAAAAAACAGATTAAAATGTAAACATCTTATAAAAACATGAAATACTTCAATATAGCTGGCCCACATATTGTTTACAGTAGGAGCATTCTTTTCCTAGACATATAGTTTAATTAAAGTTTCATAAGTGCAATGTGGATGTCTTCTTTTCTGCAGAAGAAAAGACAGCATTTAAATGGAGTGTACTATGTTTGGATTAATGAAAAATGGATGTTAAATCCTGTCCATCCTGAATTCTCAAAAGTATCACACATACATACAGTCTGGCACCAGTTTACAGCTTCTGAAAGAAAAACAAGAGCTATTCTCATTTCTGGGAGCAAGCTGAGTAGAATCTCATTTCAAAAGCCTTAAAGATTTCAGTGCACCACTACTGCTACTCTCTGGCTTTAAAATCCTAAAGAGAGTATTTTAAACACAAAACTTGTTTGAACTGTAATGTTGGGAGGGAAATGCTCAATAAGGAGGCCTTTGCTCTAGATGACTTTAGTAAATTCACTTAATAAAGAGGTGATTACACATACTCCTGGTTTATAAGCTGATAACTTTCTTTTTAGCCATAGCCCGTTCACAACTTAAATTTGTCCCCAAATCACCCTGCTGCAGCTGACAGATATCTTCATACGTGCCCTTTCAGAGGAAACAGAGGAAGAGGGTCTGGCAGCCCCTCCCTGGCTGTGTGTACCCCCAGATAATGTTAAATTTCCACCACTGCAGCAGCAAAGCCCAAACTCAATCTTTGCTCTTATAGAGAGCTTCAAGTGGAGCCCTGGCAGACCCAGCGTCGGAACTGAGACAAATCAGCCTCCACAGAGATTTTCTCAAAGCAGGAACAGTGTTTGCTTTATCAGTTTTAGTCACCTGCTTCTGTAATTTCACATGTAGTTGTATTAATTTGATTTTTAGCAGTGTTATCTCCAATAGCCTGATTTACCTGGCAGTCAGTCCCTGGCTGTTATTCACTCCGAACTTTCAGATGTCCCTTGGCTACAGTTTGGTGTTGGAGTCCTTGGTGACACGTGTGTCTTCACAAGAATCCCAGCTGGCAAGAACTCATTTCAGCTGAGGCCTTTATAGTCTTTTGTTTATGGTTTCTCTGGTGAAGTCTAGGCAAAAATACTGCATATGAGACACATCAATTCCTTTACTTTATGGACTACTTTAAACCCTTTTAATTATATGATAATATTTATGGGGAGTTTCCTAAGGGACCTTTATCAGTTTCAGAACTTGGAGTTTTGCTTTATCCTCTCTTGTTATTCCAGCCAGGTGCCAGTTATGATTTTCAAGACTGGAGAATGCTGCTGTTTAAAAAATACTCAATATTCTTGTACTTGTCATTGTCCTCAAATAGGGAAATGCAAAACTTCCAATCTGTGGCTGGCTGATTTTGTTTCATTTGCTGTATCATGCATCTCCCAGACTAATTCCTGGCTTTTTCAGTATTTGTATGGGCAGATTTTTAAATACATACAAACAAATTAAGTGAAGTAAAATAACTGCTCCTATCTCCTGTTTAAGGCAATATACATTTCACCTTCAGCTGTAATTAGGGTTTGTTAATCAAACAAAAAAGACCAAGATGTTGAGGCTGAACTTTGCCTGGTAAAACTTGTGCTGACTGTGATGAAGGAGGAATATGCACTAATGGCTGAAGAATCTGTATTCATAAACAGGCAACAAGTCAAAAGAGATGAATAAAAGAAATGCAATATATAAAAGAACAGGAATATTTCCAGGGAAAAGAGATTAATTTCTTACATGAGCTACAGTCTCCAGATGTGCTGGAAAAGGTACAGTTTTCCTAAACTCAGAGAACACAAGTCTGAAAACCTTACTATGCAATAAAACTGCTTCAAGTAATACTGCAAATGAACGAAGGCAGTAACTGAATGTCATTAGACACACTAGTCCATCTTTACTTAATCCTCCTCAAATCTGAATAAATCATCATCCTAATGAATCCAAATTTATTACACTACTTTATACAGCACTCATATATATCCAATCCATTTCTTTTTTGTGGTGCTTACTGACACGTTCTGAAGTGTCATAATTGACCAAGATTTTAGATGCTGGAATAGACAAACAATGGAACTGCCAGGACAGAAAGCATTAAACTCTGCTGTGTGGTATCCTGGATTTTGAACCAACATGAATCTCGAGGCTGCTGCAGAGACCTTCTCCTTTCTCCTGGACACCTGTAGTTTTGGGAAACCCATAAAACTTATAGGTAATCCTTAATGCAGCTGTAGTGGCCATCCACGGGAACTGAGTGACAGTTAACACTGGGCAGAGCAGCCTTGTCAAAACTATGATCTTGGGGTTTTTTCTCCCTGGTGCTCGTTTTGTACAAAATAATTTTGACTGCCATGAGAGACCTACAGAATTTTTGCAGATTGTCAATGATTAAAGATTGGAAAAGTAAACTCTTTGCCTCGGATGGTTATAGAAGTCAAGTGACACGTGATTCTCTTTCCAGTCTCTCTAAGTGATCCCATAATTTACACACATCTTAGCAATCAAAAGGGCAACTTCAAAATGAGTTTCAGTGCTCCTTAGGTTGAGAATGTGGGTTTAACTATTCAGAGATTTAAAAATATATTCAGTAATCTACCCAGGCCTGTATCACAAGAATATTCCCATCCACGGGAACTGAGTGTCTGCTGAGGATTTGCAGTCTAGGGTCTAATGCCACTAATATCACACAAGTTACACAGGCATGGTTGGGGCTGACCACTGCAAGCTGGGACAGGAAGACAAACTCAGATAATGGCAAAAAAGAGGAAGTTGGAATAAAGGTTGTCTGAGAGTTTAGGATAAATTTGGAAACAAATGAATTTTTTCCCAAACACAACTGGCTGTGGCGAGGCTGTTGCCGTGGTTAATGGCCAGTCAGGGTGGTGCCAGTTGTGGAATTGCAAAACTCCAGAGGAAAATCTGCACACCTGCAGCAGCACACAAACACTGCCTTGCAGCCTGAACGAATGAGCCACTGCCCTAAATAATATCCCTAAATATCCCAGTAACCTGGGATAAATCAGGTTACTCACTGGAGGCTCCGAGTCAATGGGCCCGATCCTGCTGCTCAGCCTTAGTCAAACTGGTACTCAAGGAGAATTAAATTCTGTATCCATTGAGGGAACAATAGAATGAGTAATGAGATTTCACACGTGAAATCACTGCAGGATAAAGGTACTATATAACTCAAGAAAATTAAAATTCATCCTAGTGAATATGAAGCATTTGCTGTTTGTTTTTGGAGGAAGAAGCATTTGATCAAATGGTGGGAGACTAGATCTTGAGATAATTAGAAACTCCATAATTCTAATGCTGATTCTTCCTAATTTTCTTTTGGACTTTAGTGTTCCTACCTGGGAAAATGAAAACATTTTCAGAGCTCATGAGATTTTGCTCAGATTACTGCACTTCTGAAAAGCATTGTGATAGAGTTAGATGTTAACTACACAAACTTTAAAGTAACAAGGGTAGTTCTGTGGACATGTGAAAATTCCAAATAAAAGTCATAAAGTAAAACACTGTGTTTTTATGACACATGTTTTGGTTGAGATCAAAGCTGAGAAAGTTGCTCACAGAAAAAGTATTTAGAACTGCTAGAAGCAGGATCTTAAAATTATCTTTGTGTGCCTTTCTGAACTGCTGTTGCTATAAATTCTGTATAAATCTGCAATATGTAGGATCACACATGTAGGAATTACTTCATAAAACAGGGAAATATTTATTTAATCCAAATGTTTAAAAAAATGACGTTCAGTTTTTCAGTATGCATTTTGGAATGCATTTTGGCAATCCTAATTGATGAGACCTAGTTTAACAAAATATAGGGAAATACAGTAATCAGGGCACAGGATGTGCAGTTTAATTATGTTGGTGTGCATTTCTATTTGTTTCTAATGTAGAGGATCTATTGGTAAAATGAATGCCCATTTTGTGGTCTGTTATGCAGAAAATGTTTAATCCAGTGTTTGATTTACTCTGTTAAATCTTCTTTATTGAATGTGCTTATTCATCCATGCAGAATTGGGTATGCTGCTTTCTGTTAATATGACATTGCAATTAAATAGCTAAAGAGAAAAACATGGCAAGACATTTTCTCAAGGTCCATGAAATTCTCATAAAAATTATTCATACTTACATATTTCATTTCTACATTTGCTGATGCTAAAACTGCAAGCTACAGAGAAATATTTTGGTGTTGTGTGGGACTGACAAACCTTGCAGTTAAAGATCCTGAATAATCATTTTTGTCAAATAAAAAGTCCTAAGGAGGATTTCTGGTCCAGTGGATAATGACTGTCATCACGAAATAGGATTGCACTGATTGCATCTTCTGAATGAAGCTAACAGGAACTCACAGCACCAAACAACAGCATTTTGTGGTGGGATAAATACTTAAGCACTTGAGAAACAGTGAGACATTGACAGTGAAATAGCTCTGCTCCAGTGCAGTCCTAGAATTATATTAAACAGCAACAAAAGGGTTTCGTGATGATGTTAGACTTCCCTGAGTGTGCCTTCCCTCAGTAGGAAAAGGATGTGCAAGGGGAGTTGGTCTTATCTCATCTAACCAATATAGAGATGCTTTGTTCCTCAGCACAAGACATTTAGGTCAGGGATGGTCCAGCACTGTGAGAATTCTGATGCTGTATTTCCTTTACGTGTTAAAAAGTAGAAATGACAGCTCCCTCCATGGAATTGCATGGGAGCTGCACAATGGAAGTTGTAATCCAAATCTCCATGGGACAGTTGGAAACATAAATATAAGGAACATAAGACTTGATCCTTTTCTACCTGAATTCATAACTCCGAATTTTCCCTGTTACGTATTCATCAGCGCAGTAAACAAGTGCTGATGTTTAAATCTCTATTTTTTGTTCTTGCATGGTTGGATGTTTCCTGCTTGACTGTTTTCTGTGCTGCACTCTGCTCCAGCTCATCTGGCAGTACCACAGGGGTAACGTGGCCTCTGGTTTCCATTAGTCACTTTTTACTATTTTCACTGTTCTTTTGCTGTGTGAACAAGGAGCTTGTAATAAGGTGTTAACAGGCTGCTAGCTGGTTTATTGTTATTATTGATTTAAGGTGCTAAGACTTTAATATAATCATACACAATGGATAATATTAAGAGATTGGTTTAAAGCCATATAAGCCATTAAATGCAAAATAAAAAGAAAAAACTTTCCAGAAATTTCCAGCGTATTCTGGCACAGGTGTTCTGTGCTGGATTATTTTGCCTACATTGCTGTATTTGGCTTCTTCAAATCTGTGGCTTTAGTCCTGCTGTTCTTAGACTGGTGTTTAGGAGGGGCAACTGAAGCAGGAGATTCTGGATTTTTTCCTTGATTCCACTTTTTCTTTGTAAGGTGAATGAAGAGGCTGAGCAAGACTAAAGTGCAGCTTTGGGCTTCAGAGAGAATGAGTTAACAAATGAGTTGAGAAAAACAGAAAGGGTTTTGCATGCAGAGAATGTACTACAGTCAAACATCTATCTGTTAATTAACAAGAAAAGACAAAATTAATGTCTGATAAACTTTCTAACTCACACGAATAACTTTCTTAGGTCTGTGTTCAACGTGCTGACTAAAGGAAAAAATATGGTAGTTGGGGGTAAGGGAACTTTTTAAAAATGATGAAAATATTTTTTATATATATTAATAAGGAGCAGCGAGCAACAAGATTAAAAAAACAACAGAAATTGTTTTGGAAACAGAGAATATGCAGAGGAAACAACAAAAGTGAAATTTGTTGTTTCTGAGGAAATGGTCATCCAAGAAACCTCAGTGGAGTTCACAGGACCACGAGATGGTTTGGGTTGGAAGGGACCTTAAATCCCATCCAGCACCAGCCCTGCCAGGGCAGGGACACCTTCCACTGTCCCAGGCTGCCCCAAGCCCCAGCATCCAACCTTGGGCATTTCCAGGGATCCAGGGGCAGCCACAGCACCTCTGGGCACCTGTGCCAGGGCCTCCCCACCCTCAGTGGGAAGGATTTAATAATTCCTTCCTCAAACCGTCCCGCAAATCACACAAAAACACGTGTGCTTGCATTGAAGCGATTTGCGTTCGGCTCAGTAGCTGGAATGTCGCCACGTGAGTGTAGTTAAGAAGCTTATTGATGGACGTAGGTGTTTATATATGTATAAATGTTCCC
>VYXF01011009.1:0-57650 GCA_013397295.1 Polioptila caerulea
ACTCAGTTATTTTAGTACAGAAGTAAGGGGACCCTTGTGCAGACCTGCCTGTGGCTCCTGAAGATGCCGATGGTCTCCAGGGTGTGTATTTAGGACATGGAGCTGCAACCTGTTGGTCCTGGAGCAAATCCTGAACATGAAGCCAGGCAGGACGAGGCCATGAGCTCATCTGTGCTGCAGCATCTTCCCAATGAAAGACCCATGAAACCCCAGAGTTCAAAAACCCTGCAATGACTAAACAAATAGATCAGGACTCATTAGTAAGCACAGACTCCATTGCCAGTTTAACATGAGGAGCAATTTAATTGGGACTTAGACTGCTTTGTGTAGCTTCGTTAATGTAATTGAGTAATGCATATTGATTTTTCATGGGGCCCAAATCTTCTTTTCTTCATCTTGTCTAAGAAAGCCTGTTAAGGAATTATTAATCACATTATAATTGCTTTAAGATCTATGCTCTAATTAAAACCATAAATTCTTTATTACATCTTTATTTTAATTAGACATCCAGAAAGACAATAATTTTTACAAGAAAACTCATGCAATCAAATTACCCCACTTAGCAATGCTTCAAAGGGCCTGTGCTTAGGACACACAGACTCCAAGAGGACTTTGTAAATGAAGACATGCATGATTCTAGTCATAATCAGAGTTAGATGTCCCCTGAATATAATTAAGTAACTTTACAAAAAGATCTTTTCTATGTAACAAAACTGGGTTCATCCGTAGGAGTCAGACTTCACTTTTTCTTCTTGTTTTTCTTTTGTCTTTCAAAAATGTAGGCTCCAAGAAGCATGTTCTGAAATTTTAAAAGCCTAATGAAAGGTTTAAAATATAATCCTACTGTAATGAAAATAAGCTTATTATCATAACCTCCTTCTGGTATTTTCTTTTGAGTGTCTTTGTTCCAGCTGTGATAGGTATTCTTTAGTTGCCAAAAGGAATTAAAAATAAGCATATTTCCTCATCTACGTGGAAGGACCTAGTATTTCTCTCATTTATGTTAGGAAACTAAATCCTGGAGATCAGAGTATAGCCTAGAATTGGTGTGGTTGATTTTTTGGTTTTTGAACTGTGGATCCTATGTGTCTTTTTTTGCTAGCATTTGAAGATTCTTTAAAAGCACACTCTTCCACTTTTTTCCTTTTTTAAGATTAAAGTTGTCTCTGTGAAATAGCATTGTGGTTTGAAATACTTGCTAGTCCACAATTTACCTGGTTTGGAGTCCAAAACTCTGTCAGCAAGGTTGGAGACTAGGACTGAAACATTTCTTACTGTCCAAGCATGGTTGAGAGTTCATCTTATCCCAGCTAGGAATAAAATGCCTCAGAGTGTTCAAAATATTCACAGAGAAAACCTTTTGGACTCCCCACTTGAAGGTGGGTTTTGTGCCAGAAATCTTTATCCCAATTTTGCAATCTCTACCTGCCATGGATGATTTGGTCATGGCCAAAGTCCCATGGCAGCCAGGGGAGGAACCTGTGCCAAACAAAACATGCTTTTATCCATGTTTATGGGGAAATGTGCAGGTTCATTCCCTACTGCAAGGCAGATTTTTAACTGTGGCTGTGAGCAGAGCACCAGGTGCAAACTGCAGCGATGTAACAGCAATGAATGACCATAACCCACTTTCCTTGAAGGACCTGGAGTGTCTCCTTTCAAATCCCAGAGCAGCACTTCAGAGTGTGTTGCTATTTAGGCTGACAAGATCTGACTGAAAAGGCAGCTCACAGCCTAGCAGTTGGTAAATGCTAAAAAGATTGGTTTATTTGCCACTAACTCCCCCCCTCATCACCAGAGGAGGTCGAAGTACACGGACAGTGCCTTGCCAGACACATCACTTGTCAGGTAATGTCCCAATGGTCACTTGGTGCTCGCTCAGAATGGATGCAGCAAGGTGTTGCTGGAGGTTTTGTGCTAGTGGCAATTCAGTGTGCAGCTCTGGCTCAGCTGTGACCCTCCCTGTGCTGGGCACTGCCTGCCCATCTCAGTGGTGCCACAGACAAATTCTGGGGCTGCAGCCCCGAGTTGCTCTGATGTCAGCTGAGGCACAGAAAGAGGGACTTGCAGTCATTCTGGTACTGTCTCTCCTCTCTTCTGCCTTCTTTTTTGAGAACCTATCACTGTTTCCCAGCATTTTTCACAGTTCTATGTGGCTATAGCTTTAATTTAACCTCTGTCCATTTGTTTACTAAACTTCTGATGGCTCCCTCAACTCTAAGGCATGACTGATGATGACAGAGTTACTGAATACAGGGTTTAGGTGCCTCATCCTCAAAGCATTGCCTCCACCTGGAACCTGACACCAAAGCCACTGTCATGGGGACCTTTCCCTTTGTTTTAGAGCATTTTGAATCAGGGAAGCGTGATACAGTGGAGGAAAAAAAACGTGAATGGAAATGTTTGAAAAATGTGTGCATATTTCCTAGAAATGCCTGACCTGGCAATGCCAAGTAGTGCCTCAGAAGGATGAGAGTGCCATCTTTCATCTGAAATTAAATGAAATTATGGGGATGGAAGGATGCAGGAAAGCCTCTGCTTGAGATGCAGAGGGCTGCCTGGCACAGGCAGATTAGCAAATAGATCTAACAGCCTTTCCAGGAGAGCACTCCTCTGCTTCAAACCTTTTCTGTGAAGTTGGCAAGATAGATCTGCCCCGGATCCTGCTTTAGAGAGTGGGAACATGATGGGGTTTCTTTTTTTAGACTTGAGATCTGAGGCTTTGCTTTCCTGATCTGTCTTTGCTTAGGCTGAAAACAGCTCAGCAAGTCTTCAGTGGGAATTAAGCAGACTGACTACAAGGCTGGGAGGGCATTTTAAATACTTGAGTTGAACAACTGTGTTTGGGAGGGAAGGGATGTCCCTCACCCAGAACACAATTTCAGCTCCATGTCCTCTGTGAGGAGGAATATCTGAATATTGCTGAATATCTGTTTTTATTGTGGCTCCAAAGAACAGAATGTGGCCTGGTGTATAGCTTGACTGTCCTTACACATCATCTATCTTCAGTTACATAAGGAAGAGTGCTGTAATTTATGAACCTGGGTTTAATGAGTTTTTTTTTCCCCTTAAAAAAGGACTAAGACAAGGTTTATCTAGAGGCTGCTAACAAGCAGAGCCAAAAGACTGAGGATGAAAAATATTAAATATCCCTAATTTCTGAGTATATTAAAAGTTATTAAATTAATAGTAGTTAATTTGTAGAGACCAAAATGCAGTGTGAGTCACTTGGGAATTATTGTGGCCAGTGTCTCTAAAAAACATCTTTAAATATGGGAAACCTTAGATGCCTCTGTCAAGAGAGCAGATCCCTATTTGATCACATGCTGCCCAAATAGAAATCAAAGCAATAAATAAGCTTCCTGTCATGTAGGAAATTATTTAGTCTGTAAATACATTTCAGCAATGAATCAAAAGAGGTTTTTGACATGTCTGGATTTTGAGCTCCACTGAATGCTAAAGACTGCTATTCATTTCTTGGGAATCTCTGGGTGGATATCCTGCTCAGAGATTCAATATCTGTTCCTTTAAGAATCAAAGATCCACTAAGCATCTATTTATTCAGATAATTTGTATGTATTTAGTATCCCTGAGTCACTGATCTTATGAGTGAAATGTTTCCCCTCTTTGAGAAGCAAGTACCTTTTTTACTACTACAAATGTCAGGGAATTTTATTCTCATTTTTTCATGAATGTGACAAAGGGAGGGAGATATCACATGACACTATTGAACTGAAATGTAAAAAAAGGAAATGCCTAAAGAAATTGTGGTACTCATGGTTGCAGGATGCTGCAGGACCAAGAGAATAAAAAATAATAAGAAATTATTGGGAAAAAAAAGTCAATTGGAGGCCACTTAATAGATCTCTAGCCTTTAGAATTCTAGGAACTGAGGGCATTGGATAACTCAAAACCATGCAATTGTTGTAAGAAACAGGGCATCAGTTATTGGACACTTTGAGAGAGGATATTAGGCTAGAAATCCCTGTAAATGAGCAGCAAAGCAAGAAATGTCCTGAGCAATAATTTACTTAAGCATGGCCAGCAGACGTGGGGACACCAGCCCTGCCAAGTGTCTGTGTCCTGTTCAGACTGATGAAGAGCATGGTCTTTTTCTCCTTCCTCCATGGGCTCTGCATGTGTGATGGAAGTAGAGTTTTTTAATAAAATGGATGATATTGAGGCCATTTTGTAGTTCTATTGATTTTAAATTGTTAATGAAAATAACCCCAAATTCCTTGTTCTTTTGTAGTTTCTCTGCTCTGAATCCACGTGTCCCAAATCCACCCTGGTTGCCCCCAGCCCTGTGGGATCTGTAGAAATAATTTTTGTGCATCCACCTGTCCTGTGATCCTTCAAAGTGGTGACTTCAGACACTCTACCCCCAGCATGAGTGTAGATTTTAGGGTGATATAAAATGTACCTTTCCACTCTCACAGATTACATTGGCTTCCAAACTCCTGACCTGGAGCAAAAGCCAAAACACCTCCTGTCCCCTCAACAGGACCCAACTTCCTCTGCATTAGAGCTGAGTAAGCCTGCAGTGATGTCAGCCTGTTTCTGTATTTCCTGGGAATATTGTGACAGGGCTGCAGAAGGAATGGGCTGAAGACATTTTCCCTCCATTATTGCAGTTCCTGTCTGCACTATGGATCTTTATTGCACAACCCCTGCTCGTTCTGCATTCGAAACTTCTGCACGGATGTGGATGCAAATTCCACACATTAGAGCCCTGACAGGTATTTAATGTGAACAGAGAAAGCCAAGTGAAGATTGAAATCTTCAATCCATTCCAGCAGTGAAACTGCTAACTGTTACAAATGCCTGTTGACAGTGTGGCTGAATTCCAGGTTTATTCCAGTAAAGAGGCAGGAATTTTATTGCTTCTATGGTCTAAGAACACCCCAAAGTGGTGTGTGCTTGTGGTGGCACAGATTAATGGATTATATGGATTATAAAAAATCTGGGGAGGCCGTGCTCCACCCAGCTGCAGCTGGCAGCTTTGGCTCCTGCCTCGCTGCCTGCCCTGGTTTTTGGGGCCCACTGACTGTCCTCAGCACCAGCAATGGGACACAGCCATTGGGGATTAAGCTGCATGGAAAGTTGGTTTAAATTGTTGTGTGTTTCTTACCTCTATGCAAACAGGAGCGACATTTATGCCAGGGAGCTCTACACATGCCCTCCTCACCACTGACATCTCTGCTCCCTGCCCAGCCTCTGCCTGCCTGTGTGCTTTTCTCCTGACCTGCCCCCTGCTCAGGGGCAGAATCTGTCCCTTCCCTTCTGTGTTTGCCCCTTGTGAGACAGCAGAGGAGGTGGTGAGTGTTGCTCTGGGGGTGCCTCGAGGCTCCCAGGCTGCCCCAGGCTCCCAGCACCAGCACAGGAGCTGCTCTGGGGATGCTCAGGGCACTCAGGTACCTGCAGGGAAAGCTGTTTGCCAGGGGGAGCAGTCTGACCAGCCTGCTGCCTCCTGCACTGGAAGAGCTATTTTAGATGTGAAAACCCAGAATTGGGCACTTTGTGTGTGAATAAACCCTCAGCTGTCAGTTTTGGGGGGCTTGAGATCCATACCTACCCTACAACCTTACCAGTGCTGAGGATGGGCTGCTCTGTGGAGGCTGGGCTGTAGCTGAGTGAATAACACCTGCTAAAGGCAACGAGAGGAAGAGGCAGCTAGAGTGCAGCAAGTGTTTTGCCCATCAATTATCCCCAATTCTTCACCCAGAAAGATTAAAGGCTGTTTGTTTGCAGTTATGTGTAATGTCATGCTCTGTTTGTCATCTTATCAGCTCTCCAGGGATCACAAGACAGGCCTAAATGCTACAGTGCCACCTTTCAGAAAACAGCCTACTAAAACTAATTAATAGTGCACCCTAGTTAACACATGCAAACTTGGCATTATTAGTCTAATTAAAAGCATTTTAACAATCTGAGTTTCCTTCTTTCTCCCCCTCACAAATTCCAACATATGCAAGTCAAGTAAATTAAACCCATTAATCACCATTGGTGCAAATGATATAGGTGCTTGTACTGCAGGCTCGTCTCTGAAGAGAGGCACTAACAGACCTCGTTATGTTTAATTTCACTCCTTAGCAAAGGATAATAAATACAAATTGTAACATCACAATAAAATATTTAATTATTCACGAGTTTGGTAAGAAACATAATTAGCTTACTGGTATGTGTCTTCATTTGGGTGATAATGGGTCCAATTTAGGAGCTTAACCATTTCTGGGTAAAGGCTGAAAATGGGAGGTTTGCCAGGATATTACTGCTTAAACAGAGAGAGAATGAGCCCATTTCCACAATCTCCACCACATGTGTGGACATTCCAGCTCAAAGGTCCAGAAACGTGCCCCAGAAACCTGGAATTCTCCTGTAGTGGTTTGGGTTGATCTCTTCAGTCTTGTACAGATAAGGAAAGATGAGGGCTTCCACAGATGATACTGGGGTAATCCCAAAGAACAAGATGTTGGTATTTTAGGCTTAATAATGGCGTGTTTTTAATTTGCTGCAGGAGGAGTCTGCTTTGGATTTTGCAGCTGGTTTGAAACTCGTGTGTTTTCATTCAGCTCCATGAAAGATGAGGCACAGTTGTCCCAAGGGATTTAGGTTATGCCCCATTTGCAAAGGGGAAGGTGCTGGATGGGGAGAGCATGCTTGTCCAGTTGTCCTCCATCCCTGACACAAGCCTGGCCATAAAGAAAATCCCCCAGGAGCTGCTGGGGATGGGTCTGTGGCTTGCAGAGGTGGTGCTGCTGCAGTTGGGGGTGCAGGAGTTAACTTGATGTAGGAGGCAACTCAGCTGCTGCTGTTTGCTTTTATGGGATCCTAATTTTATTTATTTTATATTCTCCTTATTGCACGTATTTAGGTGACAGATGTGTGCGTTCCCTAATCTCTTTCTCATTACCCTATGAAATTGTAGCTGCGTTTTGACAGCTTTCAGACAAAGATAAAAGAGGAGAGGAGAACTTCAAACATATGGAAATTTGCAGATACCCTGGGCTGGCTCCTGGTGAGGAGAGCACTGAGCACAGACAGAGGAATTCATTAAGACTGGTGGCCTTTGAGTTCCTGGGGTCTGCCTGCAGATGTGAGGGGAAGCATTGCCCCAGCATCCATGATCCCAGCTTTTGATTACGTATCCTACAGGAATGAAGGGAGCTTAGGAGTGGATTAATGCTCTGAACAGATTAGTTCAAAATTGTGTTTCCAATGCATTTGCCATGCAGCCCCACACTGTAACCTTTGCTTAAGAAAAGCAAAAACCACCAGGAAACCCAGGATGTCTGAGCACCTGTGTGATGCAGCCAGTACAATTCAGATTTCCTTTGCAAGGTAACCAACAGTGGATTGCTTGGTTTGGCAGAATATCCTGTCTTACCACAAAGGGCTTGGGAGCTTTATACCAAAATTAATAAGAACAAAACACTGCATTTTTGCTTCATCTGAATTATTTTGTATTATTTGCCACACCCATTTTCTTTACCCTATCACCTTTATCCTATCTTTACCCCCTTCACCATTTCCAATCTAAACAGATCTCTAAAGAAACCCTTAAACCATAAATTTTATTATCTCTCTAAAGAAGACATTCGAATTAGTGCAAGAGAGTGTGAATATAATCTTGCAAGCAATGTAATAAATGTGGTGTGTTATTTCTTTCTCCACTAATTCTTCTGAGCAAGATTTACTGCCTTGGCGAGGTTTTTTTAAATAAATTAAATATAACATGAACTAGATAGTTGTTCACATGGAGCCAGAGCAGGAGAGGCTCATTAATCACTAGTTTAAATCCCAGAGTATCCAGTCATCCTAATTAATGATTCAGTGCTGAACTTTACCGTGGCAGTGGCAGCAGCACCAGGCTGTTTGATAGGGACTGAGGGAGCCCGAGGAAGTGGAGCAGCCCTTAGGGCTGGACAGGCTGAGCTGCTGCCTGGGCAGCCCTGCCCATGCCAGGCAGTGCTGGCCATTGGTGGGGCCAAAATCAGCTGTCCCTGTCCCCAAAGAGCCATGCTGGCAGCAGCTGGCTGGGGCAGGGTTGGGGCTGAGCCCTCACCCTGTGCCCCTGGGGAGAGCTGCACCCACTCCTGCTCCCCAAACAGCAGCAGGGAGGATCCTGCAGTCCAGGCTGGGCAAATCTGTCTCCAGCAGGGAATGTTTAAGTGGAAGGGGACATATTTATGGGGAGTGAGGGTTTTGAGCCCCCTGGATTGCTGGGGAGCTGCTGGCTGAGGGGCTCCTCTTGGCAGGGATGCAGGATCTCAGGAAAGAGGCCATGGCTGTTCATGGAGCCTCAGGGCTCCCCTGAATCCTGTCTGGGGTCCTGGTGCTCCATCCTCAGGAGC
Source organism: Polioptila caerulea (assembly GCA_013397295.1). Classification (NCBI taxonomy): domain Eukaryota; kingdom Metazoa; phylum Chordata; class Aves; order Passeriformes; family Certhiidae; genus Polioptila; species Polioptila caerulea. The sequence goes on from VYXF01011009.1 coordinate 8,355, forward strand.
AGGGCAGCTTTTGTGCAACCAGTGCATAATTAAAAGTTGTGGAATTGAAGCTTGCTCTTGCAATAGGAAAATCATAAATCATAATCCCATTATTCAAATGAATTTACTTGCTCTTTAGGGTTCCATTTGTTCTGTATTTAATTTATCTGTGTTTTTAAGACAAATAATTCACACTGTTCCAGTGACTTTTTTTTTTTTATGTGATGTTTTAGAATGCAGATTTTTTGCATTCCTCACAAATTCCAGGGAAAATACATTGTCTTTTGGTTTTGTTGTTGGAGTTTATTATATATTGGCAAGAAACTCCACTAGGAAAGTGTTTCATCCTGCCTTGGAGAATGAGGGACCCACTCAGGCCCTAGATCAGCAAAGCAACAAATTACCAACTCCTTTGCTTGTCTGCAGCCCTGCTGCCTGGAAGTTAATTAATTAAGTGGACTTGAAGGGCTGAACTTTGCTGACTTTGGGGATAGCAGAGGTTTTGTTCCTCTTTTGTTTTGTTACAGGCAAATTCTTACAGGAGAAAGGAAGCCTGAACTCAGTCTCAGCACATGGAAAATCTGCATAAAATGAGTTTTGCAGTTGTATCATTATTTTAGGCTTCAAGTTTTTCTCCACTGTTCTTATAATTAATTTAACCACAAGAGCTCTTAGGGCTCTACATGCCTAATTCTTAACATAGAATCAGCGGTTTACAGCAGCAAATAATTTTTATTCTTGTTGATTTTTAGCCTGGCTAGTGGGAGCTGGGAAATTTTAGCATATGTAATTTGAATTATTTCATGAAACATTTAACAAGAGCCTATTTCATTCTTCACTAAGGCAAGTTGATATAAGAAGGATGATGTTATGGTTAATGTAAATCATAATTATTACCAGGTGCATCACTGAACTGGGAAATTGTGCTAAAAATGTAAGTTTTGCTCCATTTCATATTGAAAAATTACTTTGCAGCCTGACAGCCATTAATCTCTGTTACAGGAATGTTATTCTTTATTTGGTAAATTACAGAGCTAAGGCATAACAAGGCATAAATTATCAGGCCACAGGAGTCCACTTTGCTGAGCTGAGCTGGGCTCCAGCAGCCCCTGATGGAGAGAAGAACCCAACCACCCACACCCCATGTCCCCACCCCGGTGCTGCCCACCCTGGGATCACCTCAGCTCCTCACAGAGCCTTCAGCAACTCTGCTCCCCAAAACTTTTCTCTTGGACACACCTAAAATGCTTTGCCAGACCAGCATTCCATCCTTGTAGCTCCTGTGAGGCTGTAGCCTGGAGAGATGTGTGGGCTGGGTCCTCTTCTTCTGTTTGCTAAATCTTCCCTAAAAATAGGTTTTCTCATAAAAGAAGGCTCCAGGAAGAATTTATTCCAACAGCTTCACTCTAAAGCAGGATGGGATATCTGTGTTTGGTACTGAGCTCTGAAGAGGAGTTGCAAAACTCTTGTTGCTTGATTTGTTCCCAGGGGGTGAATTTTCTATTCCATGGTAGAAGCTTGAAGTACATGCAAACTTGTAATAAAGATGCTTTTCCAGCAGTGATTATCTCTCTGTTGGGCTTGGTGGATGGGAAGTAGGGCTCCAGTAGTACTGTGTGTGGTAAGGTCTGTTCTACTGACAGGGAGAGTGCTTGTACAAAGGAATTTTTATCAGAAAATACCCAAACTTCCTCAGAGCAAAGTGCTGCTCACCTCAGTTTATGCCATAACATCAGAAATATAGAGTCCTAGTACTTTGTGCTTTATAAGCAGAAGAAACAACTAAACATGAGTTTCCAAGCACTGAATTATTCAATAGGAGTGTGCAGGTTTTTGAGATGATTCTCCACAAGGCTTTTCATCTGCTTCCACTGAAGTAGTTTAGGTTGACCCTGCTCTATTTACTGTGAATCCAACTTCCAGGCTACTGATTCCTTGAATGGTATGAAATTCAGAATGTGCTTCACTTTTTGATAGTTATGTCTTTCTGCATACAAATGGTGACTCTTCCTCTCGCTTTTGGCAGCTATTCCAAATCAGTGTAATCATTTCCACTGCTCACAGCAGTGTTTTAAAAAACAGCACAGGACTGTCCATCAGCACATCATCACCTGCCACACAACACTGAGGTGGCCCCTCTGAAATGCCTGTACCTCACATTTTGTTGAAGCTCCTTATACTCAAATCACTGCCCAAAAGCCCTGAGAGCCACTCTAAAGCTTTTTTATTGATTGTGCAAACACTATTTCTCAGAAGAATCTTTATTAAATCCACCCTTGCATTTGTTCCACATGCTTCATCTTTGACAACTTCCCAGGGCACGATGAGCAGTTTTGATAACATAACTGAGGGATAGACCAGAGCAAAGTCTGCCTGCCTTTAGTGACCAGTTGTAATTTGGGCTGTCATCCTCAGGCTGCCAGGGAGAGGAGCTGGACTGGACATATTGGCATCTCTGGTCTCCTCACTTGCAAAATGCAATATTGGAAGTGTTAGAAGTGCACAGCGAAGCTGAAGTGCAGCCTGTGAAAATGATGATAACAGCAAATGGGAAACCTTTTAATACGAGATGTGTTGGTCAGGCTGACAGCACTGTGAGAGCCTTGCCGAGCCTGGAATGTGTGTCCTGACAGTGCAGAGTCAGCAGGAAAGTCCTGGGGCAGCTGATGATTCTGTTCAAAGAAATGGCTCAACAGATGCAACTCCTGTTGCATTCAGGGTTTGCTGCAAGCACCTGACAGCAACGTGGAGCTGCCCTTTACCTTAGCAAGGCAAAAAATGAAATTCAGTAAGTCTCCCTAAAGCTGGTGCTCAGCCCAAATGGTGCTCACAGGCTCATTAGGAACTAACCTGATTAAATTTGGTTTGCCTAGGAATGTAATTCTGGACAGCTAGCTTCAAATGATTGCTGAAAAATTATTGGCATTTTCAAGCCTTAGTATCTGGCATATTGTTCTATAGAAAGCTTATTGCTCCTGGAAAATGTTGAGGTGAAAGTGGTTTTAGTAGGAGCATTGCCTGCACCACAAACATTTCTCTATTTGCCATTTTCTGGGCTCTTAAAAGAAGTGTAGTGTCTCAGCCAGAAAGAACAGATGTGAGGAAATTGCAAAATGGATGCCAAGCATCATGAATTAACTCTGCTGGTCAGATGTTCAACACCCCTGGATGATTGTGTGCTAATCTAAGAGCAGAGTAAATCAATCATTATCCAGCCTTGGGATATCTAGGTAGACCATAGGAAGCCTCTTGATTAATATGCACATCCTCACCTAGATGATGGTTAGCTCTGCAATTCATGGTTAAACTGAAAGCAGAAAGAATTGCTTTTTAATAACCTTGATAATAACCCTTCTGATAGCTCCATTTAGGCATCATTATTGAATAATAGCCTGTGCATGTCATCAAGTCACTCTGACATTAGAACAGAAAATACACAAATATCCTGGTCATGCCACTGATCAAAACAAGAGACAAATCCTCTTCTGGGGCAAATTAACACAGCTCCCCTGGTATTAATAGAATGGAGTAGAATTTCTAAAGAGACACCAAGGCAAAATGATGCTTTAAATTTTGATGCAGTATGTAAAAGATTTTATGGATTCTTGAAAAAGCCTTGATTGCTTCTCTGCTGTTGTTCTGGCACTGCAGCAATGAAACTCATTCTCAGTGGGTTTGGGATAGACTCAAAGGTCCAGATGGATCAGCACCAGAGCTGGGGGAAGCTGAGCCACTGCAGGCCACCAAGCTGTGAGGAGATAATCAGGAATATTCCAGGGTGGTGAACCAAAGTTGCACGTCCCCATGATTGACAGAGCCATTTATCACAGCTGCTCTTGTGGCAAAGGAAAGTCTGGGGAGATGTGGTGTGCACACACACAGAGAAAACCAAAAGCTGGGATATTCCTGCACCACTTGGAACACCTTGCAGAGGGAGGAGAAGAGCTCATTACTGGAATATGCTGCCAGCAGCTCACAAGTGCCAGCATCAGTAGCACCCCAGTGAATTACATCAGCTGCTCATTTTCTGCTCCATGCCATCCTGCATCTGAGCTTGCTCCCTCCGTGAACATCTCTGCTGATTTCACTGGGAACAAGGCTGTGTCCAGCACCAAGCACTGACCCTCTGCACAGTTAGCATAACTTCAGCCATGCATGGCAGCTGAAACACTCTCTTCATTGAGGCCTCTGTTTGTTTTTTCTTCCATTAAACCAATTACTAGCTAATCATTTTGTACAAAATAACACAATATGACACTAAAAGATCTGATCCATGCAAGCCCTTCATGTATAATAGCTTTGGTTTAATTTCATTTGTAGGATTAACAAACAAGCAAACCAACTTAACAGCAAAACTGGGATTAATGAAAACAAAAATGAAGGCAAATCATTATCACCCATGTCCAAGCAGTGTTAAATTATGTGAGTTTTGTTTAAATTTTCAGCTCTGATGGCATGAACCTGAGAGGAATCTTCATACCAGATAGTGAAGAGAACTAAAATGATACAATCATATTATTGGCTGTTTCTGTCAAGCTAACACTCCATGGTCCCTGTCAAACTCCTTTCTCTTCTCTTTTTGTGGTAATAATGCATTTGTTATGGTACCAGCCCTCTGTGTGTGCACTCATTCCCCTGAAAGGCTCCAGCATGAAGAATTTATTGGCTGGGCAGAGAGGTGGGACCTGGGTGAACAGTAAAAATCAGTGACAGGGGAACAAAGAAGTGGATGTGACTCCAGAGGTACAGGGATGTGACAGCATTCCCACTGCCTGGTAATTTGTGAACCCTAAAGATTTCTGCCAAGGAGCTTGTAAACCACATTTCAGTGCTTTGGAGTTAGTGTCAGCCACTCACAGCAGCTTTCCAAGGAGATCAGGATTGTCCTCCACTTCCAAATGGGCAAGATGAGGGAGGAGGAGGAGAAGGGTCAATGTGTTGAGCTTGTTCAGCATCTGCAGACCAAACCCTTCTTTTGGATGTCTTGTGCACCAAAGGACTGCTCTGTCCTGCTGCAAAGAGTGAGCAAGGGGTGGCAAACAAAGCCAAGGAGGTGATGATGGAAAGGAGCAATGTTCAAATCACTTGACCTCTTCCAGATGTATTAATCATGGCAAGAGATACTTTTCCTGATTCAGGAAATGAAGGACATATTTTCTCAAAGTTCTGTCCTGAGTGGCTCCTTACAGGCTGTAAGACTCAGATGGCAAAGAAATGCTGCAGAAGAACCAGATTTTTTGAAGGAGCATTTGAAAGAGCTTTTGCAGGGTAAACTTTTCTTATTGCTTTTGTTCTGGCTCTGTAAGGATGTACAGCAGCTATTGCTCCTGAGCTGCCAAGTCCTTCACAACTTGCTGTGGTCTGGTCCTTTGCAAATGCCAGTGCAAAGCTCCCTAAAGAAACAAATCCCCAGTCTAAGTAAATCAAAGATATAAACTGAAAGGTGCCTATAAATCACAGCACACTTTCATCACTCCATTCATATGTGAACAATATCTGAGAGCCCCTATATTAACAAGCTGAGGTGAACAGCTCTGTGCACAAATCTGTATTAGCTGCCAAGAAAATATGATTTATCCAAAAACTGCAACACAGAGAACTGGTGCTCTCTCTCCCAGGTGGCTTTTTTCCCCATCCCTACTACTTATGGCAGAAAGGAATATTTAGAACTGTTTGACAAGTTAATTAACTGTCAATTAGCTGGTTGATGTGCCCAGCACTGATCACTGTGCAGCTGGAACCAGGAGCTCACTTTTAGCCTGTACCTGCCTGCCCTGATTCCTTCTAAGTGTCAGGGTTCATCCAGGAGTAGAAACAAATTTTAGTGAAGAAGGCCCCCCTGTGTTTTGCACTTGCATTGCCCCATTAGCCTTTTGTTTGGGTGGATTTAGAAGGATTTTTGCATCTCTAAGTTCTACTTTGCCCCACTTCAGAACCCATGGTAGCAAGAGTGAGGACTTCAGCATGAACCCATCACGGTTTACTGGGTTGGGGGATATTGTTACATTACCTCTTACATTACCTCTAGTAATGCTTAGTTACATTTATTCCCAACAGTGCTGAGGCAAAATAACACAGTTTGCTGATGAAAAAAAAAAACAGAAAAAAAAAACCCCAAGATTTGGGTTTTTTTAAATAGAGTACTTCAAGTTCTTTATTTATCTTCTGTGAATACACAGTCAGAGCTTCTTCTCATGCATTGGTTATACATTACAGGCATGTTCCCTGTATCAGTGACTGTTTATTCAGCTGCCCTGGAGAAGGAAAAGGGATGCAAACCTGCTCATATCAGCATCACAGGACCTAAATATACTCCTTTCTTGCTCCCTCTCTCAATGGAAGCTGACTTCTAATTTCCAAGCTTCATGCCTTCAAAAAGCCAGATGATACCCATTTGTCTGCATGCTAGCATTGTTCAACAGCTGAAATAATTTTTTCTCCTTCTCTAGGACTTGTTCCCCTTAAATGGGCTTTAAAATTTTCCAGTGGTTTAAAACAGTATTTGCTGCATTGATTTTTTTCCACGTCTCCTAAAGCTTCTCTTTAAAGATGAAGATTTTCATTTTTATGAATCCTTCTCAACAGTGAGTGGGTCTCTTCTCTCACTTATTAGTGTGATGGTTTTGAGGTGCTGATAGAGGGCAGTCAATTCTTATGGAAAAGGGAGAAGGAGATTCCCTCTGCATGTCCCTGGGTCTGCCTCAGTTTTCCCTCCCTTTCTGCAGTGTCTGATGGGGCTGTTTTGCAAAGCACTTGTGTAGTGCCCACAGATACTGTAAGATGCAGCTAAATCAACAACTTGAACTGTGTCTGTGCATCGTTTTCAAAGCAATTTTGGATTTCAAACTCTTATCTCCAGATGTCAATCCTTAATGGGAACAGAGATGGAGTTTGGCTTCCACAACTCAATTTGTAAAATAGCAGCCACGTGTTCCCTTCATCCCCTCATTGCTTTTATTACATAAAATGCAAAATTGCAATTCCCCTGTTTATTTTTTTCTCCTGTACAGTCTTCCCATTTAAAAGAGTTCTCATCCAAAACCCTATTAAGCAATGGGTTTGTCTCTTACATGAAGACTTACTCCAAAGGGCTACAACTTTCAGAGGGTTGAGATGAGGTTCATTATGAGTTTAAATTTTTGGTCCATTTTGACTTCTAGAGGCCAGATTCTTACCTAGCAGGGACTAGGCCACCTTTCAGAACACCCTGGGGCTGCTGTGGTATGTGCTGGCCATCCATACCTTCTGCCCTGCTGTTTTGGGCAGCAGAAGACAACTTGTAGTCCTGCTTGTAGTCATTACATTACGTGGGATTTTGCGCATAGATGCAGAAAAATTAAATCCCTTTTTATTTCCGTGCTTTCATTTCAGAGGATTTTCAAGTTTCAACTAGTCTGTGCAATAAGAAATGAGAATGAATATGCAGGTGTCTAGTTTAGCCCTACAAGGAGGAACACCTAAAGTTCAGCCCCTCATTTGTTTGTGTGTACCTGGGGAAAAAAATTGCTTTTCTGCCACAGTGGCAGCTGTTGAACTGGAGGGAAAAAGGATTTATTAAAGGTGGTAAGCAAGAAATTTGGAGGGGGTGGAGAAATCTATGCAGCACTCAAGGGGAAATGATTCATCAATCCAGTCTGCAGCCTTTTGGAGCTACAAGGAAGAGCAGTTGGATGTTTGTGGTGGATATTTACTCCATTTTCCCTCTGTGGGGCTGACAATCCCAGTGCCAGGGTGACAGCAGTGATGGGAGCGCTGCCATCGAGAGCTCTCCTTGCCATGTGCCAGACGGGACATCTGCTCTGGCTGGACAGGAGGCAGAAGCCTTTCACTGCCATTCTTCCTGCACTGGTTTCCTTTAGGTAACGTCTGAATTTCCTCCAGTTTCTCCAGGGCCTGGGGTAACTACAGGGAAGGCAGAACAAGGCACATCTGGAGTGGTGCAGCAGCTGGGGAATGCCTGATGCTGGTATCATGTGAATGGCTGTGACCTTTTCAGTATTCCAGATTTTGATTGATTGGCCATTTCCCCTCTTTCCCTGCTGTAAACAGGGGAGCTGTGAAATAGGTGGCCAAAATAAACACAGACTTACGTAGGCTAAGACAAATTTATATTGAATTTATGAGAGAGAAAATTTTGCTAACTCATTCTACCCATAAAAATTATAAAGAGGAAAGAAAGTGACATAAAATCAATCCATTTCCATGACAAAGCTCATTATGAGAAGAGAAAATATAGTCCCATACTAACTTGTTCTCATTACTGTTCTAAGATTTATCATGTCAGGTGCAATGTGCAAGGGAGGAAAGGAAAACCTTCCTTGCCCTCACCTTAAAAAATTTCCATAAGACAAAATAAGCCAAACCATCCTCATCATGTCCAGTGAGCACATATTTTGTCAAGCCTCACAAGGGGCATGATTAACTCAAAGGTGTGACTTTGAGGAGCCTTTCCAGGCTGGATGCTCCAGGGCAGGGCAGGTCACCCTGTCCGGGCTCTCACTACCAAACCAGCTCTTCCCTGGCTGTCAGTGAAAACTGGCACTCTGGAAGGAAGCTGCTGCTGCAGGGCTTGACCAGATGAAGGAAACCCCAGTTAACACCCCTTGGCTGGTGGGAGCAGGATTTGGGGTGGGAAAGAGCTGATGGAAAAAAAAAACCAGACCTGAGTTGCTCAGAGCTGGGAATTTCCATGTTCAGGCCAGCCCCAAGGTCAGTTTGACTGCTGCATTTTCCCTGCAGTTCTCATTCCCATCTCAGCTTAAGCACAGCAACAAGTCTAGGATAGAAGCCCAAAGCTGCCTTTGCAGATGGACTCGTTGCTGCATTTGCCACGCAAGCCCACAGCCCTGGCTCTGAGGGGCCATTCCAGAGTCTGCTCTCATCCTCTCATGCATTGCTCCTTGTCTACTGCTGAACAGATGCAGTTCATTTTGGAGCTGACATCTGGTGCTGTCAGAGTACATACTGGTGCTGATTTGCAATGCCAGCTGAATACTCTGACCTTTTTGGTGAATTCATAAGAGATGATGGTCTGTGTGTGCTCTATGGATACACTAGGCAGTGTGTGGTGTGTGTGTTTGTTTGCAGGGATGACAAGGAAGAAGTAAATACACAAAACAAAGCCTGCCAGATCTGGACAGAGTAAAATCTCACTGGTCAGCTGAAGGACGAAGAGATGACAGGTAAAGGGAGGGTGTAATGCCCTGATAAACACAGGCATCTCCTCAAATCAGGATTACCAATGTTGCTTCTCAATTCAATCATTGTTCTCCTTATCCACGCAAATAACACTCCCAGCCATCTCCTCTTACCTGTGGAAGATGGCACAGAAATACTGTGATGCTTTAATAGGATATTGCCTTCATTGTCCCAAAATCTGGGAAAGCACCATGAGGTATCTCTGAGGCTGGAAAAAAAATTCTGGGATAACCATACTTCACATCATGAAATGAATCCTGAGCAGCTTTGAAACTTAACCTAGCATGACTTGAGTGCGAATTTTATTTGGGGCAATGCAGCACCCTCTAGCAAGAACAGCTCCAGTATGGAAGTAGGGACTCTCAGGACAAGTTAAGCTTGCTTTCCCATACTTTTTTTTTAATTATTTATATTGTTGTATGGCTGTAGTGAATTAAGGTTTTTGGTTTGCTTATTTTGTCTCCGTTTTGTGGGGTGGCCAGACTGGGACCTGGGGAATGGAGAGAGAGGCTCTGTAGGGATATTTATGCTTTGCTTTAGTTGGCTGTGAACTGTCACCCACCCCAAAGCCTGCTGGCACAGGGAAATGCAGGATCTAAGCTCTCAGCTGAGAAGGGCACCTGGTGCACTTGTGAAGTGTGAAATGAAGAGGGAGAGGGGAGAGGCCAGGACCTCTCCTCTTCAAATCCTCAGTGTCACACCCTGCTGGGAAGGAGCTGTGCATCCTCAGCTCTGCTTTGAACTTGCCCTGAGTTCTGAATTGCATCAAGTGGTGGAAAGCTGAATGATCACGGGGCTGGGGTGGAACAGCAGAGCAGCTCCCACAGTGTCAGTGCAGATAAAAGTGAGGGACAAATGTTTAACTGCCAAGAGGCTTGAGCACTAAGTGACATGGTTAAGGGAGAATGGAACACAGCTGTCCAGAGCCACAAGTTAGGGCATCCTTCCTCCATATGGAATCAGGGTCTCATACCCATCTAAAGACCAACACGTGCCTACTGAAGGGTAAAACCTTATGCTTGGGTCCTTCAGATACTTGGGTCCTTGAGCCTGAGAGATGCTGTGTGTTTCTTGCAGTGGCCTTGAGATCTGTGTCTAAAAGTCAGAAGTAAAAAGCTCTCTCCTTACAGAACTTGCTCAGAAAAGTTGAATTTTAAATGAGGCATTCCTTCAGTAGTGGCACTAAAGCTGATTTCTTCCAGCTGTACTCTGCAGTTTGATTTTCTGGTGCCAGGAAGGAGCAGGATTCAGGTGAACATTTTCCTGGACTTTGGGTGCTGATGACATCTTTTCCTGTGTGGATTCCTCCATATCTGATTAAGGATGAGGTCTGGCTGCAGCCTTTCCACGAGTGGGAATAGCAGTGCCTGTTTTCATGGCAGCCAGGGGATCTCAGTTGCCTTTAAAACTGTTGTTTCCTTTCAAACTTTGTGCAGACAGCCCCATGGACTAAAAAATTACCCATGAGGTGCAGACATGGAGGCATAGAGGTATGTGGAGTATGAGTGTGTGAACCTCACTTGCTTGGGAAAATAGGCTAAAAAATAATAAAATGCAGAAGCCTTGTTATTATCCCAGCTGAACAGTCCTCCCTGGCATGATCTATTAAGTCACTTCTGTTTCACTTAGGTTTTGCATTTCTGGCTCTTCTTTTCACAAATGACCTTTTCCATATCAGCCTCGTAAAACTATTGCCATTCTTCATTTAGAAATTTGTTAAAGTGTGTTTGCAGAAGCCCTAGACTCTTTTTCTGATGAATTTTCCCTTTTTTGGGGAAAGGAGTAAAAAATTATGTTACTGACATTTCTTTACATTTAACAGAATCTTTTTCCAAGTTGAACATTATAACATCTGCTCTAGATAGGATTAGGTCTTCCTGTTCTGCATCAGTGTTTATTCAGCCATTTCTCAGGTACATCTGTAATAGTATTTATAGCACATGTTTTGTGGGAAAACCTCACTTCATCATTCCACATAAAACATAACAGAGAAACTGAAAGAATATTATTAAAGCATTTAAGAGGACAAGGATAAGTTAATCAAGTGAAGCACTTGGTGTCCTATATTTTGATAAGAGAGAACAAAATCCATCTTTTCTTCAGCCATATTGCAGTTGTTTTGCATCTTTTGGGGTGTACTCAGGTTTAGCCTCAGGCAGAGCACCACCATCTCCCCACACTGCAGGGCAGGAGCAGGGCTCTGATGGCCAGCAGTGATGAATTAACTGAGTGTCTTGCTGCTCTACATCACCATGGCCATAGGAGAGAACAGGAAGAAAACAAGATTTAGCTTGACCTCCCTGGTTTTATAAAAGGTTGGTGTGATGTACACAAAACACTTGCTATGTACAGTTGTTATTTCCTGCCCAAGTAATGTTACTTATTACTTAGGTCATGAGGGCTTTTTGGTGTAGGATTTTCACTGCTGCATGAAAAAGCTACTAAACCTTTACCACTAAACTGGTTTTTGCAGCCACTCCATCACCTACCCTTGCAAAGTAGTACCTGAGCCTTGGTAATACATAAAATCTCCCAGTGCCCTGAGCACTGCTGCTCACCAGGGCTTTGTGACCCCATGGTAAGGGCAGATGAATGAAATCATGCAACTGCAAGGAGTCCATTCAGCAGCTCCTGTTCCACCCAGCACAACCTTTTTTTGTGCCTGTCAAGGGTCTGCAAGAGCAAAGCTAGAGCTGGTGATTTACATCCTTCTGAGGTGGCACATTACAGACTCAGGAGCTCATGTCCAATTTCAACTTGCTTCTGTCTTTAAAATCTGGCTCCTGGAAGTCTCCCCAGTTACATCTTGTGCTGGGATCATGCCAGACATCTTGTGGGTTCCCCATGGCTGTGCACAGAGTTTGGAAACATTGCTGCCAGTCCCCATAAATCACCGCTGTCCAGCCCCACTGAGTGGGTCACAATGGGTTTTTGTTCTCTCAGCATCTGGCTTGTGCCTCACAGCACTGAGCAGGCATCTGAGCCACCACATTCAGCTATTCCTTCTAATGCTGTAGGTAACACCTTAGAAAAGGAAGGCCTTGTGAAATCATGGCTCTGGCCTGTTACTTGTGCTAAGTAGAAGAAGACTGTGGGAAAGTGACTCAGCTGAATTAGAGGTAGAAAAACAAGTTATACAACCATTAGGTGTTCACATCGTGGTGTATGCTGGTTGGTTGGATTATGTTTGTTGTAATTTAAAACCATGTACGTGATAAAGGAGTAACTGCTTTAAAAGGCTTGGGTTTTGCAATAAAGCAGTTCTCCTTTGCACCTGCCTGGGGACTCTGTGTCACTGTGGACCCTCACCCACGCTCTTCTGTTAAATGTGTCCACGTGAGAAATACCTTGTCCTGCAGCCCTTTCCCTTGCCACAATTCCCACCAGGGCTGGCTTGCAAAGCTGCCCCTGTTGGTGCTGCAGCTGATTGAGGCCCTCAGCCCAGGAGCAGGGAAATGGCACCAGGAAGCCCCAGTCAGCTCAGCAGCACGTAGGTGTGCAGGAGGACAGGCTCAGCCAGGGCTGCCAAAAGCCACAGCTGACTCAAAACAAATCTCGTTCGTTCTCCCTCCTTGTCTCATGCAGTAAATAAAAATAAACCCCCTGAGGACCCAGAGCATTTAGGCTTAGCGTGTTCCTGTTTGCTCAGAGCATATCAGTCTGTTGTTCTTCCTGGCTAATCAGATAGAGCGGAAACTAAAACAATCTAAATTTGTTGTTCCGTTTTATTCTATACATAATCACTGCTTCGCGTTTGCTTCTAAATAGCTGCATAAATACACATTAAATGCAGTGACATCTCTTTTGGGACTCATTCCAGTGTTTCCTGGTTATTTTCTCACTTTGAAAGAGATTGGGTACTCAGATACTGTCACATTTCTTGTAAAATCCTCTGTAGTGTGTATAATGGATATTATAATGCTGGGCTCATTCTTGTCCTCTGCAGGCGTAAGGGAGTTGGTGACACTAAATGAATGTGGAAGAGTCGTGTGTGCCCACATACCATGTGTGAAAGCAGAAAAGAGCTCTCACTCTGGCAGACATGAAGGTTATTTGGGACTGACACTTCTTGCAGCGTTCCCCCTTCACCCTGCCTTCTCTCCTTCCACTCTGACTCTCAAACTCTCACCCCCACTTTGCACAGATCCAGTTTGCACGGATCATTAGTGGTTCTTGGTTCCTGCAGAACTGCTGGCTCTTCTTTTGGTTTGGTTTCCATCACCCAGGACACATGCTGTCACTTGTGGATTTTCAAAGAGCCTAATGGCATGCCAGGCTTTCAAGACCAAGGTAGATACAGGCCTCAGAATCTTTGGCCATTAACTCTCCCTCCAGTACAAAAAGAGATACTTGATGTTGCATGCACTGACTGCCACCTCTAGAAAACTGAGCACTGCAATCTCTGCAGAATTCATAAACTAATTTTGTCCACTTTCTAGTGCTTTCTGAATTTGTTTCCCAGCGATGGGCAGGAGGAGGAATATTCTCAGCCCCTGAGGACAGTGGCTTTCGAGTTCACCCATTCAGACAGTTGCACAGCATTATTCCCAGAGCAGCAGTGACCTCAGGCAGGCACATCCCCTGGGGGCTCACACATCTGGCCAGCTCAGAGCTGGAGGAGACTGAGCCCACATCTGTCCTCAGTGTACCACTCAGTCACACTGGGTTTTAGCTTCCATTTTCTTTTTTTTTTTTTTTTTTTTTTCATTTTAGTGAAGAATCACAAGAGCAGTCTCATCAGTTTAAGCCAACCCACGGGTAGGTTTGTGCAGCATGGCACAATGAAAACTGATGTACATTTTCCTAGAAAGGGCTGTAATTAGTTCAATATATTTATTGCAGTTTAACCATTTCACTCTTATAGTGAGGCACACGTCCAAAAAACATGTGCACATCATGTGAGATGCATATATGAACATTAACAGTGATTTGGGACAAATCCTGAGGGTGAGCACAGCTCTGCCTGAGACAAACCTGTAGCTGAGGGGCTGTAACACAGATGAAGCTGAAGCCCAGGCCTTGGCATTTCACATCCTTTGGTATGCCATGTGCTCCTCACATCTCTACCACAATTTGTCACAGCTGGTTACATCCGCACATCATGTTCAATACGTTTCCCAGGCGCAAAATGAAAGATGATCGGAGGAGTTCTGAAATACCTGACATGGGGAAAGTGGGAGATTAATTGCAGCATTAAGGCTGAGTGTGGCACCGAGTGGGAGCTGGAAGAGCTCTGCTCCAGGGGAATTGTCTGCAGAGTTGCTCCTCGTGGAGGACCACACTGACATTTTGGTTATTGAGCAGGGGGATTTCAGTGTCCCCAGAGCCCCCAGAGTGAAAATGAACTGGAGTGGGCATGGTGGGATGGAGGATGGATGCCCACCAGCCCTGCCCTGAGCCCACAGGGAAATGCTGGGCTTGTCCTGCTGCCCACTGTCTCCAATCTCAGAGACCATGTAGCAAGCTGGGATGGAAGAACCCTTGTAGAAAAGCAGAATATCCTTCTCCTTTGTCTGTTTTTATCCGCCCTGCTCCCAGATCCGTGTGTCTCTTAGGATGTAAAGAGTCAGGCATAGCATTAAGACAGTCATCTCTCAGCAGATGGGAGTCGGGGGGAAAACAAAACTCTAAAAGTTTATAGCAGAGGATAGTATAAAAAAGCAGCCAAACCAAAGCAAACAGCCTCGGGGACAGAGGGAGTTCGGCGTCTCTGCTGCAGAGAGACGCACACGCTCTCCCTGCAGGAAAATGTGCCTCGCCTGCTGCCGGCTAATTAACCACAGCCAAGCCGAAAGTTTTGGAGGAAAGCACGGGGGAATGCGGAGAGGCGCAGGGAAGAGCACATTCCGAGGCAGGCTCGGCGGGATGCGGGCGAGCATCCTGCGGGGCAAGGCTGATCTCTAGCGGTGCCTGCGGCTCCCGCGGCTCCAACTCGCCCAGATTCTTCTGTGCACTTTTAAGCAGCACATCCGAATGGGTTTTGCCCCGCCAAAGCCGCTTCTGTTGCAGCACTACCTGCATCTCTTGGAGCAGCGCTCCTCTGGAGTACTGGGTTTCTTCATAAAGTTTGTTTAAATAAAATAGGAGAACATTGATTTTCGATCTTTCTAGAATTTTTCAAATCGTTGTTCAAAGCGATTGTTTCTCTTTATTCTGCTAGATACTTGTTATTTACTTCCATGTCATGTCCAATCTAATTCCTCCTATGATGGAAGGAGAAAAAGTGGAAACAGAAGTAAATGCCAGACTTGACGTGTTTTTCTTTTGTTTTAAATTGTTTTCTTCCTAGTTCCAACAAAAATTAGCCATGGCCCTTCATGCATAATATTTGCAGTGCTATTAACAAGAAGAAAAAAAATCTTATTTCTTTGGAATAAAAAGGGTGGTTCCTCTCCAATAGGAAAATACAGTTCCACATTAGGCAAAGTGCACACTTGTGCCATCAGCAAAGGAGTTCTTGTTCAAATGGGCACCAATGAGTGCCTGGTTTGGGCTTTCTTGTTTCTAAATCAGTCTCTGAAAAGGCAATTGGGAAATACAAGTGCATTATGTAGTTTGAAGGGCGATATAATGTAGTATTTTTCAGGGAATTCATGTCCCTCTGGGCTGTGCTGTACAACCTAAACCCACTAATTTTTTTCTTCAGTTGTAGGACTAACAGTGGTGATGCTCTTGCTTTGTCAGGCCCTGTAAGAGTTTGTGTTCCACATAGTTCTGACAGTCATGGAAACAGAAATCACACACTCAGAGCACCACTTACAAGGTTCTGAGTGCTCACACCCCCTAATCTAAGGGCTTTCTTTCATTAGTTGCAAAAACCCATGGCCCTGCTGTATCTACTGCATATTCCATGAGGAATTGCTAATTAATAACGTTTGCTGATGAACATTGCCTAAGTCTAGACAGAAGGGCCTACAAACTTCTGCAAATCATTTCAACCATCACTGTCCTTTGAAACAGGCCATTCTTTTTCCAGATAAAGCATAACCTTGCCTTCATTAAAGAAGATATGATTAAGAATATTTTGAACAGATCTAGCACAGCCTATTGCATACTTTTTGTCCCAAGTGGTTTCCATTCTGCCTCTAAAGCAGCTACACCCCATGATCTGTTTTCCAGCTGGGCATCTCACAACAAGAGGTAATAATATTGTCCCCAAATCCATAACCACTTCAGGGAAAGACAGAAACACCTAATCAGCACGAAGCCATAATGGAGTGGGGAGAAGCCAAACAGGGATACAGGGGTTTATAGAAAGGACAGGTTTGCTTTTGTCTGTAAGTGTCCAGGGCCAGGCTCACTCTCCTCCCACCAACCACACCTTCCTTACCTGAGTAAAATCCCTCTGATGTTCCTCACATTTGAAAATCTCAGTGATTAGCATGTCTTTGGGCATCTCTCAGTAGTGGAGCTTGACTGGGGTTAACAACTTGCCCTGTGCTCTTCACTGACTTCTGTGCTGCCACAGCTGGTGTCCACATTTTTCCTGGACATAGAGCTTTACTCCTCAGACCCTGCTTTCTGCCCAGGGTTTCCTTTTGTTTCCTTTTTCTGCTTCTTGCTAATAACTTTCTATTTTGACAAAAGCAGGGCTGCCCCCTGCATTGCTGCCTCATAGTGAAGTGCTTCTAAGGGAGAGATCTTGCTCCTCAAAAAAGGGGTGGCCAGTGCCACCCTTCCCTGAGCCAGGGCAGGTCTCAGCCTTTCCATGTAATGCCTGTATCCTGAAATTTCCTTAATGCCTATGAGGAAGGGATTTACTACAAGGTTTTTCTGGTTTTATGGTCACAATGCTGTGAAAGAGAGAGAAGTGTGCAGGTCTTGCACAATGTAGTGGTTCATGCCATGAGTTGGTCAGGGCTGGGCAGGGCAGAAGCCTCTGGAGTCTTGAGGGCATGGTGCTAAGTCATATTCATGCCAGCACAAACTGGAAACACAAACACAGGTGGAGGAAGCTCTCCTAATTTGTCACCTTTCCTGGACTGCCTTGGTTTGGGTTTTTGTGGGATACACACTTCTCCAAACTCCCACCATGGGGGCACTGTGAAAAGCAAGTGTTCAGGGCTCACACCCCAGCATTTCAAAGCAACCCTGAACACTTTCTGCTGGCTTCAGCCCTGTTATTCACATTTTGCCACTGGCTGTCCCTCTCACAGCCCCGGCAGCCAGTCCTGACAGCATTTGCTGCCCTGTGATGAGGAACTGTGTGACAGCCAACAGGTAATAAAAGTCCTGCAGCAAGCTGCTGTCATCTCTATGGATCCTTAGGCTGATTCATGCCTCTCTCTCTGGCAGCACAAGCCTGACACATCCTGCTCTTCCTGGCATTAAGGAGAAGTCAGTGAACAGCCTTGCAGCAGGAGGAAGCCGCAGGTAGAAAATGCCTCTCACTGAGTCTTGCTGGGGAATCCTCCTCATTCAGCTGTGCTCACAGTTCCAGAGGCCAAGGGTCCATTTGGTGGCCTTTTAGGCACAGGCAGGCACAGGAGAAGGAAAGAATTGCCCTACTTCCATGCTCTTTTGGGCTCTTCCATGGAATGTGTGATGTCTCCCATGCAGGATCTGCTTTTCCCCCTGCAGTGCAGGCAGGACAGGCTGTGCTTCACCTGGAAGGGGGCACCAAAGTGGCTCTTTCTCCTCTGTCCCCCATCCAGGTAAGGCTACTGTACTCCCTCATTTGGAGGCCACAGTGATGTAAGACACACTTAAAAGCCTTCCTACTGATTTATGTAAATATTTATATGGCTGCTGCAGAGCATTGAAGTATTACTTGTTACAGGCTCCTGCTTTCTACTTTTTCCTGTCCATATTGAAGTCATAATGTCATGGCCTGTGTATTAAAGTAGGATGTCTGGGACGTGCAGAATACGATCTGTAGATAACTGTCTGAAGGTCCCAAGTGTTGCCCTGCAGCTCTAGGGAGCACAGAGAGGGTAGGAACCACCAGCCCAGCAGAGTGTGGGGCTCATGGATGTGCAGAAAAGCCACAGCTGGAGTGATAATGAATCATAAACAAGGACCCAGTGATGTCTCAGCAACAACAGGATGTTAGAGCCACTAGAAAGCTCCAGAAACAGCCTGCACAGATAGCACTGTCTATCATATGTGTATATATATATATATATATATATATATATATGTCCCTGCATCTGCCTCCAGCTGTCCAGCAGCCTTGTCCCCTCCTGCACTGCCTCTTGGAACCCACACTCACATTTCTATTCACATTATGCCAAGCAGGAGCAAAGGCTGCTGCTCCCAGCAGTGCTCACAAACTGAGTGTGTTGAGGGCAAAGCCCTGCTCTGCTCATGTGCTCACTGTCATTTCTCTCAGGTAATGGCTGCTGCTAAATCAGCCCCAAATCAGTTCTCCAAACAGTGCTTAACTGCTTACATGCTTAGAAGTAAACCACGTTCAGCTGCCTTTAACGCTTTTCCATCTTTATTTTTATGCATTAAGATCAATTTCATGAACTTTCCTAGGTAAGATGATTGCCATCGGCAGGAAGAATGTAGTAAATTAATTATAGATGTGTGTTAAATTACTTTCATTACCACTCTGAGTTCTGGGAGGGAGTTGTGTGAGCAGGATGACTGATGAAACAGTGTTTTTACATATTCCCCCGGTAATGGATATTTTTACTTGGCTGCCAGTGTTGTTTCTCAACTCAGAGAAGCTGGAATTACACATTTCAGAAAATGGAGGTTCACTCTGAGTTTGATCTCCAAAGATTGCCAGAAAACTGTGGCTAAGACAGACTGGCTGGAGCACAAGCTGCCTGTTCAGGGCCTTGGTGATGCACAAAGGTGAACTGAGGGAGGATTCATCCTGTTTACCTCAGGCACACCCAAATCCAAGGGAGTCGCTTGCTTTTGGGGTGTTGTTCCCACACACTGACAGAGGCGTAAGAGCCAAGACAGAAGTCAACATGAGTGGAAAGTTATTTTCCATATTCACCTTATAACAACCTTGATGCAGGGTATTTTCTAGGGATTAATGGCCAGGCCAGTTTAATAGCTCTCTGCTGAACTTCAGGCTATCAACTTTTCACAGCGTATCATTAATCCCTGGAAAATATCTGGGTTCACAGCAGATATGAGTGAAAAATAATACACATGTGAAGGTAAGTGTAGTGTTATATATACTGGGATTGCTGAAGGTAAGTGTTTAATCATGTCTCGGCCCTAATTGCTAACTCCAGATGCACTTCAGAATACAAGTAAATGAGGTGCAGCTTAGTTACACTGTAATTACAAAGCAGCTTCACTGCACTTCTATTTATATGGTGCATATTACTATCTTCTCTGGCTGAAAGCTGAAATCATAATATCATTATTCCTCATGTTTGATACTGAAATGTGCTACAGAGTACTCTATTTTGAAGGATGTCTGTAACAGGAAAGTCAGAGGACAAATACAAACTCAGGAAGTTAATTCAATTTATTTCTAGCCACTGCACTCACAATCTTTTTTGATTTAAAAAACCAAGAAGTCTAAAGAAATAAGAAATACAAATCAACATACATCATGCCCCAGGTCATGAACTGTGAATAAACTTTATTACATGATTTGTCCTGCCTGGAAGAGTGGAAAGTAGGGCCCAGACATGGAGAGCAACCTGTGTTCCCCCCCCAGTCCCTGGCTGTGGTCTGGGGGTGGTGCTGAATCCCTTCTCACTTCCCCTTGCCACTGGCGCCTCTGGGATCAAAGATGCACCATCAAAGATGCCTTGAGGATCCCATCTGATACCAGATTTGAGTTACTCAGTCTTTTAACACATCAATCCAGACATCACAGAGGAATGCAGCCCCTGCATCCCAGCCTTCAGCAGGTGGATTTTCCCTTCGATCCGTCGGAGCACCGCGGGATGTAGGTGGGCACACGAGGTAGGGCTATCTCAGAAGTCTGAAGCACATCACAGAGATCTCCCTGCCCACGCTGCCTCTGCAGGAGCAGGGCTGTGGAGGTTTCCATTAGACTTGTAGAAGTGCCAAAAAAACCTTCCACAGTCTGCTGGGAGAATAATTAGAGCTGGCAAGTTTGCTCAACAAGCACTTCTTATACATAGTATTAATGGGTGATAGGTAGAGTCTGTGGTTTTTTCACTTAATAATGTATGGAACCTCCTGGATATTCTAAGGATCTCTCTCTGGAGTTGTGCCTTGTGATCACAGGCATAACTAATGGTTAGGACTGATTACATACTGATTAAAACTAAAGAATCTCATCTGTGAGGAAGGGAATGCCAGGCTCTGCAGCAGGAGGGAAGTGCTTGTCCTTATTTCATTTCAGTCATTCATCTGAAAGACTCTGCTTTGCACATCAAACAGGATTCAGGAATCATAAGGAATCTGATGTGTCAGAATTAGACCTTGGAGCTGACATCTTTGGTGGATTAATATCTCCCCCTCCTTGGAAGCCAGTGGATTGGGCCAGGAAAGCATAGAAGCACATTCTTGTTTGGTGCCTGTCCCAAACAGCAGTGTTCCCACAGGAGGTGGGAGTTTCTTCATGTGACACATTTTGTTAGGATACCTTTGCACCCAGCAGGCAGAAATCCAAAAGGCTGTGGACCAGCCTATGGGAAGCCTGTGTTTCTCTGTGTCTCTCTTTCCATGGATTTAGTCTGACATGAAAAATGACAAATTCACGGGCTGGGGAATTGGACTATGGGCTGGACCAGTCAGAGATGACGATGGCGAGAGGCTGGGCATTACCAGCTGAGGTGTTTACACCATTAGACTGTCAGATACTTGGTCAGAAGTAGATGCAGGCTTTGAGTTCTAAAGGCAAAGTGTAGGACTCTGCTGTTTGTGCATTGAGGGACATCCCTGTCCTTTCCAGATAAGATACATTGGCAGTAGATCTATTTCCTTCTTATCCTGCCTGAATTCTTCTGGGCTTGTATGCCTTGATAGGCATGTGTTCACCAAAAGATTTGAACTCCATGCTGGCCTGTTGGGATTGCCTGCAGCCTTTGCCCCAGTGTGGGCTGGGAAACACAAACTCAGCCACCTGCAAGATTCTGGTGTGACATTAATAAGCCTTTGCAGAGGAATAGTGCTGGACAGGCAGTCTCTGAAGAGGCTCTGCAGCACTTATGATCTCCAGAGGTCCTTTCCAACTTCAGCCATCCTGTAATTGTGTGTGACTGTGAGAGCTGACACAGACAGCCTTGGGCACCAAGTATCAGTCCCTGTGTTACCTGTGAATTCAGAGACATCGAAATGTAAATGCATCTTTTGAACACTGGCAGGGACTGTTATATCTGGAGGGTACAAACCTGGGGGTCTGTGCCAGACTCTCCATGAATTGCAGGGTCCCTGTGTGGTGCTGCTCCTCTGAAGTTGTCCCTGTCTGACTTGTGCTGTAACAAACTTCTTAGGCTGTCCAGCAAACTGCATCCTGAATGGCTGACTAAAATATCATCTGCAACTCTTAAATGACTTCGTAGTGCTTCAGAAATGTTGGAATAGGGGGGAAACATACTGTTAAAAAGTATAAAACTGGATGCTATGACAGTCAAGTTCTGTGTAAAGTTAGTGTGGTTGAATAAGGGAATTTAAAAATAGCAAAGAATGTGAAGTCATTAGAGGAAGCATCTGCAGTCCAAAATCATCAGTAATACTGAAGTTGAAGAGATGTAGAGTACATTTCAGAAAGTAGTAACTTATAAACAAATACTAAAAAAAAAAAAAAAATACAGATCATTTATAAATTTTGTCCAAATGTATGCCTTTTTGGAGGGAGGATACATATAATTTTCCCCTTGTACAGACATCCTCTCTAACAGTTTGATTGATGGGCTAAGGGCTTGGCTTTCTCAAGCCATGTGGGGCTGTGTTTGTTTGAGCCATTAGATACCTTCACTGTCGAACATGGGGAGCTTCACCCTCTGCACAAGGTGCAGCACAAATGTCATCACAGGGTCACACCTCGACCAGCACAGGGCTCTGCAGGACAAAGGGTTGTACAGTGGATAAAAGGCAATTTTGTGGTGCTGGTACTGGTGATGGCAGGATCTTGACAACACTGACATAGAACACTCCATTTACACATGGATGTTCATATTTTTGGTGTCAGGATGTAAATGAGCCTCTTCCCAAATCCAAGCTAAAGCACAGCAATACTTTAGTGAGTGTCAGAGCAGACAGCAAATCAAATCTGTGTTTCTGAGCCCACTGCCATTGTGGGAAGCTTTGCTGACAGTTATGAATGTCACTCATCAAAATGCCCTCACACAGTTCTGATAAGTCTAAATAATACTATTTTATAGACAATGTCACTGTCGCTGCAGAGGGCACGAAAGTCATCTTTTAAATTCATTCCAGATGTAATCTGAATGCACCTGTATTGTCTATGAGGTGTTTTCTGAACGCAACCAAATAAATTTGGTGTCAGCTGCCATGGGAACTGTCCTTCTGAATAATCTCCTGTGTCACCTAAACTGATTGCATATTTCAAACACATAGGTTGGCACTTCATTTGTTTGTTTGCTTGCTTACTAATTTTTAACACAGTTACTACCATGTTTCCTCTATTCATTTGTGATTCCAGACTTCTCAAGTCTCCTTGTGTCTTTTGTGCTTTCAAGACAAGGTTCATTCTTTCTATTTAAATGTTTTATGTGTGGGGTAAAGCAGCACCTGGCCCAAAGTGTGATAGCAGAAAATGTCCCCTTCTAATAGCACGACACATCATCATGTGGCAGAGTCTGCTCTAACATTCTTTTAAAAGTGGGAGGGAGCAATGTGCACAAAGTTTGCCACACCAAAGCAGTGAAATATTTGAATTCTACCTCAATGCCTTTGAATTTGGAAAGCTAAATATAGAGAGGGTAGAAGTGAGGGGAACTGTAAATAAAAAACGAGTACATGGGACAAATCTAAATCATCTGTGGTACTTGTCACACCTCCCCATCAAGCACCACTCTGTTGGCTTCTTTTGTGGTTGTTGGGAATGATGGTTCAGCATCCAAATCAGGCTCTTGATGAAGTTTGAGCAGTCCTGGAAACAATGGGCAATTGCTTCTAATAAGGTCACAAGCTAATAAAATATGAAAAAAAAGTCTCATAACTGCACTCCAAATAAAGTGTTTGCTGCACATCTGATATCCCAAATATCCTCCACAAGCCTAGCACGCATACTTATGGCACAACACTCACACCTCTTGACTTGCTTACACAGGTGCTTTCCAAACCTAAGTAAATATGAATATTGTGTTCAATTTGCCACACAAATCACTAAATTAGATGCACAGGCAGCCTCCACTGCATCACAAGAGCTTTTTGTAATGGTTATTTCATATTGCACTAGTAATTTTTAATAACTGAAAATGTTCTTAGGAAAGTCTGAGAGCTTTCCAAGAAAGAATTACAGCCTGAGTCTTGAATTCATAGGATTTGAGTCAAGGAAGCATTTCTAGGGCTTATGAGTACAGAATGGTTTGGCATTGCTTTGCTGCAGTGATGAGTGGGATGTCATGATCAGAGGTTTGAGTGTAGGGCAGCAGCAGGAGCAGGTAACAGGGAAGAGTCAGGCCAGCCACCCACCACTGAGAACCAGCCATAAGCACCAAAATTCTCTTAAAATAGTCTGGCTTCCTACCTGACAGAAATAGTGCCATAATCTTAAAGGCAGTGTAAGTTTCTTTGACAGGAGGGTGAGTAGGTTAAATGAAGTAGCTGCTTCATGTTAGAAGAATTCTGGAGCCTTAAAGACCTACTTATCCAAAGAAAGGTTTTTTGCTCTCAGGGGCAGTTTAACAAAGGCATCTTTTCCAGAGGATTTTCACAGATAACTGAACAGAAAACCCTTTTATTAAAAATCTTATCTGTATTAACAAAGTTTTATGACCTAAAAAGCTTACTTGGGGTTTCTGAGAGACGAGGAGCCTCCTGCTGTAAGGACAGCTGGGCATCTGGGTCACTGCACTGAGGATTAATTGATACAGCCTGGTGGAAAGGTATGAAAATCACCTTGTCAGGTCCTTGCCAGGTCATCCTGCTCTGCTTTCAGACTCCTGGGCCCACACAACTGGAGGTGTGAGTCAGGCTGGCCCAGACCACCAAGGATATCAAGGGAATCCAAATCAACATGAGATTGTGGCCAAGAGCTGTGTGACCAGGACTAAAAACCCTCTGAGGAAACTCCCTACTGAATCAAGAAGCTGCATTACACACACAGGAAAATGCAAACTAATGCAATTTTTAAAAATAGTTTTATAAATTATATGACAGTATATGACAGAAGGCATATGATCAAATATTCAAGACTTTTTATTAATGCTTTTTTAAATGAAATATCACAGGTATATTTGACAGAAATAAAGGGTATTAAAAACAAGCACTGAAGGACTAATTATTTCATATAGATTTTGGGTTTTCTAGAGAAAATACAAGTTACAACATAAGGTTAAAATTTCAGTCCTACTGAAGTCAAAGACCATTATTCTCCAAAGAAACAAAAGAATTTACAGAAAAGGTTTTGTACAAGAAGACAAGAATGACCTAATTTTAAGAGTACAGTGTATTTATGAAAGTATTTTTACAAGCCTTTCTTCACATTGTGAACACAAGTGACAAGAAAATACAGTTCTTCAAAGACAAAACCATGAAAAAAATATGATCTGATCACATATGGGTACTGTTTTAGCAAAGAAAAAGGAGAACTAACCTTTGGGCTAGTTTTAGCTTTGGATTTGGGTGATCTGCCCAAAACATCCTTGTTTTTTATCTAATCAAATCCATGAAATTCCACAAAAGTCTGGTGATTCACCTGCATGATGCTCAGCATCCACAGCTCTTGGGCAACAGCTGCTTGGTATAAAATACATCAGAGTGCAGATCTTCCCAGATCAAAATTATCACCACAGGATGAGAGCCTCCTAAGTGATCTCAGCTCCCCCTCTGCATCACTGACCTGGGCAAACTTTCCTTCATGCAACAGGGTGGCAGGAGGCCAGCAGGTATTGCAGTGCCAGCACCAGGGAGGTGCCTACTCCAGCCCAAACAAGGGGGAGGCAGCTGGCTTTGGATTCCCTCCAGGATGGATGCAACTGAAGCTGGTTGAAAAAAAAACACCATGGCAGAAGGTCCCAGCTCTGAGACAGTGTTCAAAGTCACTAATCCTGAGTAGTGTGAGACACAGAGTGAGCAGAGTGCACTGCTCTCTGTGCTCTGGTTAAAGGCACTGCTGTAAATCCATGGTATTCCCTATTTTCTAGCAAGGAGATACCTGGGCTCAGCAGGGCTTTTAGGCAACTCAGGGCAGTGGATTCCATTTCAGCTCTGGCACGCCTAAGTTTTATTCACTGATGAAATGATGCCCAAAGTTCCTGTGTGCTTCAGTTCTTCATTTGTACAATTAATTAATAGTGGCAACACTTACTGTCTCACCAGGGTGCTGTAAGGAAAAAGCTCACTAGAAATGGTAAGGCACTCAGAAATTGGATAATAAGGACTTTGTAGCCTCCTAGGGAAAAATTAAATTTGCACTGTTTGAATGTAGGTCAAGGGTTAAGCTTAAGACTAAATTTCTGCCCTGCACAGACAAAGCACCTGAAGGACTCCTGTCTCACATCAGCCTCATCCTGGCTCCCTTCAAAACATCACATTTCCCATTTCTCTGGGAAATGGGGAATATCTAAAGGAAACTCTTGCCAGGACCTTTGGTATGCAAGTAGATACTGCAGTGTCCCAGCAGTTCATACGAACCAGGACTTGTTTCTGTTCTAGTCTTGTCCTACAACAAAGAAGAGGATGCACATGGCAGAGAATAGAGTTAAATTTTAAAACCTAGTGTGATTTCACAGCTGATGCTCACTTGAGCAACCCAGAAGTCATTTCTCATTCAGCCCAAGAGAATAGGTTTAAACTTCATTTGTGCCATTCATTTCCTTCTTTATTCCTTCTCCCTTCTCTCTCAAAGGTTCCAGCTCGGGTCCATCCTGTGTGGAGTCTTTGTTCCAGATTTTTTTGCCTTCATTTTCTGTCCTTACAGATTTAGGATCCTCTTCTTTTGTCTTTCTTTCCTTCTCCTCCTTGGCAAGCATACGATAATTATAATAATTCATGATGAACAGAAAGGTTCCTGCCAGGACCATCACAGCTCCACATTTAATGAACATATATTTATAGTCCCCAAAGGTATCAATGAGAATTCCTGTAAAATAAATATTAAAAAAAGAGGAAATTTAGAGATGAAGGAAAGGGTATTGTGTTTTCAGATCCTGTATATCAAGGAACACCTTGGTGGCTTTAGGATAAAACATTCTCTGAACTTCTGATCTCTTCCCTGAGCCTGCAAATACTGAACATGTGTTGCACTATTCAGCCTGTGGGTAGTTGACATTGGTACAGGTAATGCTTTAATAATTTGCACAATTCAGTAGAAGGGGACAGAGCCTACACTGCAAAGTCTGGACTTTTCCAGCACACCTGTTTTTTCCATGCTGAACTACTGCTCTGATCACAGGGCCTGCAGGCAGCCTTTCCACTGACTCCAACAATCAGCTACAAGGATTTGTCCATTTGGCTTGGCAGTCAAAAAGCAGCAGCTTTTGGGAAGGCTTACATGAGAAGGCACCTGCCCACTGGGTCTCATCTCAGGCTCTTGGCAAAGACTCTGATTTATTCCACCACGGGTCACCCACCAGCATTAGAGGGGACCCAGCTTTTGGTCACAGATGCCCTTTCTGCAGTCACACTCATGATCTAAAGAGGAAAGGGCACAGCGTGAAACTGGAAAACATTAGTTCCAGGGAAAGCAAAGATGATGCTGTCAGTGTCAGATAATTTCAATGCCAAGACAAATGTGGCAGGTTCCTCTCAAAGGTTAATGCCTCTGCTACGGAGTTACAGAGTAATTGAAAGGAGGTGGCTTAATTGAAATGTCACCGTTCTCCACTATGTCAAAATGTAACGCAAATCTTATTGGGATTGTGATCCTGAGCATTAATTCCCATTTACTGGGCAACACAGACCATTCTTAACATCCCAAATCCTAATTAAAGTAAGACCCACTCCTAACCTGGCCTTTACAGTGCAGACAATCTTCCCTGAAACTGGCCCATCATCCCTTAGCTCTCTGATGTTTTGGAATACGTTCTCCTCCTCAAAAAGAGGGACCTTTAATTACTTCCCAATTGACCCTTAACGTTGAAAAGCTGATGATTACTTCTCCCACTGCATTGCATTGATAAGGGTTTTTATGGTCACCAAATAGATTTCCTGATCACAGAAATAATAATTTTTAACTGGTTTTAGTCAGTGCTTTTTCCTGAATCATCCCTAGCTGACTTGGTACACCATTTTCAATGCACTGTGTTTTTCACGCTGCTGGTGAAACATCAACCAAGTGCTAATTGCAACAATTTTTCCTTTTCTGCTCATCAGGATGACCTAGAGGTCTCCTAAATAGGTTTCAATGAGAGTTTTAATGAGTAGAGTATTGGAAAATTCAACAGTAGGATAGTCTTGCCTCTTTTCCTTTGAGAATAAGATAAAGTCATAAAACACATTGGGAACAATTTACTTAGTTCATTAAAGCAGAACCCTGCAGTAGGTTATTAAAATGCCAAAGAACCAATAAATTTGCTGCTTATTAAAATGGTAGGGAAAGCCCCACAAAACTAATATTACTGATTATTACACAGAACTGTTTTAGCCTCATTAGCAGTCTCCAGCCATTAACTAAATCTCCCACACAGAAAATTATATAATTCAGAAAACAGTAATTCTGAAATTGTATTTTCTTTTGTTTGTCATTAATTAAATAATGAATCTCTTAGACAGCAAGAGGATACAGCTGCTTCTGTCACACTGTATGAGCTACCCAGTAACATGAAGAATTAAACAGCTCTGCAGGATGTGTCATGTGAAGCATGAGCCAGATCTCAGTTTTGAATCCAGGAAAAGGGTTCAAACTGCACAAGGAGCACAAGGAGCACGTGCTATACAGGGAATACTAAGGCTGTTAAATCACAGGAGATCACTGCCCTTACTTATCTTTAGATGACTGAAGGTCTTCCTGGAGACTCAGTATTGTCCACATGGACATTTGTGGGCTCTGTCTTTTGATGTTTCAAATCATGCCACCCAAAATAAATATATTTTTTAATTATTTTTGGAGCAGACTTAAATCTTTCAGCTGCACTAAGATGACTGAAATTTCTAAGTGGTGCACTCAGAGCCTTAGAGACAAACAGCAAGGTTTGAGTCAACAAGAGGCTTTCACAGAACTGCTGTATTTTACTTAAATTGTGGTGGACTCCAGCCTTTTGCAAAGGGAGGAATCTCCAGGAGGAGCTGTCTGAAGTGCAAGGCTCTTGGTGTTGTAGGAAGTCCCACTCTACAAGATCAGTTGAAGTATTTGAACGGATCCAGGATTAAAAGATGACTCTCCAAGGCTCACTTCAACTGGAGGTCTACACAGAAAGGAGGAAAGAGGAAATTCTGGAGGAGACATCAAGGACTTCCTTTCCTGCCCAGTTACTGGTGGAAAAATGGTGATTGTGACCCAGAGAAAACACACTTAGAATAATTTCCCACCAGCTGTGTTGGTAGAAGTCTAAACCCAAGTGACAAATGACCCAAGAAGTCTAAACCCAAGTGACAAGTGACCCAAGAAGTCTAAAGCCAAGTGAGAAGCCAGCGGGAGCAGAGGAGGGGAGCAGGCTCACCTCCCACAGGCGGTCCCAGCAGGATCGTGCAGCACTCGGCGATGGTGACGAGGCCGACGGCGCTGGTGAAGCGGGCAGCTCCCACCAGGTCCATCAGCGTCTCGAACAGCATGGCACACACCATGCCAAAGGCCAAGCCAAAGAAGCTGGAGTACACAACGAGCCCTGTGTAGCTGGAGGCCAGCGGGCACAGGAGGTGGCAGGCGCCGTTGAAAGCGATGGCGAAGCTGAAGAAGTACTGGATCCTGGGCCTCACCCACCTGCTGTTGGCAACAATGCCAGTGGTGGGGCGGGCAACCATATCCACAATGGCAAGGATGGAAAGCAGGAAAGCAGCTGAATATTCATCGATGCCAGTGTGCTTTGCATAGGGTGCCAGGAAAACGATGGGGGCAAAGAACCCCAGGAACATGAGCACGTTTCCGATCAGGTAAATCAAGAACCCTCTGTGTTTAAAGAGGGAAAAATCAAGGTACTGATTGACTTTTTCAAAGCAGTCCTTTCCTCCTTCCTCTTCTGTTTTGCTCTCCATGGGGCCATCTTCAGTGATCTTTACCTTCAGAGCATCCTTTGTGTCCTCAGTCACCTGGGTTTTGACCTGTGCTGTGCCTGCCCCAATGGGTCTGAAGAGAGCTCCCGCCACGCAGCAGTGTAACAAAATTGCCCCAAGAATTAAAAAACTGCCTCTCCAGCCAAAATTGTCAAAAAGGAATTGGTTGAGAGGTGCCAGGGTGCAAAGCATCACGGGACTCCCTGCCATAGCAAGGCCATTGGCAATGGGTCTTCTCTTCAAGAAGTATTTCCCTATGATTATCACTGATGGCTGAAGGTTGAGAGCAAGGCCAAATCCTGGAAAACAGTTCAGATAAACAAAGGAAGATTTAAATCATTCATCCCCAGCTCATTGCCTGAGGAAATTCACAGTCAATTGTTTCACTGGTGGCTCTTCAATGCAATAATCTGGATAGAAATGTTGTTCAGGGTGTCTCTGAGTTCTGGCTGCCACATTTGGGTAACCAGACCACAGAAACACTCCCTCAGTCAGGGAAATCCCCCTTCCTTTTGCACTGCAAATCTGGATGGCAGAACACCAAGAGTCTGCTTTGGAGTGAACCAAAACTATTCCCTCACGGAACGCTGGTGAGTTCTGTCCAGACACAGTGGCCTTGCTGGGGGAGAGGATGGAGCTATTTTTTAAAAATGGCAAATCCCAGTTTGAGAAAGGTTGTTTTGGATTGGACAGTGTCAACCACCAAAGTACATTTATCAAGGGCTGGCCTCCCCTTCCATGGGCACCCAACTCTGCTGCCAGGCAGCCAGACCTGCACAGAAAATAACATCACCCTCCTCAGCTGTGACTGATTTGGGGCTGTGAGCAATTCAGGTCTGGTGCAAAAGATTAGGAGGTCTGCAAGCACACAGCAAAACAGCTACAGAGGATGCTAATTATACAGGACCCTAGAGTGTTTCTTTTAATTAGAATTTATTTTTATTGCATTTAGATATATAAATGCCATTATAAATCTGCATTGCTAATTCAGTGGGCCAGCTTCTCCTGCACAGATGGAATCTGCAGGCAGAGATACCCAATGCTGTGATGGTCTCAGTTTTCTGTGGTTCTGTTTGAGAGCACTGCCACATAGAACCATAGAATCACACAATCAGTAAGGTTGGAAAAGATCCCCAAGACCAGGGAGTCCAACCTTTGACCAATCACCACCCTCTGAACTTGACCAGAGCACTGAGTGCTCTCCAACTTTTTCTTGAACACTTCCAAGGATGCTGAATCCACCACCTCCCTGGGCAGCCCATTCCAATGCTTGATCGCCTTTTCAGTGAAAAAATTCTTCCTGATGTCCAGCAATTCTTCCTGACGCCCAACATCAATAATCAATAATTAAACATCAATGCTATTTTCAAGGATTTCTTTGACATGCCGTATTTTCATTAAAAGTTCATTTCTCAAAACTCCATCAAAATGGTGTTTAAAAATCACACCACATAATTTCCACTCCATCATCCAGGAAAGAATGAGCCACATTCAAACAAAGCAGAAATGCAATCCTTGAAGTGATTATATCAGAGAACATGAATTCTGAAAATAGGGTCATGCAGATTTTTTCTTGTTCATTAGTCGATATAATTAGTTTGTTTAACTGTGCAGTACATAATTAGGCATATTGCTTTACAGAAGAGAATTTACAAAGGTCAAGGTCCTCAAAATTAATTAAGGAACACTATCATTAGTCACTGATAGAGCAGAATCCAACTGATGCAGCAGAATCCAGCTGATGCTGGATAGCTTCAGTTTAAATGGGATTACAAAATTACAGTTTTTGCCAAGTCTAAAGTTCTTTTTTTTTTAATTACTTTGACGTTTACAACATTAAAAATAAATTTAAATGGCAAGATATTTATATATATGTTTTGCATACAAAACATTCTCAGCATGAACTTTTTTAGATAGTCCATACATTTGGCAGGGCACATCTTTGGGAAGTGCAGCCTGCTTGTAATGCATATAGGGCCAAATTCAGGGTGACCTGGGCACCACAGAGGAAAACCACAGCCCTGCTTAGAGAACACCCTTGGACAGTGCTGAAATACAGAAATGAATCTTTTTCCACCTGAGAAGGTGCAGCAAAGCAGGTGAGAGTTTGCATTAATTCCCCATTTTCCAGACTCAGTAAGGGCAGAAATTGAACCACCATTTCCACAGAGTCATTTTTGGTAGGGACACACCACATGTCTTCCAAAGGAGGAAAATCAGACTGGATGCCAGCTACCCACTTAAACAATAATCATCTCAAATTTTTTTATTACGTGAACATTAATTTGCCAGTCAGACAAATCTAATTTAATATTACCTCATGCTCTTCCCATTAATTAAATTTGGAGAGTTTAAAATTGAATAACTGGAATTTCAATTCACTTTAAGCTTTTGGCTGACTTTAGTAGGAAATATTTACATCCATTTTATTGCAGTTTTCAGAAACTACAGCAGCTTTTCCATAGCTGGAATTGTTACTCAATAAACACATTTTCTCCCCAGGGATATAAGAGAGGTCTGTCAGTAGCGTTGCAAGAACACAAGCAAACCTGTGAGAGAGTGTCTTTTCCTGGATTAAATACA
Organism: Polioptila caerulea; assembly: GCA_013397295.1. Lineage (NCBI taxonomy): Eukaryota > Metazoa > Chordata > Aves > Passeriformes > Certhiidae > Polioptila > Polioptila caerulea. Next base: position 40,344 of record VYXF01011009.1, read on the forward strand.
TCTCACTCATATTAGTAGGAAATAAGTGGTGCTACAGGACTCAGCTGTGTAGTTATTGATCTTGTTCTTACTTTTATTAGCAAGGACCAATCTGACCAGGTATTTCTGTGCTCAACATTTACAGCCATGGCAAAGACTCTACTCTCCTTAGTCCACATGCCTTACCCAAGACCCTATTTTATTTCATGGCAGTCTAATTGGTGCAGATTGAGCTAAACTCTGACCAGTCATTACCTCCTTGCAATTAGCTTTGAAATTTGCTGCCTCTGCCTCAGACTTCAGAAGAGGTTGCATGTTGAAACTCCTATTTAATGCATCCAGGCTGGCACCTGTCCAGGTGGACAGCTTGCAAACCCCATTTCTTTTTCTCAGTGCTGTAGGGAAACAAACAGGAAGAGGCTGTGGGGTTTCCAGTGCATGCAAAGTGCCTCGTGCAGCCCAGAGTGCCATCAAGGACAGAGCTGCCTCCACCAGCAGAGCCTGGTTCCTGCTCTGCATGCAAATGCAAACAGGCATAATCAAGCCAGCAACTGAGATTGCTGTGTCTAATCCCTCCACTGCAAACAGATACTTCCTGCTCTGCTCCTCTGAAGAGATTTCTATTAATATGCCACAGGCACAGGACTGTAGCAGAGACCTCCTTGTACCAAGACCTTGTTTTTACCTCCCTCCTTGTGATTTACACCAGCACAGGCTTTTACATCAGTCTGTTTGCTTTCCAGGCTAGTAGGAAGGAGGCTAGGAAGAGTGTGATGCTCACAGGTTGCTTTAGAGTTGCTGCAAATCCCCTTCACAAAAGCCTCTCCTCGTGCAGCAGCCGCGTGACGGGCAGGCGGCTTCCTAATTGCCCTTGAATGCTTCCATGTTAGGCCTGACCAGCAGAGATACTTCAAGCTTAATTAGAGGCATCAAGCATGTTAGCAGGCTTACAAGCATCTTCCCTTCTCTATCAAATTCATATTCCTCCCCCAGCACACACCCCGTGCCTGGAGGTGATGGGTTATCAGCCAGCACCTCATCCCCACAGCTGCCCTTGTCCAGCAAGCAGGAGGGGGATTTGCACACAGGAGGTCAGAGGGAACAACACAGCACTGCAGGCAGGGATGGGGGTGTCTTAGCTCTGTACCTTGGGGCTGGCACGAGGTCACCTGTGTGCACTGAGCACTGCCCACACTCTCTGTGGCGGGTGATGGACCACACTTGCAGACACATTCAGGGACCAAGTAAGAGAAAGGTCTTCATCAACCTCAGGTCCATTGGGGTTATTCCCAGAATTCCCTCCTGTCACCTTTTTAGCCAGGTGCTTTAGAACCTGGGAGCTGGTGCCTTCCCACAGCCCTGTTTCCTGTCTGAGTCCTTCTGCTCACCAAAATGCGTGGAGTATTTTTAGCAAAGGATTTATGGTTTCCATATGCTAATCCAGCATTAGTCAATTTAGAACCACAGAATGGTTTGGGTTGGAAGGGACCTTAAAACCCATCCCATTCCAACTCCCTTGCCATGGGCAGAGACACCTTCCACTATCCCAGGTTGCTCCAAGCCTCATCCAACCTGGCCTTGGACACTTCCAGGGATGAGGCAGCCACAGCCACTCGCTCTGCAACCTGCACCAGGATTTCCCAACCCTCACAATAAAGAATTTTTTCCTAGTACCTAATCTAAACTGCCTGCTGTCAGTTTAAAGTCATTCCTCCTTGTCCTGTCACTTCCCCCTTTGCCTTTCTAGAGGACATTTGTTTAGGAGGAAATGATGTAAGCTCATTCATTAAGAAATATTGGGAGACATTGCTTATATTTATTTCCTATCACTTTCTTTCTGGAGTCTCTTTCAAGGAATCTGCGAGATTTATTCATCCAATAATTACACAGTTTCTCTTAATTACAGTGACAATCCTTAGGAAGACTGAAGTTTAAGAGAGTGAATCCTACCTGGGGATTTATTCACTACTGTACAGATTTAATAAAGGAATATTGATATAGAAGAACAGGGTGACAAACTTTCTGTCCCAATTTACTTTGCTAGTGGCTGGTTTTATTGATTTTAAATGTTGAGCTCACATTTTCACATTCAGAAAACAGCAACACTTAATGCATCTGCAGAGAGATTGGGAACATTCATTAAACCATACACCTGGCAACGTCAAAAGCCAATTTTGAACTCACTGTGTCATGTTTTCAAGCAGATGTCCTAGCTGCACTGGAATAAACTTTGGCTGTACCTTATCCAAAATAATAAAACAAAAATACTTACAATTAAGCAGCTATACTCACACAGGTGGAGAGCTCTAATCCATCTACCTTTAAAAGCAATGACCTGGCACCTGCAGGCTTTAAAGAAGCTGGACTGAGCCTATGCCTTATTCTGATTGAGTTTCCAATATGGAATTTCATATTTCAATACAGGTAATTGAAATTAGAACTTCAGGAAGGAAATATAGGGGTTTTTTTTCAAAACAGGAAGACTGTTGCCTGTTTTCAGTTAACTCCAGCAGTTCATATTTTCAGATAAAAGACCTCCTCACCTCACAAGCTGGTAAAGGGCAAGTAAACTGAAGTAAACTCCTGAAATCTCATCTCATGTATCTCACAGAGGGAAGATAACACCCAGCAAAACAGGAACAAGTGTGCTTGCTTTATAGCACACTTGTACTCTGAAGGACCTGCCTTGCCCAGGGCAGAGCACAGTCAGCCTGGGTTTGCCTCAGGGGGAGCTGAGGGCACTGGTGCCCACCCTCCCCAGCACCCTGGCCCAGAGCAGTCAGCTGCAGAGAGCACAGCCCTGCCTGGATCCAAAAAAGGTGTCCAGCCAGGAACAGCCCTGAGCAGGGAATGTGCTCTTGGCTAAAGTCCATCTCGAGCAGAGCATCGATAAGGAGGGCCTTTGTCCCACCAGATTTTTATCTCTGAAGTTTTTTATCTCAGCTTCCCATTGTGTTTGTGTTGGTGCACACATTTTCCAGGTGTGGAAGGCCCAAGCCACCAGGGGAAGGAGGTGCTTTGTGCTCACCTGTGATGAAGCCCACGCAGATGTAGAGCTGCAGGATGCTGGTGCAGAAGGCAGCTGAGATCATCCCCACACCACACAGGAGGCCCCCAAACATGACCACGGGGCGGCTGCCATAGCGGTTCACTAAAATGCTGCTGATGGGACCTGGGGAGAGAGGGCAAAAGGGACCTTGAGGTCACATCTTCTGACAGAAGGGCATGTTTGACACAAAGCAGGTAAAGCTCTGCAATATCAATGGCCCTGAGGGCTGCTGACAGCTCCTAGGATGAGTTCAGGGAGAAAATGGAAAAGCAGAGATGACCCACATGGAGATGGCAGAATGTCCAATGCCACAGGTGTGAAATTGGTGACAGCCCCTGCCCCCAAGACTTTAAAGTGTCACCAGAGAAGACAAACAGCAGCAACAAATCATGGGAACACAGGATCCCAGCACAGGAGCTTCTTGATTTATGATGATGTTAAACTATACATACAAAGCAGTGGCTCATATTGCAAGGCTGATATCACAAATGCTCTTGCATTTTTAATGCCTCTATTTAATGCAATTCCAATACTGCTGACCAGGACCAAAGCTTCAGCAGAGTAGTTGTTAATTAAATCTTAATAGCAGTTCATGTAGGTAGAAAAGGTTTGGGATGATGGATTAGCCAGGGCTCAAAAGAACCAGTTTGGACTTGCATTTATGTAAAGAGAAGGTTCAGGGCAGTGCAAATTATGGAAGAAGGAAATGGCTTGACAAAAACTGTGCACACTGAAAAACAGCATTGAAATCTGAGGAAGTGAGACCAGTAAAAATCAGAATCACAGTATGATATATATTGGAGGGACTTTGATAGTACCTCCTGCTCAAAGAAAAGCCAGCTCTGAAGTTAGAACAGACTGAGAAGCCAGAACTAGAGAAAGCAAGCTGAACAGGAATGAGCAATTCCACAAGTCCAAGCTGTGAGACGTAAGGAAAAGATTCTGTATTACTCAAAAATCCTGAATCCAAATGTTTCAAAAGTGACACTGGAAATGAGGAGGGGGAATACAGGCAGATTTAATATCTGAATTTACCTGGCTGTTTGTGGTGCTACTCATCCTCCAGTAATGGTGTTTCAGAGCCCAGTGTGCCTGTTTGCCTTCATTCCTGCCACTTCCCACACCACCTACACATACAATACTGCAAACAGGTATTTTAAACTCATGGGCATCTCTGAAGAGTTTGGCTGTGGGACCTTCCTCACCACAAAGCCATGGTAGAATATTTACATTTGCTTAAATAATCTCAGTCAGAAATAGCTCCAGAGCTCTCTCCAGACCCTGCAAACCACAGCACCCCTGATCACAGGAACGAAACCCAGAGACCCCAACACCCCCTCAGCATGGCTGACAGCATCCAAACACCTTCTCAGCTGTTATAATGTGCAAGAATAATAAACAGTAGGTATGGCTGGCTTAATCTGGGGAATTAAGCCATTAGAAATACTTTCCTCTTGATATCTGATGTCAAAACACTCATAAATGAAATGTACACAGGCACAGTCTCAACAACATCCCTGTAGCTGTGTGTTCTGTGATTTGGTCCCATCAAATGTACAGTACAATTAAAATTTCCATGTGTGTATAATTATGTGGAGAGTTTTTCTGCTAATTCTGTAACTGGATTCTCACATGTGCATCCTTTTGCTGCACAGAGCACTACAGAATTCAATGAGAAGTTCTGGGGAAAGAGATACATATTTCAGATCAGCACAGTGAGAAAGACACTCCCTTCTGCCTGAGTTTCCCCTGGTCAGGGCCTGAACTTGGGTTGTGCTTAAGCTGGTCTCAGCACGTCCTGTAATTCAATAGATCGAGCCAGTGTTTCTCAGAAAGGCACCAACATATTCATCTGCAGCCTAAGGGCATGCAACTCTTCCATTTTTCAATTTTCCACATGTCCGCATTTCTGCAGAATCAATCTAATTACTCACTGAGAAAATGTGGTTTCAATTACCTTCACCCACTGGCAGAGGACTTTCACCCTATAGGATGTTGTACCATGGAGCAAAGCATTTAAAGCCCACAATATTCCTGCTAAGGCTCCTCTCCTACTCTGACCTGGGACAGCTACCATGGAGAGAAGCCTCTGCTATGAGAGGAAAAACAGAACTGCTCACATATGTCCCACTCTTGCAGCATTCATCTTAGGAGAAGGGAAATCAGGATTCATGTCCCTCTCCCTTCAGCCCATAAATGGTTGTATTGGCTTCACCCATCAGGAAGGATGGGCTTGGGCCATGTCAGCAGACAATGAACTGGAAGGGGTTGAGAGTAGGACACATTCTGCCCAGCTATGGGGACAGCCCAGGGCAGAGGCTGGAGCAGAGTAAAATAAATGTTTATATCCCAACTCCTGGCTTTACAAGTGAGAGCAGCCTTTCTGTGTCCCTGGGGACACTCCATGTGTGCTGTATCCTCAGCCACATCCCAGCTTCCCAGCAAGCAGTTACTAAGCCACGAGACTGAAACTTTTCCCCATTCTTGTCGTGTGTGATCTCTCAGCAATGTTTTACAGGAGGTTTGCATGACCTTCAGCAAACAGCCTTCATCTGCTGCAACCAGATCTGTTTTACAACAGGAAAATCAGACCCATTTTTGCCAGTCTAGGTGGGAGAGCTGTGCTCTCAAGGATGTCACCTGCCTGGGCTGGGCTGAGCTCACAGGGAGCTGTGACAAAAATCAGAAACACAGAAACCTTTCTCCTTCACAGCCTGAAAGTGTCCAGGGCCTGTGATGCTTTGGAAAAGAGCCACAGCCTACAGGGTCACAGCACATGCCTGTGAGAGGCAGCACATGGCCAGCCTCACCCCCACAGGACTGGGGATCAGAGACCTCTCAGATACTGAGTGCATCCAGCTAGAGGAGATAACAGGATCAGAATGTCTGGACTAAACCTTCTCAGCCACAGAGAATCCACAGTAAAAGCCATGATGAGCACTCAACCTGCAGGAAAAGCTAGACCTAGCAGGAAAAGCTAGACTTACACAAGACACAAAAGAATCCAACCCAGAACCTCAAATAGTTGGGAAATCAAACTTCCTTGAGTTGTTGCTCAAAGGCTGAAGGGTTTGTAACAGTCCTGAGCAGACCTTTCAAATGCATTGAAGCAAATGCAAAATCACATCCCCAAAATTACTTCCACTTAAGTCATTTGGACCTACAGAGACATCCACAGGCTTTAGCAGAGCAGCCTTTCAAAATCTGTCCCATCTCTGGGTGGAAAGTGGCACACACAATCTGTCACATTTGGGAGCTGTGCACACTTCAGCTCCCCAACCTGCCAGCCTGGGCAGGTGACAGAGCACACACAAGGACCCCCTCACCCTGCCTGAGTGTCTGCAGCAATCAGCATCACACCCAGAAGATCTGAGTGCACCCTCCTGCCCTGCTCTGCCCCATGGCACCTGCAGTGTGTTTCTTGAGGGGAAAGTTGATTAAACATCACACATTAGGATAAGTTTAACAGCAGCATTGTAGGGTAGCTTCAGAAAACATTAAATAGCTCGAGTGGGGGCAGAGGACTGAAGAAGAGGGAACACAAAGCCAGCACTGCAGTTGTGGGAAATGTGAAACACAATTACTGCTATGCTTGCAGCTATCGCACAAATTAAAAGCGTGACAGGCCCTGGCAGCACGGCGGAATTGAAACGCAGGACCTGTCATTTACCAGCTCCTCAGCTGGCATGGAAAGAATAAAGATATTGGATATTACCACAGAGAAGCCATTTACGGTAACAGCGTGTGCAGCCTGGATCCCAAGGCCCCTTTAGCTGCTAATACCTGCCTGGGCAAATGTGCAGGAGCCACGGGCTCCCTGTGCTGGCATCCAAATGAAGTCATTGCTCCCTCCTGCAAGCCTGCAGCAGGAGAAGCTAAGAGGAGTCAGGGTGGTTTTTGCTTCTTAATTTACAGCATCAGGTGAGAACAGGGCAAGAGAAACAGCTGGCAAAGGTCTCAGAAAGCTGTCATCCACCCGGCTTGACCTTGCAGGAGCAGCCACACAAATGCTGGACAAGCCCCTGAAAAGTCAGAGCGAGGAGCAAAAGCCATCCCAGCAGCTGAGAATGTCCCCAGAGCACTGAGGCTTCTCAGGGGGCAGAGCAGTCAGGGCTGTCCCCACAGGCCCCCCTCCAACACAACACTGCAGCTCCTAAGGATGAAATTAGAAGTATCATTATATTAACCCCCTGCACCCCAGTACGCTCCAATGGCAAGAATGCTGACATTAGGGTGGAGTTTTGGAAGGGATGGCATTCCCTCTCTCCCACCCAGCCACATGGCAGCCCCTTCCATGACCCAGTGACTTCCTCCCTTCCAATGAACTTCCAACCATGGCCATCTTTTTATCATCCACTGCAGGGGACAACTCAGGACAGCAGAGGACACAGTGGGGACCCTGAGCCTCCTCCTGCTGCTGGCTTCACTCAGAGCTGTGCCTGTGGCTCTGCACCTCCCCTGGCTCACAGGGACACATTCTCCATCATCTCCATCAGCCCATGGTATGAGCAAGGAATGGCTGCTCACAAGAGCTTCACTTTACACCCCAAGCCCTTGCAGAGCAGGGTGCACACCATGAGGCTTCCATTTCTGCCTGCAGTAAAACTCTGCAGCCTGGAGAGCAACAATTTGCACCAAATATCCCCAAAAGATGCAGCTGGGATCATGGAGCCCCTGGAAGACTGATGAAATGTAAAGCACTATCCTCAGCCCATATAAATCACACTGGTTTAGTGCCTGTCCTGTTTAAAGCCTCTCTTTTCTCATACCTGTGGCAGATTTCCATTCTTTGTTAGTTGGTACATGAAAGGCCGTGTCAAAGAGGCTGCTCTTGGTGGCAAGAGAAACACACAGACTTGCCAGTGGGGAATGCAGCAAGCCTGAACTCATTTGTTAGCTTGTCCAATTACTTTTCACCTTGAGTTTTGTATTTGCAGAAGTGAAAAGGACCCTGAAGAGAGACTAAAAAACCATGAAGAAAAAGTAAAATACCCTGGACTCTCCTCTCTCCTCCACCACAAAGCCAGGCCACCTTGTCATTCATTCTTTTTGAGTCACTGAACTATGATCCAGAGAGGATCATAATGCAGAGCTGGCATATAACAAGAAATATCAATCCAGACTGGCTTAAATTCTTGCAAGTATGACAGTGCTCAAAAAATAGACACCTGAATTGCCTTCCTGTTTTTCTCAGCAAGCCTTATGAATTTTTTATGAGCTGCAAAACTTCCAGTGCCGGTGTGAAACACTGATGTATTTCTAATAGGGACTAAAACATTTTCTCCCATTCCTCTGACCCTGTGTGTATAAATATCCCTTATTTGTAAGGTTTGGGTTGTCTTCTTTTTTTTTGTTTTTGTTTTTGTTTTTGTAAACTTAACCTGATACTAATAGTAAGTGTTCCTCCTTTCTGGTGGAACTTGTCCTGGATGAATTTCTGCTGCAATATTTCTGTGTAGGGCTTTCAGATAAGCAGTTAAGAGCTGAGGCCCTGAAAATCTGTAACCCAGAGGCTTCCAGCAATGTGGGGTTTTTTCCCCCAGGTTTCACAACTCTGACCTTCTGACAGTGTAAAGTGGCACAGAGCCAATGCAAATGCTCTAGGTCTGCTGGTCAGATGATCACACAGGTGGAAAAACAACACTTTAAAATACTCAAATGCATGGACCACAGGGCTGTAAGATTTGGGACTACCAGTGCCCCTATGGCTGGGGCTGCACCATGCAGCTCAGCTTTTCCTGCTTTCCCACAGTGACAAGTGGCTCTAAAGAGCTGTTCCTGCACAGGGACATTGGTCAGCACCAAAAGAACTGCCCAGACAGTTAATACTTTCCAAACTATTGTGAAAACACAAATAGGAATTCAGCATGCCATGATTGTCATTGACTGTGGGGAGTCACTGGGGACGTAAGAAGGAGTGCAATGAACTCAGCAGAGAGGGAAAGGGGGGGAAATCGTTTATACTAATGGAACAAAGTCTATTATTACACCAGTAGTAAAACAACAACAGGAGCAGGCCTGCAATTTCCTCAGTAATAATCTCATTCCCTCCGTGGAATAACAACACTGCCTTTGGCTTCGTAATTTATCCACCAGGGTACCAGCCCATGGTAACAGAGCAACCTCCTCATTACCCCCCAAATGAAAGCAAGTGCCCCCACGTTATTAATGTGCTGCCAGAACCCACCAGCCCCTGGGGAAGGGGGGATCAGCCACCAGCTCCTGGTGACAATGCACAGCCTAGAAGGGAGGCAGCTGGAAAAAAGGGCCCAGCTGTGGAGGGAAAGGGATGAGAGGGTTAAATCCTGCAGCTTTTCACTCTTTGTCATGCCAGGAGAGTCTTGGGTAGCTGATGCCTTTAAGTGTTTGTGTCACCAGGGTGTGGAGAACTGCTGCTCACCCTCAGTAACTGAGCCCTGTCCCTGCTTGCTCCAGATCCCTGGAGAATAACTGGTGGTACCTGCTAATAATGAAGCTAATAATTATTAATCTCAGCTGCTTGGTTCAGATGGTTTGATTTGCACCTGCACAGGCTGAGGAGCCCACAAAAAACAGACCCTGCCTCAGGCAGTGCTGCTGGAGACAGCATGGCCAGCACTGAGGACAAGTGGCAGCGAGCACAGGCCCCAGGTGACAACCAGAGTCACAAACAGTCCTCTGCCAGACCTGCCAGAGCAGCTTCCAAAGACTTGTCCATACCTCAGTCACCCTGATGCCCTCTATTAGTGTTACTTTACATTGCAAATAATCGATTTTAAGTAAGGAGACTGAGATCCACCACATGCCACAGCAGCTCTAGCAGTGACCTGGCCCCAGAGATGCTTCATTTGCCTCTTTCTAGGTGATGAAAACAGTCAGTTCATTTAAGGGGGCAATGGCTGCAGCTTCAGCACAATGCCTGTGAGGTGATGCATAAGCCAAGCATGGCAGAGATTGTCTGGACATGCATTATTCAGTCTTCAGACTGGTCAGTCCTGTGGTGCTGGGTCTCCTGGGCAGGACTGGCACTGCACCCAGCTGGGAAGGGAGGGAGGGCAATGATCCACTGTAGCAGCCAGGCTGCAGCAATCCTCCCTCCCCTGCATCCACCAGGCATGCCCTTGGGAACACAGGGACCCTGACCTCCCATCAGGAATACTTACATTTGCCACAGCAGCAACCTGATGTTAAAAAAAAAAAAAAAAAAAAAAAAAGAAAGAAGAAAAAGAAGAAAAACAAAATAGACAAGGCCCAAGCTTCAGAAAGACAAAGTGTTCTCTTCTTTATCCAGCAGTCTTATCTGATCAGTGCTCTGGCATTTCAATTTCCAGATTACCCAGCTTAGATGCTGCTCCTGCAGTGCACGGAGGAGCCACAGGCCAACAGCTCCCAAACTGGGGCTGCAGCCAAGGTCCTTTGTGTCACTTCGTATTTAGGCAATTCAATAATCTCTCCTGCAAAGGGACAGCACTCAGTGGTTTCCCCAGCTGCAGGTTTGGATCTCACCAAGCAGCAGATCACAGGTGCTCACCTTCACAAGGTCACATCACAGTGTTTGAGTTGCTCTCCCGTGATTTCTTTAGCTGTCCTTTTGCCTTGGCAGGACCACTGGCTTTGATCCCTTCCATCACTGGAAGCCCAGCTGCAGAACAGGAGTTCCCTGTGTGGCTGGAACATGCAATTCTGGAGGTCAGCCACCTTCATCACCACTCCTGGCATGCTGCTCCAAAAGCAGTGTGGCCCCTGCCTGCTTGTCATCCCCAAAGGGCTTTGTCCACCCCTGGGAAGCCCTGCACAACTTGCCCAAGAGATCAGTCACCCTGGAGAGCCCATCCAGGGGCAGAAGAGCTGCAGTGCTCTGGCACAGGTTGGCATCTGGGGGAAGAAGCTTTCACATGTTTGAATTCCACCTGGGGGGAATGGGTTATAACTTACTCCCTGGTTTAACATTATTAACAACACCCCAGCAAAAACTCTTCACTTCCTTCTTCCTCGTTCTTATTAATCTTGGTTTTTATAAAGTCTCTCACATCTCTATTACTGCTGCCTGCTGACCTTGATAGCTCCAATGAAGGGCAAAATGATAAAGCTTTGTGACCAAGTCCACGAACACAGAAATATTTCACCTGAACCTATAGTGCTATTATCGCTCTTAAGTAGAACAGAGCTATTTAAAAAAATAAAAAATATAAGCCCATACATGGTGACCTTGCAGAGCTGGAGTGCTCTCTGAGAGTCGGGAGAAGTATATGAATCTGCAGCACCATTCATTACAGAAATCAAATCATTCCTCATCCAGCTTTCTTATCAAAATCTAGGATTCTAATGGTGCTGCTGCCCCGGGGATTGCCCCTGCAAGGGAAGTCTTGTTTCCATAGCATGGGGAGGCTGATTGAGTGGGACTCCAAGGGGTGGGGAGGGTAAGGAAAAAGGTGCAACCCAGCATCAGGCAGCTCCAGAGAGCACCTGCCAGGGCTTGGGCCAGGACAGCAGGGTGCTGGATATCCTCAGCACTGCGAGTGAACAGAATCATCTTCCTCCTTTTGTTTCAGCATCCACAAAATGCCCAGGTGGAAAAGCACATGCCTAGGGAAATCCTGGTAAAAGCCCCACCCGAGAAGGAATGTTTGTTGAACCAGTGCTGTAAGCACAGCAGTAGAGAGAGCTGACACAGGTGAACATAAGCCTGTCCTCAAAAAAACCCACCTCCCTCCCATGCCTCAGTTTCCCCCTGTAGTGCTGTGGTGCTTCACAGATATTTGAAGGCAACTGAGATGGGTGGAGAGCCTTGGGTGGGGTCTTCTGGAGGCAGAGAAGGTTTTGGTAGAGTCTGGACCAGAGCAGGAGGGAATATTGGCAGTTTTGATTAAGTTAAAAACTGCAGAATCAAACTCATTATTAATATAGCTTTATGCCACTGCATGTTGTAAGGTGCTTTCTAAACCTGTCACTGCAATTTATCATGCTAGCAGTGTAATAAAATACAGCTATAAAACTTTGGATTAAATGTTCAAGGTCAATGGTGGACTTTCAGCTTCCCTGTCTCTTCCTTGCTGCTTTAGCAGATGCTCTATTAAGAACTTACAAGCTCTGGGAGAAAGTTTTTTTGGAGAAAAGATTTAGTTGTGGAGCATTTCCAGAATTAATTCTTCAGGTAATTTGATCTTCACCAAATTACAAACCAATAAATAACAAGACTAATAAACACTGGTTGGTTTCAGGTGGAGGCTCTTTCACCAGAAACATTCTCATTTTTCTTGTGTTTGCAAAATATGGCTCTCTGATGCTGTCTTTGTAAAATAAACCAACAGTGATTCCTTAATTTTAATAGAAATTTGGATGTATTAGAGCAGCACCCTGGAGATTTTGGGGGAGTTTTACTGCAGGGTATAGTGAGACTGAGACAAGACTCCATTGCAGTACATTCTGAATAAAACCAATGCATGGTGCTGATGCCAGGAGCCTGAGCTTTTTATGTATTAGAGGGTAACACATATTTAGCAGCACATATTTACATCTACAAGCTGTATACAAACATGCACAGCAATCTCTAAAGAGTGAAATTCTTCAAAATGGTTTAAAAAGAAGCTCCAATGTCCCCTGGTGTAGTCCCAGCTATTCAAGCCAAGCAGCTGAAATGGCTCTGCAGGAGGAGCTCCCCTTGGATGATTCCTGTTATTCCATTATAAAGATGAAGGAAAGATTTGGCCACACAGTCACCATTAAAAAAAGAAAAGAAAAAAAAAAAAAAAAGAAAATGCAGATCCTGTCCTAGTATTAAATTATTCTGGCACATGTGCCAGGAGGCTGGCTCATTGTTCAAGCTCTAACAGTTGGCCATAATAAAAGATATTTCCTCTTCCCACGATCCTTACCTCTCTTACAGCCTTACAGGAGACCATAAGAGAACATTACTGCTATTAAATTAGTGGCATCACTATTTCTTATTTTTAGAATGTTTGGCTGTTTCCCCTGATGCTGATTAGGGCAACTAATTTACTAGCAAATTAATTCTGCTTATCTTTTCTTTCCTGAGAGCTCTGCTGTCTCCTGCTTTCCCTGGGTAATGGCTGTCCCCAGGGACACATCTGTGGCCTTGCTTGAAATGTGTCACCCTTAAAAGTGGAACAAGGGCAGCTCAGTTTGGTGAACCTGGCACCACCACACAGCCCAAATCAGGAGGTGCAAAGGCCAAAGGCTTTTGGCTTTGCAATGAAATTGTTTCCTAAACGAAACTCACCCCTGGATGCGAGGCAAAACCTTGGGAAACTTGGTCTTGTGTTGGCACAGCAAACAGTGCCCACCCAAGGCAGTTTGCAAAAAGAAGCCCTGCCCAGGGCATCTGGCAGCACGATGGGCACCCTGTGGTGCTCCAGATTTTGGGATATTTGCTGTGCCCTCCTCACCCCCAGAGCCTGTTACCTGCATGCGGATGTGCAGCTGAAAGCACCTTTAGGGAAGGATAATGCCATGGCTCTTGGTCCCTAATAAAGTCAGAGAACCATTAAGGTTGGAAAAGACCTCTGAGATCATTGATCAGATCCTTTTTCCTTTTATTCTCCATACATCAGAGACTCTTTCTCATTTGGGGTAAGGAATGAGCTCTTCACCCGTGACAAGAATAAAAAAGAAAAATAGAAACACTGTGAAACAAATCCTTCTTTATCAGATTGAAAGGCCTCCAGCCTGTGGGATGTGGTCACAGAAATGCAATGTTCCCTCATGCTCCTCACTCTCAAACCTCCCAGTCTGCCCTCTGCAATTGGAAATGTGGAATTGCTGAACAGGAGCTCTGGCAAGAACTACAACTACCCCATCATAAAGTCTAGACTATCCACTTTACTGCACAGTGATCTGTTTTACTACTTGTATTATAGTGACAGAATTGTTTTCTGCAACCTAGTTCAGATTAAGAAACTGGGGGATAAGACACATTAACTTCTGTAATATATATTGCCAGAGCCTCGGCTGGTATAAAACAGCTTCCTGGGGGAATTCAGCAGAAAGTGCAGGGCAGAAACAGTCCTGGCTGCTGATTTTCAGTTTTAGTCTGTAAAAATGGAACTCCTTCGGTGCTACAAGCAAAGCCTCAGGTGGTCACTGTAAATCTGCATCCATGCTGTCAAAATCAACACAGCTTCTCCAGTGGAGATTTGGGTTAGTTCATGCATTTTCAGAAAATAAGCTTCATTTGCATTATTTATGAAATGCAAACACCAGCTCTGTTACAGTGTAAGCAGCACAATCCAAAACCAAGTCCTTAGACCAAGGAGAACACCAAGGAAACCAGGCACTGTGTCAACAAAAGCTGTGGTCAGTGAAAACATTGGCCTCTGTGTGCCCCACCACGGGCAGCCGTGATGCTCCTGGGGCTGGAGGGAGCTGGGATGGCTCAGTCCCCACAGGGATTTCCTTCCACAGCCCACACCCGACACCAGCAAATGCCTCACTGGCCCCTCCAGCCCCCCAGGAAAGTGTGCCTGAAGTTTCATGAAGGAGATGCTCAGTGCCCCACACTGTTCCCACAGGGCTGCAGGCAGCATCACCTGCCCCTCCACACAGCCTGTGACCCTGCTGCCTCATTTGGGAAAGGAAGGGAAGGGATGGACATGCTATGGCAACAATCATCTGGTTTGGTGTCTCTGTTAATTACTCAGGAGTATGCTGAAACCTTGGCGTTTTCAGAATTTCTATTTTTGGAAAGATTAGCCAAAAATCCAGTGTTAAACTGCTTTCTAGTTTTTCAGCAGAGTAAATCGAGCCTTGCATCCTCACATTTCTAACAGGCACGGCTGCAGAGCAAAACCTGGGCAGCTCAGAGGAACTGTCCTTTAATAAGAATTTCCAAAGCACTGGAGTCATTCATGAGCTACACCCGCTCTGGTGTGAAGTGCCCAGTCAATCAAAGCAGATGTGGTAAATACCCTCTTGGGCACCCGTGTTTCACTGACTCCGTGTGCCACCAGCTCCCACCACGCCCTGGCTGCAGCCACCGAGCCACCCAGCACAACAGCCAGGGTCACAGGGAGGATCCAACAAGCTCGGAGCAGAGGAGGGGAGGACTGGTAACTGGACATAAATCTGAGCAGCTGTAGGGCAAGTGATTGTACAAAGGCACAGACACCTGCAATTCAGTTGTATCATCCCCCACATCCCCGTGTAATAGCATTAGGGAGGGTAAAGTCAAAGCTCCTGCACAAAGGCAGGAGATGCTCAGTTAATCGGGGTAAAAACCCACTACAACATCCCAGCTACAGAGCACACAGACTTGGAACACTTGGAGAGACAGAGAAGGTGGTGGTTTGGAAAACGAGCAGCTGGAAGGAGGCAGAGGAGATCAGATCAGAGCAGCATTTCACCTGCTCCAGCTCCTTGGCCGTGAGCTGAACCCCAAGAGGCTCAAACTCCCCTTCTAAACACCTACGAGCAACTTGAGGTGCTGCCAGGTGCAGGGCATGTTCCTCACTTGGTCATGGTCAGACACAAAGCATCTCTTCCATGGGGGACAGGGGAGGGGACAACATTTTTTAATTGGAAGACAAAGCAGAGCTGCCAACAACTCGCAGAGGCTCTCAGGGAGCCCCCAGCTCACAGGTAAATACTTTGGCACATTTATTGCAGTGAAATGGGACTGCCAATGGGACAACAGCACTGGCACAAGCAGGGGATTTCTCTTTCTAAATCACTGCTTGGGTTCTGCCCTCCACGTGCTCCATTTGTGGGTTCTTGCATAGGATCCCAGCCTTTGCAGAGCTCATCTCTGTAGGACCAATCTGGGTTACAGCAGAGTGGATTACAATAGGTTCTGACTCAAGCTTTGCTTCCACCTTACAAACTTGTAGAAAGCAACTTAATTTTCATTAGTAACAGTACACTTCAAAAAGCACTACAGTGCATTATTAGGGGAAAAAAAAAAAACACCTTTGTAAAACCAAAGATTATTTTCAGAATTTCTTTAATAGGCAGGATAAATAGTGATGAAGCTTCCTGCAATTGCAGAGTGTGGTTCCTGTCCACCTCCAGCTGAAGATTTAATCAAGGGCAGCCCATGCATTTCATTCAGTCATGAAAGTGATATTGAAATCATAAAAAAGGGCAAAGTTACATGCACTGCTTTACAACTGGTAAGAACGACTGGAGATTTCATCTCTGTGATTATTAGCTGCCACAATAAACAAGCAGCTATTTCATTTATTATTCTACTCCACACTCAGCTCTGGCTGAAACCCAGACCTAGTTATTTCACACCAGCCTACTCTCAGGGCTTTCTCCCTGATGCCCACACAAAATTTTCGTAGGCAATCTTCTGATTTCTGGGTAGGAGACCCTCAGGCTCCACATATGACTTGTGTGCCTAAACAAACATTTGGAAACATGATCAGAAAGTAAATCTGTGGCTGGTGCCCGTACAGATGGACACTGTGGTTGTTCTCCCTCTCCTCTGGCCCAGATCTCTGGCTTATTCCTGCTCTTACAACACCCTGGGGCTGGTGCAGGACCACTCACCTGCACCGTACGTCGTGGCCAGCATGATGGAGGAGACCCACGCAATCTCGCTATAGGATGTGCCAAAGAAATCCTGGATTTCTTTGAAGAAGATGGCCAAGCCTTTGGGGAAGGCGTAGGCGAAGCCGATGGAAACGAAGGCGCCGAAAACCACCACCCACCCCCAGCCGCCATCCGGCGGGCCGGGGGCTCGCCCTGCCTCGGCGGGGGCCGGCATGGCCGGGGCGCCCACGCTCCCCGGGGAGCCCTGGAATACAAAGGGTGGAACAGCGGGGTCAGTCCCGGGATGCTGCTCCTTTGGACCCTTAGTCCCGGGATGCTGCTCCTCCAGACCCCAGTCCTGAGATTCTGCTCCCCTGGACCCCTCGTCCCAGGATACTGCTCCCCACATCTGTAGTCCTGAGATTCTGCTCCCCTGGACCCCCAGCCCCAGAATGCTGCTCCCCATATCTGTTGGCCTGAGATTCTGTTCCCCTGGACCTCCAGTCTTGAGATTCTGCTCCCCTGGACCCCCAGTCCCGGGATGCTGCTCCCTTGGACCCCTCATCTCAGGATGCTGCTTCTCCAGACCTCAGTCTGGGGGTGTTGCTCCCTAGACCCCCGTTCCCGGGATGCTGCTGCCCCCGAGCCCACCCAGCACTGCCCCCACACACCTTCGCTCCAGGTGAGTCCCGTGGGCTGCGGTGCCCACCCGAGCGCCCTGCGCTGCTCGCACAGCGCCCCAGCCGCGGCAGAAATGCCACGTGTAAGAGGGGAAAGCCAGAAACCGCGGCTCCAACGCGCTGCTCCGCCCC
>VYXF01011009.1:57807-84775 GCA_013397295.1 Polioptila caerulea
GGCCCGGCCCATCCGGGCCCATCCCGGCCCATCCCGGCCCATCCCGGCCCATCCCGGCCGAGGGACACGCTGCAAACCTCCCCGGGAGCCACATGCCTCACTCCAGCGCCCTGGCCCCTCGTGTTTCCTCGCCCCCAGCCGAGAAACCAGCACCAGTCACCCCGCGGGCGTTAATTAAACCATCCTCAGCTATTGAAATGCAAATTGTTCTTTTCTACTTCCCCTGTGTTTCCACCTGCATCCCTCCTCTTTTCCGTACTAAAACCCAGCTCTTTTCTCCTCCAGACTAAGTTGTGTGATGCTCTCCTGCCCCTGGACCACATCATCGTTATTATAAAAAAAAAAAAAAAAAAAGAGAGAGGGATTTTTTACACTGGTAGATGTTGATAGGACAAGAGGGAACAGTTTTAAACTGCAAGAGGGGAGATTTAGTGGAAGAAAGCTCTTCAGAGTGAGCGTGACAGGGCATTGGCACAGGTTGCCCAGGAACCTGTGGATGCCCCATCCCTGGAAGTGTTCAGGGACAGGTTGGATCGGGCTTGGAGCAACCTGGGGTAGGGGAAAGTGTCAGGAGGGTTAGAATGGGATGGGCTCTAAGGTCCCTTCCAACTCAATTCAGAATTCTGAATCTGTGATCATTGCAGACTTCCCCCCATTCATGTTCACCAGTTTGCTGTGTATTCTAGTTTCCACATGGAGCTCTGGTTGGGAAAACATTAAGCAGTGTTTGCTCTGGCTGGGAAGGTGCAGTTTCACCACAGACCTTGTATCTTACTCAACCTTGCCTCCCCCTGGCTTAGCTAACAGCCCTGTGTGTGTCCCATTATTCTACTTGCACCATGAAACAACTGAGACGGGCAAAAATCAGGGCCTTGCTCTGCAGTTTACCTGGCACAGTTAATCTGGAGCTTTAAAACCTCCTCACAACACAACTGTAAAATGTTTTATTACTGCCATTTCTTTCTTCCTATAAAACTGAGTCAATTCAAAATGACCAGAAACCCTCACTCTCAGCTGTGGGGTCACAGCATGATGACTTGGAGAGTTTTATTTTGATACAGCCCTGACCCACTTTATGGGCTGTGAGGATACCAACATTCAGTTGTTTCAGCAGCTGTATTCTGTGTTCTGTTAAAAATAAAAAATGAGACCAAAATGGAATAAACACACCTAGGATTGAACTCGGCACATCCTTAGGAGCAGCATGGAAGGTGGGAGGACAGATGGAAAGCCCAGGGAAGAGAAGGATGGAGAAGCAGGTACAGCTTCAGCCATGTTGCTGCAACAACTCTCAGCTGGAAAATGAGAATTTCCTTCTTCAGAGCTACTAAATTTTGTGTCATGCTAAAGAATGGCCCCTGCAGCCAACCCCAGCAGGACGCCTCGGGGTAAAGTTTCACACAAACTCGCGACAAAATCAGAACTGGAGCAGGAAACCGGTTGCAGCAGGTGGTATTGGGGACAAACAAATGATTTCTAAAGATGTCTAAATGTGATAAGTCTTTGCGCTGTTGTTGCTGCTCTGAAGAGACGCTCACAAGCAAAGCAGAACAGCCCGAGGGCAGAGGGTGGGACTGACACTGGAAATCCTGGGCTCACTGGGTCAAAAAGGACTTCCTGGCGATTTGGGAGCCTTGGGCTCATCTCACAGCAGCTGCCTGTGCCAGTGCTCCCCCTCCATGCCGGGACCACAGGCTCTCCCCCGGGACCAGGCTCTGATTTCTCATCCACCGACAGCAGACACTTCCTGGAGGGCAGGTTTTTTAATTTGCTGGCAAGCAGCAACAAAATTGATTAAAATTGCAAAACACCTTTTCAAATGACTCATTTCCCTATCACCGTATTCCATGTAAATAAGTGACTGCTATTGTAATTCCCAGTGCTCTGCTCCAGAGCTGTTCAAAGAAGAGGGGCCAGGAGCAAAGCAGAATCTGAAACTCTTCCTCTCCCCTCATTTTCCAATCTTCACAAAGCTTTCTGTGACAGGTCCCAGGTCATGGTTTTTTAATCAAATGAACTAACACCCTTTACTTATTAAAGCCCAAGGTTTGATGAACAATATTTAAAATTATAGAACCACAGAATGGCTTGGGAGGACAGGGACCATCCCCCTGCCATGGGCAGGGACACCTTCCACCAGAGCAGGTTGTTCCAAGCCCCATGCAACCTGGCCTTGAACATTTCCAGAGATGGGGCAGCCACAGTTTCCCTGGGAAACCTGTGCCAGGGCCTCACTTCACTTCACTCATATAGTGGAGCACTTAAGTTCCCCCCAAAAAGTGACTAGTGGGGACAACTTAAGTGTTTTTTCCTTGTCTTGGAAAAACAAAAGAAACACGGTCAAGTGAAAACTCCTGGCACCCTCAAGAATCCAAAAACATTCCTATTTATTTTAAGTGAACCACTTTGGTATTTGGAAATAATTTTATTCAATGTCTTTCATGCAAAGTAGCTTATAGCAGCCAAAGGTAAGAGCTACAACTCCATAACTCCAACAGAGTTTTTCCTCCATTGAGTCTTTGCAAGTCAATTAAAGTCTTTAGAAATTGCTTCCACGTGAAATAAAAAATCCATACCTAGCTCTGCTGCTTGATAACAGCATCTGGTAAATGCCAAAAGAGGTACCTCTGCACTTCTTTAAAGGGCCTTTAATGGCACACCCCACTTCTTAAAACTGTTCTATTGTCGTGTTCCATTTGCTCAGAAAATGCAGCAGCAGTGAAATCCAGCTCACAACCACGGTTAAAATGGAGCTCCTGAATTAATGAATGAGAATATAGGCAGCAATTTTCTGCAAAACCAGAGGGCTGGACCCATGTGATACCATCACTGGAAGAGGAGAATTCCCCTCTCCAGAAATACTAAATTGGGTGCCATTCTAAAGAACATCCCCTGCAGTTGCCTTGTGTGACCTGCCTTAGGAGAGACACATCCCAGTCCTCAAGAAACCAGGCACATTTATTTATGTTCCTAATAAAATTCTTAACTTTTTCCGTGGGATAAATGCATACAGATACAGAGTAATATTTGAGAGTAGATTTCAAGTCACCAAAATTCTTGGCTCTGGGCTTCAACCAGATGCCACCACAAAATGCCAGTTGGGGGACAAAGCATCACTTCCCTTCCCAGTGAGCACAGAATTACCCTTATACCTTGTGTTCTCCACACCACTGAGCACGACCAGGCTGCTAAAACACATTCCTTAGTGTTTAGCCACAAGACTCCAGCATTCAGGGATTTACCACTAATATTTTCATGCCTGGGTTTTTAATTAAAGGGAACCTAACTCTGGCTGGTGGCGCCTGTGGCACTGTGCAGCAGGAGGGGCACAGGCAGCACCTGACCAACATGTTCCAAGTGGCATGTGTTGGTCAAACATGGTCAGTCCATGACATCTCTGTGGCTATTTGGGAGGGAGGCAACTTTAGTTTCCATGCAGCCTCCTTGCTGCTGTGTGAGGTGTTCTGCTGCAGGCAGAGCCACCAGCCCCTCACCTCCTGCACCTGGTGATGGGGTGACACTGCACAGAGCCAAGTGACATCAGTGCTGGCACCAAAACCACCTGGGACACTGGCAGAGCTTTGTTTTTCACTGAGCAATATGTTTTACACGGGGGTCAAGGAGAGGTCAAAATAGAAAGTTATGAAATGTCAAACTTGCTTTTCGCTCAACCGCAGTATTAATAGTGCGAAGTGCAGACAGGCAGAGGGAGTCATGGCATGAAATAAGTTTCTCCAGGGCCAGGAAACCTCTCAGACAGCCCCAGCCCTCTGTCTGTGCTATCAAACCAGCTAGGGGCATGAAGCATCACTGCGGGATGTGCTGGTTTCCTGGAGAACACAGAACAAACCAAGCAGTAACATCACTTCTTCTGTTTTTCCCTTGTTGCAGAGTTTAATCAGCAGCTCGAACCAAAACATTCTTGTTGGTAAAAAGATGGTGGCAATTAATCTAGATCTAATAACTGGAATGTTTTCACTGGGGAATTAAAACAAATTATTCCTTTGCTATTGCATCTTTGTCTCATTTACATTTTAATCCCATAAGGATCTTCCTCTGTTATATTTGGAAAATTACTTCATAGAAAGGGAAAAAAACCATGGTTGAAGTACTCAGAGATGCATCAAGAATTTATCTATTAACTTTTATGGCAGAAGCCTGGTTATGCCAAGTCCTAAATGGCTGAAAATTAGGAGAACTACTGTGTTTTTTCCAAACACTGCTGAATGCAGAGCCTGAAGGCATTTAAGATTGTTTGCCTGTCTCTGTGTGCACAAACAGCTGGGGCAGGAGGTTGTGTTGAAGGTGTAATTGCACATTAGCCAGAGCAGAGCAGGTCACTCTTTCATTTGTACTGAAAGTAAAGGGGACTCCACTGGTGACACCATGTGCAGAGGGAAACCTCTGCCTTCCCTATCCTGTAGCTCTCCACATCCAGACTCAAGACTTGCTGTCCTTGCTGCAAGATTTTACCTCAGGATAATGAGTCCACACATTTTTGCTCAAGGTAAACACGTGATGAATAAAGACTCTTTAGTGTTGCCAAAGTAAAATCAGTGTGGTATCCCACTTTATCCCAGCCTGCCTTACCCACTTAGCCTGCCTGTGATTTCTGGGGGAAATATTCTTGTGAGGGTTTAGCTGCATGTAACAGTGAAAAGGAACCAGGTTAGCAAAGGTCTGCAGCTTAGATTGCTAAAATTAATCTGACGAATTGTGACACACCTGGCCCCTCCACAAGCACCAGGTCCAAGGCATGGCTCTCAGCAGCTGTGGCACATCTGAGCCCAGAAAACCACTGTTGTCCACAGCCCAGCTCCAAGTAAACTCTCAAGCAATTGTCAGCAGAGCAGAAAAAGGATCTGCTGCCTCAAGGCTGCCTGAATAACACTTCACCAAGCTGGAGAGCTTTAGATCTCATTAAACCCTCAAGATGTTTGAGAGATGTTGCAGGGTCACCATGAAGACTGATTCCCACTCCAGAGCAGCAAAAACCTGGAACTGCACAATGTTGACTGAGCCTGAATTGAGGGTCAGTGACCTGGGGACAGGGGGATGTCACAGCAGTTTCCAAGTAGTCTCTGGAACACCATTGTTTGCAGATCATAGTACTCCTAGTCATTACAGTCAATAATGCAGGTATTTTCCAAAAAAATTAACCCCCACCTCACCTAAGTTTTAAGATGATGCAGAGGTAGTCAATTTAAGTACAGAAAAATATAAAGAGGCAGCTAGGGCTTTGGTATGGGTTTTGGTTCCCCATCAAATAAAATTGTGACAAGTGATTGTAACTCCACAGGGGTGTCTCCTCTTGACATGAGTTTCCCCAAGAAATCTCTCTCTGGGACTGCAGTGTTCTGGGAGCAGGTGCTGCTGTTTGCTGCGTGTGTAGGACACCTCTGATCTGCCTCAAGGACAAGGATGGCCCGAGCAGGAGCCAGCCTCAGCTGGCACCACACAGTCCTGGTCACCAGCAAGGCTCTGGGCACTGTAGGAGAGCAGGTGGGAAGCAGGACAACAGGATCAAATCTGCAGCTCCTTGGAACACAACCAGCTCCTCCTGGTGGGGTGGAGGAAAGCCAGAAAGTTTCTCATCACCCTTCAAATTCAGTAAAACTCTGGGATATGAAAACAAGGGACAGAATCAAAGCTGGGAGGAGCTGAGTGCACACATCACAGGGTGCAGAGAGCTGCATGTAACATCCCTGTGCCCTTAACACAGGGTGATGCCATACACAGGATTGCTGGGGTAAACTCAGCCGGGCTCCTGGGCCTGAATTCTGTGTGTTGCTTTGCCCTCCTGCTGACCTTTGTCCAGCAGATCAAAGCACGATGCTTTAGCATTAACTTTCAAGGTCTTACACAGAGTTCTTAAAGACTTGCTGAACTTCTGACATCGTACATCCCTGTTACCCCACAAGAACAAAAAGAGGAGACTTTTTGGTCCAAGTGGGGTATTTACTCAAGCCTGCTGTAATCCCAGGCTTACAGCCTGACCTTCCCAGGAGCCCCCTAGGCTCCACAGAAATGACTCCTAGCAAGACACACTACAAAGAGGCAATTGTTACCTAGGTAAGGTTTACAGGGCACTCCATTACTTCCCGTTCCTGAAGACCTTTGGGGAAGCTCCTTTTCCCAAAATGCTTGAGGCTGACATTTGCCAGGCTTCTAGTGCTACAGTTCAGCAGGTCAGATTGTGAAAGATGAAATCCTGGCTCCACTAAAAGTGATGGCAAGATGCCTGATGACTTCAGAGCAGCCCAGGCTTTACCCAAAAATTATATTCAATGTTTGTTGAAGTTTTTTTGTTTTCTATTTACTCTTGTGCAGGCTGTCCTAAACAACTCTTTTATATAGAGATAGCTGCAGCTTTTTTGAATACTGTAAAGTAAAAGCTGAGGTTTGAAGGGATCCCCTTCATTCCTTCAACTACTCTGGGCAGGTTTTTTTGGTGTTTTCCTCCTTCCTCAAACACAGCATGCAGCTTCACTGGATGCTACAGAATTGCTGCAGACTTATGTTGCTATAGCTGAAAGGAAGATCAAACTGAGTATTCAATTACTTATGCACTCAAAGATATTTATTCCCTGAGATGAAACTCCTAAATCTGTTATTATTGCCATTCCCTCTTCTATTATTATTAGCATGCTGCTGCTTTCAGATCTATGGAGATGTCAACACCAGTTACTGGCAGCAAAACTGAAAGATGTGAACATGACGGGGAAATGTTTAGAATTATGAATCATGTGCAAAAACAGATGAGACACTTGATATTCCTTAATTCTAGAAAAGTACACAGAGATTTTTCCTCAGATTTATGCTTTTCCAAGATCTATTTCAGATGCTGCAGGGATTTGGAAGCTGAGTGAGGTGAAGAGCAACAGATACTGTTTCCCCCAGAGAGGAAAGGTGCTCTTGGAGCAATGAGCACTGGTGTTTGTGAAAGGGACAGGACCCCCCTACCAGCACTGAGTTCTTGGCCCAAAGTCTGAGTGAATATAAATTTGATGCTGAAAAGGAAAAGTCAACTTGCTTCACAGCATCTTGTATTTTCCTGCTTGTGCTGCACCCTCTTGTTGTTACAGGTGGCATCTGGGAAAGTCAGGCACTCGCACACATGGCTGTAATTTATAATAACAGCTCTGCAGAAAGATGGTGTCATAAAAATCTGTACTCAAAGATGGGAAGATCAGTGATGAAAGCCACAAGTCTGATACTGTAATGGCTTCTTCCCCCATCAATACCACAGCCAGCAGTTCCCTTGCTGCCCTCTCCTCTATTTCCACCCAGATGTCAAGGCTCTCACTCAGGGAATGTAGACAACAAAAAGCCAGAAATCCCAACCACTCTGAGACATGTGCAATGTCTGCTGCTCAGTTTCAGACATCCAGCTTCCAGAGGGCCCTGAACAGCCACCCTAAGGAAATGAACCCTCTAAATGAATCTCTCCTCAGTCTCTTGCTCTGACTCTGTCAGCCCTTCTCAGCTCCTGACACAAAACCACCAGAGCCAAACAGCAGCCAGAGGATGCACAGCCATTGTTTCAAGGGGAAATCAGTGTTCAGTAGATCTGCTGATTTATTCCCCCTGGAAGTGAACCCTTCTGTCCATCTGCAGCAGAGAGCACAGCCCAAAGAGCCCAGGGAATCTGCCTCACTGATGGTCTGATCCACTCCAGCCAGACCTGAAAAGGCTCTTTCTGCAAGCAGCTCATCCCTCACACCTCTCTGGTCATGTACACCTCCTTCCACCTTAATCCATCCCACACCAGCTCCTTTTCTTATTGCCATGTCAAAGCAGTTCCTAAAGTAGATGAGCTGTGAGCCCTCTGTACACAGGGTGCACCCTGATCTTTGCAGTGAGTGACCCAGGAAGCCTCCAAACCTCCCCGTGCTGAAGACAAGAGGGTACCAAAAAGATGCCTCCAGCTACAAAATTTTTTGTAATAGTCTTCCCCAAAGAGTATCAGAGACTTGTTTTAGGAAGAATACACGTTTGGGTAGGTGTGAGGCTATTCCTGTGTTCTTAAGTGTTAATCCTTTTCCCTTTCACCCTTGCAAAAGCAGCTGAGGACCGCCAGGATCTGCTAAGAGCCCAGGAATAACTGCAGCAGCTGCACCTCACAGGCAGCAGCAGCCTGAACCAGATGATCTCAACTAACCACTAACAGCAAGATTAACCAGCTACTCAGATCAAAGTGGCAGACTGATAACCTGGGAACATCCCTCCGGGAACATCCATTTGGTGACTTCATTGTGAGGACAGCAGACGCCTTCCCTCAACAGCAACTTCTGCAGCCAAGTTACAGGTACACAGTGAATATTTTAATTTGAAGAAACTGGTGAATGTATTTGTTCTTTTAGAAAGTTTCTGCAGAGAGAAGCCTAAAACGTCATCCCTTACCTATTTGAAGCAAGATTTTAACAACAGATTTAGGGAAAAAATGTATTTCAGTGCTGTCTCAAGACATATCTGCACATATTCCGTGTCTGTATGCCAGCAAAACTTGGGGTTTGAGATTCAGTGGCTTCTCTGCAATCATGAGTACAAGTCACACATTTTTGTTTCAAAAGGAAAGACAAGAATAGGAACAGAAGAAAAGACTAAGTATGCTGAAATAACTGCCCAGACTCAAATCAAACCTCCACTCACCCACGCAGAGCAAGATTTCTGATGAAATAATAATTGATGACTTCACATATGTTGGCAATAAAAAACTCAGCACTACTGGTTTTCTCAGTTTTGCCAATATATATCATCAAAAATCAGAAAGCCAGACTTAGAGTTAACACTTTCCAGGAACTTTCTCAAAGAAATACATTCTCCACTTCTCTTTCCAAAGGCAGACACAGCCTTGCTCCTCTTACCTCCTCCATAGGTGGTAGCACACATGATGGATGTTGTCCAGGCAAGCTGGCTGTAGGAGATGCTGAAAACAGCCTGGATCTCTTTGAAGTAGATTGTGAAAGCTTTAGGAAAGGTAAATGCAAACCCAATGGAGATGGAGGCTCCGAACACCACTGCCCAGCCCCACCCTCCGTCGGGGGGGACATAGCCCAGGTCTGAAGGGACAGGAGGAGACATGGCCAGAGCAGATTCCAGAGCAAACCCGGCTACCCAGTGTCCTGCAGAGCAGAGGAGATGTGTGTTGTAAGGAATGATCATAGCATGTGGTCAGGCATCATTTTAAAGCAAATTAGAATAATGTAGAGGTACAGAGAATAACCCACTCTTGAAGCTTTAATCCTTTTGCTGCCTTTTAACAGTTCTGCTGTTCTGTTCTAACACACCCAAGGTCACCCTTCCCTCTCCATAACTCTGTCCACTTCTCCCACCTGTATTTTAAATACATACCCTCAAAATACTCCTGTGGCCTCCATGTCCAGGAACACACCTCAGTCCCAGATGAAGTCAGTGCTTCCACCTTCTGTTCTCTGCCACATCCAGCCTGTGGCTGTGTCCCACCTTGGGAGATGGCTGCTGGGGGTCACTCCTGTCACAGTCCCTCTGGAGAGAACCCAATGCTGTGGTTGTGCCTTTCTTAGGGTGAATCCTCCATTGTGTATTTTCCAGATGTGGGTGGAAGTCCTTATGATTTCACGTTATTCCTGCTTAAAAGGATAATCCCCATGAGGCAAGCAGCAGGTGAACAGCCCCACAGTGGGCCCAGTTCCCCTGTTCTGCAGAGGGACAAGGCTCTTTTGGCTGTTGCTTCCCTCAAAACAACAACCAAACTGAGAAACTGTTTGCAAAGGGGCTGAAGTTCCTTCCTACTTATGGGCAGCAATTCCACTCGTGCCTGATGCCTGCCAGGTTACCAGATTATGCTCAGGAACAACACAGATCAAAGAGGGCATTCACTCATTTGCATTCTTCCCATTTTCCCTGGTCATTAAAATAAGGATAAAAAGGAAAATAGGTAAAACATACAATGTCTTTTCTGTGAATCTTTCAGATACATCAGGGATGAGTTTTGGAATCCCTTTGCAAAACAGTCAGATCTCCATCAAAAACTTTCAGTCCTGTCCTGGAAGATAATCACTGATTTTTGTTCTTGCCACAGCCATTCTTCACTGTCGTTTTTGCTAGAGACCAAGACCATTCCTCTCCATTTATTTTTAATTAGAGGGAATTTATGTAAGCACATGTTCAGTGCTCTAAAGGCATCGCTGCTGGTTCTGGAGGCCCTCAAAGGGTGGGAGGTTCCACTGGAAGAGGATCACGAGACACCTGCTCCATCCTCACCCTCATCCCTGGGCATCCTCTGCCAGCCTCTGGGGGTGAGGAGCCATGGGCAGATCCAGCAGAGATTGCTCCACACGTGGCTCCAAGCTTGGATTTGCTGAGACCCACAGGAGGATTCACTGCCATTTACAGAATGGTTTGGGCTGGAAGGGATCTTAAGAATCATTCAGCTCCAATACCTTTCCAAGGATTTCACCAGAGCATGAGAGGAACTTGAGTGTAAATTGAAAAAAATATTAGCCCAAAATGCTAATATTTAGTAAATCCAGTCTTTAAGATCTTTAATTTCTATCTGGATAGTATCCAGGATGGCAAGTTGTTGGGTTTCCTGACATTTCCTTGCTGTATCAAGAGATGACCAACTAAGTCTTTTACAATAAAATGATTACTACTAAGAAAAATGCCCTGTTACACTGTAAGGGATGCTATGTTTTAATTTCAGGATCAAGGAAGATTGTACTTGCAAAGTTTCTCTTGCTCTGATATAAGGTAATAAAGTGGTCTGATAGATATTCATGAAACATTATTTTTCCCCTACAGGTATCTACAGTATATGGAACATTCTGATTCAGAGTCTGTTATACCCCATCATCTAAGTCTTCCCATAAAAAGAAATCATTTTCTTTTAGAATTGCATTAACTCTACTTCATTACTGTAGGGTGAGATTTAAAAAGGAAAACCCAAGTTAAAAAGTAATAGTGGTGATGTTGGAATGCCTGTCTGTTGATGTTTAAGAGATCTTATTACCCATCAATTTGCATTTCATTGCAAAGCTTCTTTCATTGATGGTTATTCTATCCAGTTTAGGCCATTCAAATGTTATGGAGCTCCCAGAAATATTGACATACACTAGTGGTTCTGAAATTAGGCAAAATAAAACTGATTAAGGGATGGTTAGAGTGAGGACATGTTTCCTTATTTAACATTATGTTTGGTATTCACAATCTACCAAAATTTAGGATATGCAAAATTCTCAGGCCCCTCAAATTAATTTTTTTTGGTAGTCCTTTAAAAAGGTTGAGCCTGAACTTTATATATGGGATTAAAAAGAAAGGCTATTTTTCATTGCCATCAAATCTAAAACTATGACTAATTATACACCACCTTAAAAGTCTTACATGATGAATATATTTGTGCATTTAATTAGATTTTTTGTTTAATGAGAGATACATTGAGAAGACATTAGCATAAAATCAGATTATGTTATCAGATCATTGTCCAGCTTTTCTATATCAAGGCAAAGTAATACAGAAAACCAAAGAGAGGAACCAAGGTTTAAATGAAAATATAGTGTACAGTCAAAAATAAAAATCACAGCCACTGACTCTTACTTCCCCAATTGTAAAATAAGGCTTCCAGAGGAAGATTTAGGGGTATCCAACTTTGGCATTATAAAATTTGGGATTATTTTTAGAGGTTGAATAGCCTGAGCAATCAGCTGACAGTGATACAGTCCCAGCCTCCCCTCATTTCTCCTGTGGCATCCCCTGTGGTTTGTGAGACATCAGCACTAAGGAGGGCCCAGGACCATTCCTTCACAGGCATCACCTCTCCTGTTACCACCCTTTTAACCACCACTTCAAAATTTTAAAGCAAGAGTTGTCTTTGTCTGGCACAGATTTAATTGTCAGCTCTCTCATTTTACCCCTATTTCCTTTTTGAGAAGTTAAAAAAGTCTGGATGTCCCATTTTTCCACTTACCACTCCCTGTAGGCTTCCTGCTTAATTCCTGACAGTCTATTTAGACTTATTCTTTAGACAGCTACTCTGGGTCTTTTCCCCTCTATTCTTCAATCCTCTTCAGGAATCTCTCTGAGGATACTGACAATGATTTGGAATTGAAGGAATTCCAGCTCTCTTGCACAATCGAGGCCCTTACATCTCAATCCAGTTGACATTTACCATCTTCTTTCCTTCATTTATTGAACTGCTGTCTTTTGGAACCACGACATCCAACCACAATCTTCCTTCTGTAACCCAGACCAGCCGGGGACTATCCTTGGGCCGTACGATTATTTTCCTACACCGCTTGTTTTATTTGGCTAGGGTGGGGTTTTTTTGCTAAATGAGAGCACTGTGGAAAATCAGACCTGAGTCTAAGGAAGCTTCACCTGCAGATCCAAGGGCTCCATGAGGCCAAGATTCCCTCCACCCAAGCACGCCACCCACACTCACTGACCGCTGAGAATGGGGCTGCTCCCTGTCCGGCCGAGGCAGGCGCCACTCGGACTCCGGGCCCTTGGGAATGCTGCTGGCCCCACTGGGAGCCAGCTGCTCACTTTTAAAGCCATCTGCTGACCTCGTCCCCCATCCCAGATTCAGCTGGGATCAAAGGTTGAGATCAGAGGCTCTACTCTCACTTGGAACACCCCCTGCCACCTGCTAGAGCCACGGGCTACTGTGTCTCACATTAACTCCTCTTGGACGGGGGTGGCCCTTCACCTGCCCTGGAACAAATCCAGGGCAAAGTCTTCATCCACTGTGCTTGGAATGCTGGCATGTCTCAGCTCCCTGTGGATGTTGATAAATTATTTGTCAGATATGGCTTTTCCTTGTACGTATTAACTCCTCATTTCTTTACAATGTATTTTTGCAGGCTCTGCTCCCACTCTTGTCCAGGGAAATTTGCATCTGGAGGTCTTTGCCCATCCTGCTACCTGTGTTTTACCCTTCTGCCTGAAGCTCTCCTGCATGACTTCTGGGTCACCCAAAATCCTTCATCACATTGATTTTGATCACCCAAGAAATGAAGGAGTTGACAAGCCACAGCAACACTTACCAAGGGGTAAATATCACCCTGCAGTGAGGGGAAAAGATACAGAAAATTCCTGAATTTTTTACCAGTAACCAAGTAGTTGGCTTGGACTATTAAATGAGCAATGTCCACCCTGTGAGACCATGCTTTGTAAAGGTTAACGTAACCCAATTTCAGTAGGAATGTTTCCACCAGACTTATGTTGCAAATCCCCATTTGGGAGATTTAAAACATTCCCCTGCCGTGTTTATAATCCCAACGCTGCAATGCAGTACTGAAGCACAAAAAAAATAGGAAATTGTAGGTGGGCCAGAAAAATGTTTTCATCCAATCTGAGGAGAAAATTCATCAGAAAGGTAAATGAAGACAGAAAAATGATACATCCAAGATAACTTTGCCAGTCAGCATCTCCTGTAGCCCATATTTCCTTGCCTTGTAGCCACATGCAGTCATCCACACTCTTCCACATGGCCCCAGCAGAAATATCTTCCTTGCAAGGACACAATAAATGCCCAAACACACAAGTTCCCAGTTTGCATTAGCTCAAAAGGCTGCAATTGGTGCTCTCCCAGGCAGCTCAGATGTTCTTCTCACAACACAGGACACACAACACACATCTCCTGTTTAAAAAGATTTTCTACCAGGCAGTTGAAACAGCTTGATAAAAAATCCCCAGTGGTCAAAAGACAGCAAGATAGATTCTGGGGAGAAATCCATTGAGGGCTATTAAACACAGAGATGTCACCTCTGGCATTGCAGATGGCAAATTGCTGGAGCTTGGGGAGTATTGACAGGCAGCTCCATGCTTGTCTCCCCAGGCACACACCATTAGTCCAGAGTCAGGGAGAGAATTCCAATTGCACATTCCTTGCACTGATCGATCTCGTGGTGCAGCTCCTTCTGCCTCACCACTCATGGCTCCTACCAGTTATCCTCTCTAAAAATGCTTTACAGCCAGAAATATTAACAGGCATAGCTGGTGCTTTTTCTGTCTTGTAAAATGAGTAAATCCTCCAAGGCAGTTTTAGGTGCTGTGGGGGCTCATGACACATTGCTGGAGGTGTTTGTGGCCCTCTGTGCTGCACCCCATGGGAGGGCACCAGGGGCTGCCTGTCCAGGGAAATGCAACCAGACCTGGAGTTCATGGGAGCCACTTTTTCCTAAAGGTGCAGTGTTGGAAGGCTGCTGCTGGAAAAAAAAGAATGGCATTGCAAGAGGTGAAATTCCTTCAGACTTTCAGAATAAATTAACTTTTACACATCCGAAGATGTATTTTCTATTTTGCTTGTGGATATTTAACAGTTCTCCTGGCACTGAGCCATTTTAGACTGGTGCTTTACCCAATCAAAACATGGATTTGCCTTTGTTAGATATTGGCCCTCCTTCCATCTCTGTGTTAACAGCTATTAGCTAATTTAGAAAGGTTTTTGCTGATAGTTACTGGGCTGTGACCATTTCTAGTGCACTTCAGACACAATGGCAATTCGTACTCTTGAGTCTGCTCTTCAAAATCCCTTTGGAAAATCTTGGACATTGCCCTTGTGGCTGAGATGGACAAAAGCAACAGAAATCCTCCTTCACTATTTCATTGGCCTACGAAAAATTGAAACTTGAATGTCCAATGGCTCTTTCTTCTTAACACTTTCTCTCCATATACCAGTTTTGATATAAAATGTGGTATAACTTTTACTTAAGAAAAATAAAATTTAAACTGGCAGAGTAAAGACAATTTCAGCACTTAATTTATTGGCTGTTGGAGAAGGTTAATTTGATATTCACCAAATATTCCTGCCCCTGAACCTTTCAGAATCTATAAAGAAAGCTGTTACAGAAGGAATATGAACTGAATCAAACTGGAAGAGTTTAAGGTAATTCAAAATTTATCTGCAAATCTTTTGCTGCGACTGATGTGTCACATATTATCTTGACTTCAAAATAATTAATCTAATGAAATTTAGAACTGAGTTTACAGATAATCAAAAATTAGATATGTATCATTAAATAAAAGGATCAAAAGCTGGCACAAAGTGAGTACACAGTTCACAGTTCTTACATTTGGACTGGACATTGCTACTTTTGTGAGGGCTGCAAAGCAGAGGTCACATGCAGATCTAAGGAGACATGGGAACACAGAAAGCATTCTATAAAATAGCTCTATTTGGTGCCATTTTGGTTGATGTTTGACAGGCACGTTATCATTGCTAGCACTCAGTGACACTTAAAGGTCTAAATACACACATACCATGCGTAAATTGTGGAGCTGATCTGTTAAAAGACAGCAGCTTGAGGTTATCTGGGCACAGCTTCCAGTCCAGGGACCAGGCTATGCCCTGGCTCACAGCCACAGAAAGAGCAAGGGCAGAGGGGGAAGCTGTGACCCACTTGTATGAATTACACAGAGGTCCTGCCATGCTGGGAAGGTCTCCCCATCACCCAGGTATTACAGAGAGCAGGACATGCTTTAGCTATTTCCCTTCTGTTCCTCTTCAGGCAGATCTAGGCCTTCTTCACCCAAAGCTTGTGACATGCAGGAATTTACCTAATCCTCCAAAAACAGTCAAACAGAGGCAAATGTTCTCCAAGTGGGGAATTTTAGCATTTTTTCCATGAGGAAATACAATATTCAGGGTTTTGTACATGTGCTCAATCACTCTGTCTGCACACCACCCTCCAGCTCCTCAGGTGGTGGCTGTTTTAAAATTGCATTTTGTAGAGGGCCAAAGCTTTCAAAGATGCACAGCCTGTACAGGATTTGTGTCCCACTGGTTGGTCAAAAACAGAAACCCCACCAGCACCTTCTGAAAGGGGAAGCTGACAAATGCCTTTGTTGTACTTCAGAAATTCCTCTTGGAGAGATGTTAGAAATCAGTTGGTTTTGCTGCTCCTACTGGATAAGTAACTTGGCCACATAATCTTGGTAAAAGTTAACTGCCTCTTACAGTGGATATCTGCATCATCATTTGTGTAAAACACAAAAACCAGCAGTGAGGCACAGGGAGCTTAGTGAGATATTAAGAAACAGGGGAGGTTCCAGCTTTGTTGGTCTCAGCCTTCCATCTCTGAGAGGCCCACAGGGGACAACATGTGCAAAGAGATAAGGAGAAAGCAACAGCTGGGTGGTAATTTCCCCACCTATTGGCACACAAGTGCCAAGCTGTGAGATACTCCCCTGCATGCCCTGCACAGCTCTGGGGCACAAACACAGCGGTAAAGTTCATTTAAGAAATGCTACTTTGTTTTAGGGGGTGCGCAGGGGTTTGGGTGCTCCTGCCCTTCAGCAGATGAGTCCCAAATGACAGGACTCATTTCCAAAATGATGTCTGAAAGGAAAAACACGCCTAGCAAATAATTCCACCCCCAACCTGTAGACAGAAAGAATCTCCCAAGGGCTCTCCTACTTCTCTCTTAAAAAAAACCACATTGGAATTTACTTTAGTATCCAAAGAAGGAAAATCCTCATTGGCACTTAAAAGAGTGTAATCATTTGCAAACCTGTGGCTCCCCAGCTCCCTCAGTTAGCTCTCACCCTCTTGCACCTGAGCAGGTCAACCTGACCTTGCAAAGGTCTCACCCTCTTCTGTTAGAGCATTGCATTTTAACACATGCCAGCATGGAAAGGATTTCACAAGAGCTCCACAGGAACTTGGGGCACTAGGGGACAATCCATGTATCTGTTCTTAGCCAGGACAGCAGAGAAATTAGGGAATCAAAGAGCATGGCTGAAACACCCCTGCCCCTCTCTTGTTCTGACCCTGCTTCCATCTCCTGTGTATTCCCTGCTTATGCAGGAACTGAATTCCTTCTTTACTTTGCCTTGCCCCTTTTATCCAATTTCTTGTCCATCAGGTTGCATCATTTCAGACCCTGACAGAAGTGATCCTTTAATACCAAGCAGCTCTCTTGGACTCCTGTTCCCTGCAGGGCCTGTTCCTGTGGGATTGTTCCAAGATCTCTGAAGAGGCTGCCTGGAGGAAGCCTCACCCTCCTGTGCTCAGGTGGCCTGCAGCAAACACCCACAGCAGGTCCCCGTTGCCAGACTGCCCCATGAGCAGAGCCTGTAACTCACTCATCACCCACCCCAAGACAGACTTTGATACATTCCAAGTGTTGCCACCAGACCCACAGTGCCTTCCTGGTGTGCCTTCCCCAAACAGGGCAGCCCTCCACAGCAACATCCCAGTCCCATCCCCACCTCTGCAGTCACAGCCAGCCCAGAGCCCTGGGCCTGCCCACAGACACTGCCAGGAGAACCTGACAACATCAGCCCCATCCCAAACCAGAGAATTCCACGGTGCTTCCCCAGGCTGCCATAACTGGGCATCTCCACTGCTCACAGGAGTCTCAAAGGGAACAAAGCTGCTCAACCAACCTTTGAGAAGCTTTGTACAACCAGTACCAGCACAAGCAGTTCTGCTAAGCACCATCACTGCAGCACAAACCACAAATAATGCTGGAGCTTTGCTTTAAAAGCCAGGGCCCTCTAGTTCTCAGCTCTGCAGCAAGGCTGCTGGGAAGTTCAGGGAAAAGGGGCTTGGGGTTTTTCAATATTCACTGTTCCCAGGCTGGGAAGCCCCACTTGACACTCCTGCTGGGATGCCAGCTGCAGACAAAGGCAAGGAGAAAGGGAAGGGAAAGACCATGTCCCTGTGTGCAAACAAATGAGAAGTTACACCTGAACAGCCACAAGGAATGAGACAAAAGAACAAGGCACCTTCCACCTTAAAAAAAAAAAGTGACATTACACAGAGGAGAGACACAAGTGCAGAAAGAGAAGAACTGAACAAACATCAAAGATACAGCAGATTAATTTTCAGAAATTTACTAAAATGCACACAGATTTGTCACAAAAACAGTTGAACTCCACTGTATTTCAACAATAGGTTTATTTTAAGAAACATAACATGACATTAAGTAAAAATGCAAAATTGTGCAATTATGGCAAAATGTTTAAAAATCCACACATTTGCCCTCATAGGACTACAGTACTTCTTACTAACATACCTGAGCACTGAATGTTGGATGCCACTTCTCAACAGCCTCGCAAACAGGGAGCTCTTGGATCTCTTGTAGAACATACACACACTGCATGTCTGCTGCACCAAAACTGCTTTGAGTTCTTCTAAATTTCATCGATGGAAGCAAGTGGAAATTACAAAATGTTTCCTTCTAAAATAACTAATAATTTTGGAAGAGATTTACACTCACCTAAGTTCTTATAACACTAGAAATTCATTTCATAAAGGGGAATAAACAAATGCAAAAAAAAAAAAAATCCAAATGAACAAAATGTACAGATTACTGTTCAAATATTATCAGTACCTTTGGTGCAATTATTTTTTTTTTTGTGCTGTGCAAGTTTACTTAAGCCTGACTCTAAAGCAAAACTTTACCAGGAATCTGACTTTCAGCATAACGTAGAAGCATTTAAGAATTGGCAAAATGTCACAGCTACATTACTGTCTCAACAAACTCCTCATGCAAAAGATTTAGTATATTCTACTCCCACAGCAAGTTCCAGGATTTAGCTTTCAAACACATGACAGACTTGGATCACACCCTCAGTTTGAATGGTTAAACAGAATGGAGATCTTCGTACTTTAGTGCAGATAAACAAAATTAACAAACCTACTGCAGAATTAACCACAGCATATTGTACTTCTATACATCACGTGACCAGTCAACTGCTAACTCAATTCTATTTCATAGTTTCAAGTAATATATTGAAATTTGTTCTACTAAATAAATATAGATTGTCAAAAAGCAGCAAGAAATCTTGTAAATATTCAACCAAGCTCAAAAAAAAAAAAAAAAAGAAAAACAAACAAAGAAACAAGGGAAAAGTTACATAACACTTAGCAAAAAAAAAAAAAGGTCTCACACACAGATGCAACACTGTTAGGGAGGGTGCTTCAGAAAGCTTGCAGCTAGAGGCCTACAACAGCGCAAAGAGAGCTAGCCAAGGACTAAGGATCATTAGTTAAAAATTAAATTAGCTGTACTTTTCAGAAAACCCCTTATTCTTGGCTATGCATATAGATAAAACTATCCAGAAGAAAACTAAACAAAGAAACAACACACCTCAACACTGTTGGAAAATGCAGTCTTAGCGAGAATTGCCAAATTCAGGAAGAAAAACAAAATGCAGGTGGCTCGCATTGGAAGAAGGGTTTGGTGAATCTCTGGAAGATGAGGTATGTAATGCAAAGAGGCATTTTTATTTTGCTTTTCATTTCACAGTTTTCTGTTTGTTTTTGCCTCTCAAACATTTTGTGCAAGAATTAATAAATAGAACCAGGCGAGTATTTTCATGTGTTAGGAAGATTCCATTTGGGAACAGGAAGACCACGTAGTAAACAAACATTATCCAAATCCTCAGCCATGCCAGGGGGATAAACAATGAGCTAAATATTTGGCTGACTGAAATATCAGCTGTTAAGCCAGATAATGGTAAGCACTTCCAGCCAGTGACTGCCAGTGCCATGTCAAGTTAACTGGTTTACTTAGGTCGACAGGAAAAAGCAGGAAAGAGTAAGATAACTTAAAGCTCTGCAAAAAGTAGAGCTGTAAGAAACCTGGTAAATTACAGCTGATGCAAGTTTTAGGAGTCCTCTTTTCCCTTTTAAATCCAATTTTCACTACTGAAGTAGAGGCTGAACGTTGAACTTATTTACTTTTAAAAAATAAGTTAAATGTTAAATACATAAAGAAAAGT
The DNA here is from genome assembly GCA_013397295.1 of Polioptila caerulea. NCBI lineage: Eukaryota > Metazoa > Chordata > Aves > Passeriformes > Certhiidae > Polioptila > Polioptila caerulea. Next base: position 77,521 of record VYXF01011009.1, read on the forward strand.
GTCACAATATAATCCTTATTCTGCATTTCCCCTAAGATTATTTAAGCCATGGATGCTTATTGTCAATTTTGCTTTAATACACTGGATAATGGTGACAGCTCAGTAGTGCAATTTTTCACATTATGTATCAGAAGGAAATGGAAGATAGTTGGGGGCTTGACTGCAAAGAGAAAAGAAAAACAACTTGCAAAGTAAAAACCACACTTGCCCAAATCACCAGAGCACGTGCCAACTCTGCACATAGCACTGTACTGTAGTGGAGACAGAAAGAACACTCCACACCAAGAGAAAACATAAAGGAGAATCAGTATTATTAAGGCCATATCCTGTCACCATTCTGTGCAACAACACCACTGCAGTAAAAATGTTATGTTAGAAAAGACAATCTGATGACAGGACAGGGCCTGAAGACAGACACACACTCCATGGAAAATAACAGGCTGTCTTAAACAGTAGCAGAAGGCTGGCCCAGTTCAGACAAACAAGTATTAAAAATGTACTAGCACCATCAACTTTTGGGTTAAAGCCCTTTACGGGGTGAAAAAAAAAAAAAGGTTTTAATCAGTGTTTAAAAAAAAAAGTTTTTACAGCACTACACCTATGTGGCAAAAATCAGGTGTTGGGTTTTTTTCCCCACTATCATTAAGCTCAATCTCAACAAAAATCCACAGACAGGAACTGGTACAACAATATGAACAGGCCTCCATCTGGGGCAAAGGTACTCCACAATCCAATTGAGTTTTCCTCCCAAATTGCAGTGCACAAACAACATCACAAACACCTTAGCAGACTTCAAAAACAGTACAAAAAGAAGAGATCATTATGAATCAGTATCTACCATTCCTCTCTATGTACTTTCAAACTAAATTAAAAAAAAAAAAGAGCAACAAAACTTAGTGATATTGCCTCACATTTTACCCGTATTTAAAAAAAAAAGAGAAAAAGAAGAAAAGTCACTTCAACACATCTTGGACATCCTTAACTACTAATGCTAGATTTTCTTTCACTGTAGTGCATAGTTATCCTGGCTCTTCCACTTAATTTGCTTTCACCACAAAAAAAAAAAAAAAAACCTTTAGTATGACATGATTAAGTGTTTACCAGAAAAAAAAATGCTGATAATTGCACTTTGTAATCTCCTTCTCATTTCCCAGGAAAATATCAGTAAATATGAACCTGAACCAACAATTCCCTCCCCGGACTGCAACCTTTAAAGAGCACCCATCCCCATATACAAAAAACTGTCTGTTTCATCTTACAATAAATACTGACAGAATTTCTTTGTTTTCTTTTAAGACATGTTTTCTCTAGCATCAAATTACCACTGAAATCACTAAGGCCTGTTACTGAGAGAAAAAAAAATAATAAAAATAAAAAGGGATTTAAATAACTTTCTGAAGACACTGCGGATACAATTTAGCAACAACACATTCAAAATGCCGGCCTAAATCCCAGAGCCTGTCTGGAGTCTCGTAGACTTTCTGCCACTGGTCAGTGACCTCATCGTACTGGTAGAGCGAATTCTTCCTGCTGGTTCTGAAAACGTGTTCTTCAACAGTGACTTGAGTGGCTCTGACAAAGAGATGGAGTTTGTTTTTGAGGAGAACAAGTTTTATGTATGGGTTGATGGACTGGTCGCATGGGAAGTCTTTCTTTCGAGTCCACTTGTTCTGCTCGATGTCGTAGGCCTCGACGGTGAACATGCGCTGGTGGTTCCCACACGTGCCAGCTATGTAGTAGATGGAGTCGTTGTACACTGTAGCCAAGCCTTGGATTCTAGGCACAGTCATTGGGGTCAGGAACCCCCAGTAATCCTTCTGGGGATCGTAGCAAAGGAAAAACTCCCCTGGAAAGAGAGAGGAAAAATAAAACGCAGCTCATGCCTTGTATCCAGGCCGACAGTTCTCTGGCAATTAAACTCTCAGGTACGTTCTTTGCACGTTCTAAGCTTTCTAGATCTCAAAACAAACACCCCAGCATCATCAATGGCTTTCCTTTTACTGCTTTACAAACAGTTAACAGCATGACTAAAATGTACGTTGAGTTTCTGTTTCTGAAGCAGAGGGAATTTGAAGCATATCAGAAACACATTTTACACAGTTTCTAGGTATCCTTTATTACTTCTAAATCATGCTTACTAATTTGGGACAAAGCCTTTCAAGATTGCACTCTTGAAATGTCTGAAGTGCATTTGTTTCACTCTTTAACATTGTCACAATGTGTCATCTGCCGATGGGGGAGTCTCACAATTATTTGCTCAGGTTTAGCAGCTTTCAGACCCTGAATTCTGTCTTACACTACACACAGATTTTGAAGCTACTGGTATCAGGTGGCTGGGTTACACATTTAGGCTGATTTGCTTAAAAGGAGGCCAGGTGAGAAGCTGCATGAAGCTACTGATTCACAGTTAGGTTTGTGGTTAGGTTACAAAACACCTCTGCTGCACAGTGCACAGAGCAGCAGCTACAGACTGCAGATAAAGGAAGTTCAGATGACCAAAAATTCATGCTCTGTACATTTCATGAAAAGAACATGGATAAAGACCGCCTTGGCTTTTGTAAAGCTCAGTGGGAGAAAGGCCTAACAGCTGCCAAATAATAACATAATTCAAATCATACATGACTTCACGTGGCTATCTCAAGAATTTTAACCAAGCTGTTGTGTGAGCAAGCACCTCAAGTATAACAAAGAATACAGAAGTGAGACAATAAAATTGGTGGAACAGAGTTTAAGAGATCAAGTCTTACAGATAATACCAATTTTGATTATGGAATTTTGTTCCACAGTGCAATCTCCTGCAACTTATACTTGCATTCCATAAGCATTTCCACACTCTCATCAATTCTTAATGATTATTTCTAACTTCTGAGTTTTCCCTAGAAAAATTACTAAAAGCTTACCTCTTTGTACTACAGCACAACTCAATCAAGGTTTTTTCTAGTCACTCCAAACACTACTCTTTAGAATTTGCTGGTTAGCACAGGAAGTAGCTTATTTATATTTATTTATATGAGCAGTCAGCTGTCACTTAAAGCACTGAAGCACAGAATTAGTGCAGCTATAATTTGTGAACAAGGTGCACTGGTATTCTGTAGGTTATAATAATATCATCCACCTTTTATCAGTTCTAAGAAACACTAAAAGAACAAATGCTAAGTTCAGTATTCTTCAGCATTCCTTTCTAGCCACCTAAAGCAGACATCTGACCCAAGAGAGAGATTTAGGGAACTTTTTAAAGCCACAACCAACAAGAGTGGAACATGATACAGAAACAATGAAAGAAGAAATCTGCAACTCACATGGAAATCCAAAATGTAAAGTCAAGAAATAATGCTAACTTCTTCAGGTAAATAAAAAGGACCTTACAGTATTCTCTATCCTGTTTCTTCCCCGTGGTCCAGCTCTGTATGGAAGTGACCCAAGGAGGAGCTGGTGTGCATCTGAGATCCCAGCTTGTGCAGGTGTTTACAGAGGTGGCCCTCAGCAAAACAAAACTGGGACACCTCCCCCTCCTTCCTTCTTTCCACTTTGTGGGTCTCTTACCACAGCCTCAGACCAGTCTCAGCACTTTTCAATGTGCACTGAATGTAGAGGCAGAACTGCAATTACTGACCAAAGAAACAGAGTTAACGAAGAGAGATGCTTTATCTCTTCCTAGTTTCTAAGATGACTTCAGAAAGTAGGGTAGGGCAGGAAATGAAGACTTAGAAGTTGTTAATCAACTCTTACAAGTCACCAAGAATAAAGACACCAGGAATTTTCTCAGCTTTAGCCAAGTAAAATGCAAACTGCTTTTTCATAGGACAGTATCTTTTCTTCAACGCTGGTGCATTTCACCCAGGTAAAGATTTAATAAAGAATTTTCAGAGTTAAGTTTAATACTGTGTTGTTGACTCAGAATACCACCAAAAATGCCATCTGTGCAATAACTCAGTACTACAACTCAGTGACACATTCCCAGGGCATAAGAATTCAAGCAGCAATCTTCCTCTTCCTAGTTCCCTCCCTCCCCCCCACATTGCCCAAGGGGTTTTTCCAAGTTGCTTAAGAAAACACAGACACTCAGAATGAACAATCCCCACTTCCAACGAAACACCACAGAGGCAGCCAGACCACCTTACCCTGTAAAACATAGATGTTATCCTTATACTCCACAGCACTGTGGAACTCCATTGCTACCGGCATGGGACACACAGCTGTCCAGCAGTTCTCCCGGCTGTCATAGCACTCCACAGACTTGAGGGAGTTCCGCCCATCTCCTTCATAAACTCTGCCCCCGATGGCGTACAGCTTCCCACAGCAGTGAACCAACTTGCAGCCTATCCTGGCCCGCAGCAAAGGAGCCTTGGGAATCCACCTATTGCCAGAGTGGTCATACATCCAGAAGTCACTCTCGGCGCGGTGGTCGATGGAGACCTCGCTGCTGCTCGGCCGGTAACCGCCCGCAATGTAAATGTCGTTGTCAGGAGACACGAGGATTCCGACCTCCCTCAAGTCATTTGGTGGCTTGCATAGTTTGAACACTCTCCCTGTGACCGAATCTAAACAAGGCACTGTTTGCTTCTTTCCTGAGTGTTTGTGGGCAGCATCAAAGCATATGATCATTTCGGAAGCGGTCATTCCAAGCCGTTGTGTGTAGCCATTGGCACTGGGTTGTCCCTTTTGTACACAGCTTTTGGCCATCGCCTGTGCAAACACGGGAGGGATTTTCTCTAAAAACGTCTCATCCAACAGAGGCATACGGATGCATTTGGCAAATATTTCTGGAAGGTGCACTTCTCTCTTATTTTGTTCATGCTCAAACCACCTTATAATGCTCTCATAAACATGTTCTTCTTTATCTACATTTAAATCGTCACTGTTGAGGATACTTATCAGTTGGTCTTTTCTCAACTGAAGAAACTCTTGCTCTTTGGTGACACTCAGAAACTTCTTACGAATGTAGTCTTGTGACCTGTCTTTGAGTTCCTGATGACCATAGTGATCAGCAAAGATGAACACCCCAATGGAGTTCTGTGGGTCCAAATGACTGATCATGTATTTAGCACACTGGTCTTGTATGGAAGGGATCTGGAAGATACTGGCTGCAGTGAACAAAGCTTGAACGTTGGCCTCTGTCAGCACTACTCTGGAGGTATATGCATAGTTCAACACTAAATGCATCGACTCTGCTTCGACACCAACGATCCGAACTTCCTTCTGGGTGCTCTCGGTAAGGCCGCTCGTGAACATCGATCTGCAGAACAAAAACAGCCAGCAGTTTGTCTGTAATCACCTTCAACTACAGGCATACAATTAAATGCAGGGTACAGCTAGTCCCAGGTGTCTGCCCCTCCATCAGCACAAACACATTTATCACAGGTGATAAACTTTCCTGTTGGGGTACCTGAATTTAAGATCATTTCTACACTGACTGAAACAAAAGCGGAACTTCTCGCTTAATTATCTCACTAACCCCATGTTAAAATTCACAGAGTTTACAAGCAAAGCTCTTAACATATCCAAGTCTTTGCATTCAACTTTCAACAAGTTATTTCATATGCATACTCTAGCATGCTAAGATATGTAATTTGAAAAGAAAACAAGTAGTTCCAATATGCTCTTACTGCATCTCTGATACCCTAGGTACTGGAAACAGTTTTGTGTGGTTTAAAACTGTGTGACATTTTCTCCAAAGAAACATTCCTTTGAGAAACAGATACTGATAATTCCTCCACCTTAAAAGAACAATAATCTTTCCTTGCTAGGTGCACTGTAATATATACAAATACACAGAATTTGAATTTTCATTAAATGAAAATTTAAAAAATCATACCTATACTAATATTCTATCTGCTTTGATCACCACTAGAACAATGGATGGCTGTACCTGAAATAAGGACTGATTGCAGCAAGAACATTCCTATGACAGGAGAATGTTTTCCCATGATCCACTTCCACCACAATATCTGTCAGCTGTCCTTCATCATACATGGTCTTCAGCTGTTGGAGAATACTACAAGCATGGAAGGGGTCCATTCCACTGTTGACTTGGTTTGAGGGAGGAGCTCCGTTCAGTGTTTGTGAAAACTGACTTGGTTCTACAAAGCAAAATCAAAACTTTAACAGAAAATAACCAAACAACAACAACAAAGTCTCAAAAAGAAATTCATACAGGAATTCAAACCCATGTATGGCCAAGAATTAGCACAAATTGATATTCCATACTTCCTCAGCATCATCATCCACTGACAGCAAGCCAAACATTGCCAAGGGTGAGTAAATATATAAAGATATCTCAATACTTTTTTCCTTTTCACAGTGTATATGCCAGTTACCATTCAACTATAAAGTTTATGCCCCTATAAACTATAAATTATATCCATTAAAGAAAATACAAATACTTCATACAACTGGGGAAGGGGAAATCAAGTCAAGAAACACAACACTTACTGACTTTTAAAATGAAAAGGGACACAGAGGAATAAAATAAGTCCCCAACCTACCCTGCCAGAAGACAAGTCTGTAAGTAAATATTTAACTTCTCAATGAAACAGGAACTGGCTCCTGCCTTACACAAGTAATGGCTGGGGCAGAGGCTCATGAAGAAACAGCCCCACAGTAAGTCTGCTGGGCAGCAAACTTAAACTCACATAAATCTGTAGATATAGTTGCATGTTTTCTCTACAAACAAAACTGAATTATAATTTGAAATTTCTCAGGTGTGAAGGAGCTCACACATCACCGTGGAAACATATTTAGTAGAGCATATGCTGCTAAATAACATGTGATAAGCCTAATGTAGTAAATCCCAAAGTGAAAATTGAGCAATAGCTCAAGCACAAAAACCTGTTTCGTAATAGCACCAAAATTTTTACGCAACAACAACAACAAAGGAGAGCTCAAAAGAAAAACATTAGGTGGCAAGAGCTGCAAATCAGGTAAAGCTGCTGACTGCAACAGAGTGCTTCCAACAAAATGTGAGCAACACAAAGGGGCAAAGTGGAGAGAAAGCACATCCATTCGCAGAGAAACCTTTCATCAACCCCACTCCCCTCAGCCGGCTGCGCCCCCCTCACACAGCAGGGGGGTCCCTCATGGGACAGCCTCCCCCCAGCCTAACACAGCACACTCCCTGTGCCACACAGCCCCGCTCAGGCGCCCTCTCCCCTCTCGCCATCACCTCCCACACCCGAGCACCGCTGCCCCTCCCCGGGACCGCTCCCAGCCCGGGCACCCCGAGCCCCCTCACACGCTGCTCCCCCCAGCACAGGCC
>VYXF01011009.1:94914-143355 GCA_013397295.1 Polioptila caerulea
GGGGAAGCAAAGAAAACACACCCCAACCCTGTATTTGCCCAGGCTGGCATTTCCCCCTCACTTTGCTCTGAGCCAGACCCTTGACTTTTACCTCCATTCTGTTGATTTTGAGGTTGAGTGTTTCTGAACTGCAACTGTGCAGCTCAGCATCACTTCAGAACCTAACAGAGCTTTGCTGTTTTACAGCAGTGGAGCATCCTTAATCGAAGAGAAAGCTCAGGAGAATGGCAGCATGTAATGAATGCAGTCCAATTTCCAACCAGCAATATTCATTTCAAGGCCAGATCTTTCAGCCTCCTTGCACTGCCACACATTACCTGCCAAACCTTCCCACACTTGTGGACTGGAACAATACCAGAAATGTTGATTAGAGTTAGTCAGTAAATAACATAGGATGAAAACAAATTAGGTAGTAAAAGGACCCTTGAGAAATTAGGAAAAAAGCTCTCTAGCCTTTCAGCTTATTCATGATTTACCAGAAAGTTGTATAATGTAGCAGGCCTAAGAGCCAGCTAAAATACTTCTGAGACCAAAATATCCCAGTTTGAATTGTTATGGTACCTACTGAAAGCCTGGGGAAGTGTTTAAAGTAAGTTAAAAAGAAAACTTACACTCTCCCTTCCCCCCAGCCCAAACCTTTGATTAAAAAAAAAGCAACAAAAATGCTAATCTTCTGTGGTTAAGTAGAAAGGCTTAAGAAGTGGGTGACAAACAACATGAATTATTCAGGGACAAGGTTACTGCTATTCCATACACATTACTCCAGAATGCCAGCACAAAGCCACACAAGCACAATAATTTCTACGAGTGTTACAGTGATAAAATAGTTTTGAGTAACCTCCTTTAATTGCATCAACATAATATAGCCTTTCTGGATCTTTAGTGCTCCATAAAAGACTCTAAAAATGAAGGGCCTGATCCCAGCTGAAACTGAACAAGTTTTATGTATTATGGGACTTCAGGAGGGCAAATATTCCACTGTGTTGAATGGGTATGGTCAGAAGCAGTCCCATTCTTCCATCTGTTATCATGACTCAGATTTTGAGTTTCCATGTTCATAATCATTACCACCTTCCCTAAGTCCACAGGAAACCTTGTCCTGTTGCAGACTGCAGTCACATCTCTCTATTTGTACACAGGTTCATTTTTAGAAAGGACAGGGGAGGAGGAGCAGGCAGTCTGGTTTTAGGGGTGAATGACCAGAGCAACTGCCCAGACCTCAAAGCACAGGAGGGAACCAGTGCAATTCACCTTCTGCAGTGTTTGGGAGGGGGCATTTACAGCCTCCACAAGCCTACTCTTGGCCTAACTCAGCAGCTTGGGGTCCTGCTGAGAAGCACTGGGACACCTTTGTCTCCATTGTGGCTTTGTGACTCACCTGCAAACCCTTTGGCCTGCTGCCCCACAGAGCTCATTAAGGAAACGAGTTGGGGGAATCACAACAAGGGACTTACCAATGAGCTGTTCTAAAGGGGGCTGCTCACGACCCAGCATCTCCAAAGCACAAAGCAGGGTCAAGTCTGTGAATATATCTCTGACCAAACACCTACAGAACCCAAGGGCAGTCAGAACCATACTTGCAGTCCTGTTAAGGAGCCCCTCAGCCCAGAAAGACCCTTTATTGCCACTCCTATGTACCCAGCTGTGACTGGACTCTCGAGGGGGACAGCTTGGTGCTGGTGTCACCAGGAGGATCATCTGGTGCTGCAGCACACCAGGTTGATGAGGAAGCCAATGTGGCTGCAAACAGCAATGCTGTTGACTGCACAGCTGTATGCAATGATTTCTCTTCTGTCAGTGGGTTTTGGAAGAGGATGGAAAGTAGAAAAACAGTCACAGAGAAGCTCAGTTACAAAGAAACCAAAGGTAAAGCTTCCAATTAAACACATAGCAGTCAAGTTAAAATTATAGGTGACAATTACTGTAACTTGATTAGGCACAATAGCAAATTCACTTCCCTAAATCACTTTCACAACTCTCCTAGGAGGTCTGAAAGATGTAGTATATGAGGTTCATTTAATTTCTAATGTAGTAATTATCACTACTGAAAAAAAATAGCAGTGACAGACCCAGGAAATAAATTTAGCACTTGAGGTTTTAATAAAATTTTTATGTGCAACCCCGTTGCTTAGAAATTGTTTAATCAATCTTATCTGGTTCACAGACTTTCTGCTGAGCTTTTGCTTCATGTTATTACAAGGCAATATGCTGCAGCACCTTCTCAGCATCCCAAGTTGCAAAGCCACAAGGCTGTTGTATCCAAAGCCAGTGCCAGCTCTCCTTTCAGTCGTGAGCAGGCACAGTTTTGTTCGTGTGCCACCAGTTGTTTCCAGATTACAGAGCTGGTTTAAGAGCTGGTAACTCCAGAGTAGTGTCCAGTCCACTCTGCCTGGTGCTGGAAGGGGTTTCTGCTCTAGATTATAAGAGGTATCTAGTGAGCTAAATCAGGGTTTCAAGATGGCAGGACATAGGAGACACTGCCAGTCCTGTCTGAAGGGGCTTTATGTTCCACACTCTGACACAGCCCCTTGAGAGGAATCCATCCCAGCCTCTCCTGCCCCTCCAGGCTCATCCCATGGGCACACCTGGAGACCAGTCCAGTGGTTTGCTCAGGGGTAGTGGATAAATTTAAGAAATGAAGTTTGCAATCCAGAATTAGTGGATTTTCTGAGGTTTTCTTGACTCCAGAGGTTTTTCCTTAAAATTTGAATTTTCCCAAGCTCCTGGGCACAGGTAAACAGAATACTGAGCCCAGTCTCCTATCCTACTACTTGCAGGGTCACTGCCCTGCATAAATTAAGCTGTAGTGGTTTGTTTTTTTGCAAACCAGGTCAGTGGGAGTAGCACAGAAGTTAAAACGCAGTAATTAGTATCTAGGAGGAAAACCCAGCAGGATTCCTGGACTGTGTCAGTATTTCTCTTATTTAACCTAAAAAAGTCCAGCTCCTCTGTTGAACCAAATGATTCTCACTGCTGAGCTGCTTAAAACTGTTTTAAAGCGTGCCAGTGTGAATTACCAAGTGCCATTTTAGTTGGTTTTGGTACCATTATGAAATCCAAGGAATGAGAGTGGCACTTACTGGGATTTCTCCATTTTTGTCCATCACTAAAAGGCCTTCCCTCAGCCAGTGGGATTTAGATCTGTTCTTTCTCTTTGCTGGAGCTCTCTGCCCCAATACATGGAACAATCAATCATCCAAGTTGGATATTCTCTTTTCCTGCTTGCAGTTAGTACAGTGATAATTTCTGGAGTGGCTAACAGGTAAATGGAGAGCCCGCAGATCAATTTTTTAAAATTGAATAAATATTTGGGCATCATCATAAAAAAATGCATTCAGGGTCCCATATTCCATTCCTGCAAAGGAGGTTTGTTAGGTGAGAGCATTTTAAAAAGACACAGCCTGTGGCCTCCTGGCCCAGCTTTTGGTCCTTGCCACAGTTTCAGTGCTGACCCCCCTGAGGGCCTGGCAGGCAGGAGTGTCAGTGCAGAATTGGTGCCAGGGAGGCTCTACAGTGAGGAAGCCAGAGCCTTCCAGCATCTTCCAAAGCCTCATGAGACCAAAGATTCAGGATGCCCCAAATCCTCACTTACCCACTGGCAGCTCCTCAGATGGCCAGTTACCAATCACTGTAACCAGGCACCCCAAAATCCCCCCAAAATCCTGCTCTTTGCTTTCACTCCTCAGTGCAGCACCAAAGCCTCAAAATTATTAATTAAAGCACACCTGATGTTAGGAATTCTCTTTCTTGACTTTCTGAGTTGGCCTCCGTGTGTCATTTTGACACACTAAATAACTACAGCATGTGGATACTCGGTGCAGTTTTATTTTGACGGCCCGTGGGGGAACTGATGGAGCTGGAGGAAAGTACAGAGGGGAGCTGTCCTCCAAAAAGCTGGGATGGAGAGAAGCAGTTGCCACCCAAAGCTGGATCCGAAGGCCACTGCTGCCATCTGGTGTCACTGTCACCGATGAGGAGAGCTGGGACATCGCAGGCACAAGTTGCTGCTGGATAAATGAGAAGTGGCTTGATCCCAGACACGGGAAAGACAAAGACTTCCCTGGCAAGAGAGGGCTCTGCACATCCAAGCTGCCTCGCATCCATCTCCATCTCAAAGGAACCAATTTGTGTGCTTGAAGGGAGCAGCAGGAGACACAAGAAAGAAGGGAAATTGGTTACAAGCCTTTTTGCTGGCAGGAGACACAACCTGGCAGTGTGAGTTATGGATCAGCAGCTCTGGACATCCTGCTCCATAAAAGCCACGGGGAAATGCTCATCAAAGGGGGAGGTTTGCAAAGCTACAGAGCAGAGCAAGAACTTCAGGTCTTTGGGAGCTCAAACTGGAGCCATGTAGGGAAGAGGAGGCAGAGTCTCTGTCATGAGTCGAAGGTATTCAAGCCTTGGCCTTAAGTAGTTTTACATAAGAAGGCAACGTTCTCTTAAGCCTAAAATGCATCTCACATTTCCCAGAGAGTGGTATCTAATTATGGCACCCACCTCATTAGATGGGCTTAGGCTCCAGTGTTTTTCCTAGGTGACAGTCATGGTGCACATCAGTAAAAACCACAAGGGGAGTGGGTTTCAGAACTCATCAACAGGCAAGGCTCCCCAAAATGGCTCTAGGTCTGGTCAGCTGAATATTCATCATAACCTGGGTTTTGGTCCTCAAACCTCACCAGGGTTTGGCAGCCCCATAGCCACAGACACATCTCTGCACTTTAACAGGGAAGAATAAAGGGATACAGCAGCAGTGGTTTGCTGCTATAAGTCCTACAAGGTTGTAAATCCCACAAGGATTTAGATGTGGGCTTGACTTTACACCCTGTGAAGAGGTCCAAAAAAGTTGCAGGAGGGTGATAAATGGGGATTGGGGTGTTGGCCACAGGAGAGGCTGTGTTCAATTGTCTGCTTCGGCAGAAATCTCCTGTGCTGTTTTAAGCAAATCATGTAGGTTCAGCACCTCAAAGCCTCATGGGAATCATCCTTTTACATCCCTGGAGACTTAGCCCGAGAGCCACAGCTCTAAAATGAAATTCCCCTGCCTTCCAAAAGTGCCCTGATGCTAAATCTCATCATGGGATTCGGGTGCAAAGCTAATGGGGAAAGAGGGACTGTTGGTCAAGAGGCCTTGGGGAAGATTGGAAAAGCAAACAGCCTGGACAGACCTGCACAGCCTGGTTAAACCACGAAACTGCTTCGAGAAAAGAAGAAAATATCTTTTGGGAGAGTCTGTATGGATAGAAATGTGATTTTGGGGTTATTCCTTAGCTAGTTCCTGCATCCTCCCCAGTCTTGATGTGGCCAGTTCCCTGCAGAATCTCCCACCCAGGAGCCTGGGATGCCAGTGCTGGGGCAGGATGGGACCAGCAGCACTCACCCCTCTGCTGTGCTCCCCAGGTCTGAGTGAGCTCCAGGCTCTCCAGGCTCTCTTGGGTACAGCAGAGCCCCAAGAAACACATAGAAAATTTCCCAAGAACCTTCCCTTTGCTGCAATTCCTGTTCTTCAGGCACTGTCCCATAAAAAAAACACCAAAAAAAGATCCACAAGTTAAGCATGAAATAAAACCAGCAGTAAGGGAATAGTAATTATTTGATCAGCTCCCAGGGTATCAAACGGCAGTAAATTGAGCTTCAGTTTAAAAAGGAGACAATTTTCAGTGTCATACCACGACATTTTTCAAAGCTAATTTAACTATTCCATTAAAAAATGAAAACATATTCAAATTAAAACACCCATAAGATATGAAAGGGGGGAAAAAAGCCTTGTTGGAGAGAGGACATGAAATGCATCAGTAATTTCCCATCAGGCAATAGTTCCCTTAACTGACCATGACAGTCAAAGATGAAATATAAATTTCTATATCAAACAGGAACACAAAGGAGAGCTGACCTTTGATCAAATGTCTGTTTGTAGTTTTGACAAGAAAATTTGCATTAAAATAATTTATGCTGGACACTTACAGGAGAAGTTAACTCCCAGCATGTAAAGGAAGAGAGGGGTCAAACCATCCTTAAAGAGCCTGTCAGATGAAAGCCACACTCTCCCAGCTGCAGAGCTATGTGAAGTTTCCACCCATTCAGGCTCTCTTTCTAAAATCCCAATGCTGTGGGTTTTGTGATGCAATTTTTCAAAGTGCTGTTTATGCAGGGGTGGGAAAAGCCCATTTCAGGCAAACAAAGGCTTACTCACACAAAGAAAATCCACTTTTAGCATAGCAGTGGAAGGCATATAAAAAAATCAAAAAGCACCAATTAATTATAATATTTAAGCTATAGGCTTAGCTAATCCTCCTTGTCTTCCAGCAGGAAAAATAAATTTTAAAAAAAGAAAGAAAGCAAGCTGAGAAGGGAGATGTGGATGTGTTTGGACCCAGAGCACTGCTTTGCCAGGGAGCTGCAGAGGGCTGAGTGCTGCCCCTTCCTGAAAGCAAATGTGAATTCCCAGCTTACAGCTCAGCTCTGCTGGGAGCTGCAGGTGATGAAATTTTCAGCTGAGACATATCAGTTGAGTGAGGTATTTTGAGATGGTTACATAAATAAGAGGAATTTGTAGAAATCCGTAAGAATAGGGAGATGTTTGGCTTATCTTGTCAGGAAAATTACTGCTGCTGCTTATTTGAATTCTTACTACAACTGCACAATAACAACCATTTTTCATACAGGTTTTTACAGATGGTCCTACATGGTGCAGATAAGAGATTTTCCAGATTCCTTCAGGGAATGATGCCCTCTCAAATACATGTGATAACCTCGTAGATTTTCTCCTTTCTTCATTATACTTATTTAATATTTCCCAAGGTCCCCATTTTCCTCACAGGTATCATTTTGCAGCCCTCCCTTTTACCCCTAATTTTTCCCCGGTAAGGACTGCAGGACTGAGATGGATTTTTGGATGCTTCCAGGATTCCTTTGTCCCATACTGTGATTGATTTCTGCGATAATAACTCACAATCACAGATGCTTTTAGTTTGTCAAAGATACCGCGGATGATCTGCGTGTCCCCAAAGGGTTGGTTCTGCCTCTTGACTGTAAGTTGTGCCCCTTCTCTGCTTCCCAGAGGGATTATTCTCCCAGGGAAGGAGTTGAGGGGCGGCTGGTTCCCAGCCGGCTGCGAGCTGCCTGGGTCTGGCCAGGAGAGGTCAGTGAACACCCGCACACAGAGCCCAGGGGCTGCAAACCTGCCGGTGAAACTCCTGCATTCCGTGAAAATCAGCGCTTGGCTGGGGCTGCCAGCAGGAGAGGTGAACATCTCATCCCGGGTCTCCAAGTGCCCAAGGAGAGAGAGCACTCAACATTCTGGGAATGATTTGGTTGCAGGAGAGACATCCCAAACTGATGTTTTCCATGTCTCTGCTTCCCTCTGTGCCTCCCAGCTGACCGACCTGCAGGAGCACAAACGTCCAACCAGGCAGGGGATGGAGACAGTGGCCTTTGTGCCAAGGGAGACACGGTGACACCATGGTGACATCTCTGGTGATTCCAGAGAGGGGTGGGAGTGGGAAGAGAAACCGAGCTGGAATTTTACAGCCACAGCTAAGTAACCGAGGTTTCTCTGCTCCATCTGATCCTTGGAAGTCACTGCTTTCATTCCTGTTCAATTAATTTTATAGATTTTGAGAATTCTCCATGAGCCCACAACATCTACTTCCTGAACATATTGTGGTGTGCTGCTTATTTCAAATATTTACACTCTTGGTGTTCCTTCTCATTGTGGTTTGAGATTTAATTAAAGATTTCTTTTATTTCTTGGTAAGAAAGTCCTTCAAAATTATGGTGGTTTTTAAACAAACTTCAGTTTGAATCAAGCATCTGCAACACTGTCAGCACAGGCCCTTCCTTCCATCATGGGGCCCTTTAAAGGACAGGATTACAAATGTGTTGACCCTGTAACATGTTCAGGTAATGGATAGTAGATACATGCTGATAACAGGCACACACACTTGTCCTGGGGACTGCCAGGACATTAAATTGGTGTTTCGGAAGTGCAGTGAAATGCTTCTGCTGGGAACAGGTGCACAGCTCAAACATTCCCATGGCATTTAGGGGAGAGGGAATCTCCTGGTAAAGCTTACAGATAATTTACAGCACCCAAAAAGAGGGAGATTGGGACTCATGACTGAATAAAAATGAATTAAATCGCAGAGGGCTGGGGTCTGGGCTCTGATCCCCAGGAGCAGCACAATCTGATTTGTCTTCACCACCCTCTTTCTGCTGCTTGTTTAGTGCTCCAAAAGAAAGACTCCAGCTGAGCAACTTGAGCTGCTTTTCCTGCTGCTTGGAAATTAGAGCATCTCATTGCAAGCAGATATTATCCAACTTCATTTGAGCTATATCACTTCATGCCAGCCATGAATCTTGTTCTCTAAATCAGAGCTGCCATACAAGAAGGAGATTCTTGCCCTAGTCCACCTGCTTCTTTACCCCAGGGCAGGGATTTTCGTTCTGTGGCATCTCCACAGGGACCCCATGGATAGTGTGAATGGTGCCTGGAAAAAAAAATAGCCCATATTCAGCCAACAGAGAGCCTTCCAGAAACCCCAGGCCCAAATCTGTGGTCACTGGAGATTACCTTTTATGAGTGTGGAAGTCTCCACCTGCTCCCTGAGGTCTAAGTATGCACAAGGGTGAAGGAAGCCACATCCTGAGGTTCCTAAATTGCTGCAGCTGATTTCCTACCATAAATAATGAGTGAAACTTATCGGTGAGGAGGCAGAGTCCAAGTTTGTCCACAGTTTTCTACCCAAGCTCCTGACTGTGAGCTAAAAGAAGCCAAAAATGGCTCATGAGTTATTACTTGCTGGGCTCTGTGGCACAAGATCTTGGTGTTGCAGGAAAGCAAAACCCCCTGGAGCAGAAGGCTGGGAAGAGTGAGACTACCTGAGGCTGAGGCAGCTCTCTGCAGCAAACCATATCAAGCCATGGGAGAAGAACAAAGTGTTCTGCTTAAAAAAAGCACACTAAGCAAACAAAATAAAAATAAAAATAAAAAGTAAACCCACAGAAAAAGCAGCATCAGGGCACTGAAGAGGCAATGCACTCAGCCATGCTTAGGATGTGTAGCCAAGTGTTTGGTCTTAGTAGGTCAAAGGAGCTGGAACAGCTCTGCCTGCAGTGCTTTGGGGACAGAACAGGTTGTCACGAGCAGGAGTGGGTGGTGGCTGCTGTGGCCAGCAGTCAGCCCTGCTGGAGGTTCCTGCACAGGACGGGCAGTGGGCTGAGCACAGCCAGCCTGTCTCTGTGAGCAGCAGCTCAGAGCAGTCTGTTTTGGGGCTGAGCTGACCTGGCTGTCAATATCCAAATATTTCACTCTAGGGAGGTGCTGTCTGCTCTTCCCCTGTGCCCTCTGTGTTCTTGGTTTCATTTGCAACCCAAAGCCACAGAAGCTCTGAGTGAGGACAGGGGGGTCTGTCCATCTTATTTCAAGTGTGGCCTTCTGCCCTCATAAAGGCACATCATAAATCCCTCCAGCACTGGCAAGAAGCAAATGAAGGTCACAGGAGGTGGAAGGAAGCGGGTGGCCTTCTGTCCTGGACACCCATCCCTCCTCCACCACCATGACAGGGACAGCAAAGCCAAGGCAGTGTTGGAGCTGCTTTCATGTCCTGCCAGCACAGTGCCCCCAGCCCCAGCTCCCTCCAGAGAAGGGGTGGTGGGTCAGGGAGCCCTTCCCACTCTGGCACCATTCCTGGAGGCAGGACTAGGGCTCAGCACCCCTTGGCAGGGCTGTGAACCTACTGGTGTGACTTGTCCCCACTTCATCCCCTCTTGTGACCACTGAAAGCATTTTATTTTCCTCCCCTGGATAGTCCTTGGCTAAATCAGCTCTTTTCCTTGCATGTTTAGGAAGGTGGCCAGGGACTATTATAACACAGAACAGTTTCCAAATAACCTCAAAAATAAAAGACTTCCAGCACACACCCTCATAAGCACTGGTTGGGAAGAGCCTCATTAAACCAGAAACCATTCAAGGACACACTGAAGCCCCACTGACACCTGTGTTCTCCTGCAGAGAGGCCACGATCCCAGAGCAAAGGTGGAAAGCTGTCACCTGGTCCCTGGATGGTGTCTCCAGCCGGGTTTTTTGGTTCCATTTCACTGCTACCTCATTGCTACCAAGTCAATCTGAGCTCAACCAACCCTCAGTGTGTCGTCCTGCTGGTGTTCCCTGCAAGAGTCCTGTTCAGAGCCTGGGGAGCAGTGACAGCTCAGCTGCAACACAGGGAGAGCACCAAAAGCCAAAGCAGGTGGATTTGGTGAGGAAAACTGGAATGTTCCTTGTGCTGTGTGTGAAGTGGGCTCACCTGGACGAGTGCAGAAAGCTGAACCCTTTGCCAGAGGAATAATCTGGTAAACTTCCTAATGAATATTTCTGCAACACAAAGTCTCTTTGTGGATTTAAATTAATCTAAAGCACATTCATTAATTCATAGCTAGGAATTGAATTATATTTTGTTACTGACCTCCAAGTTGTTTGTCTGTAACAAGATTTTCCCTTAAAGGCAGCAGCACTATTTAATCATAATGCCAACCTTTGGATCTACTTCAGCAGCAATTACCCTGAGCTTTGACATTGATATAATTTATATTTCAGAACACATAATAAATAACTCTTTCTTCTGCTTTCAGTATGGCTGTGTGAATGTGCACAATCCCAGGGAAATATGAATCACAGCCTATTTATCTCATTCAGGCTGTGTGAGCAAATGCTGCTGCCCTGGCCACATGGCCACCCCTGTCTGCCCCGTGGTGACATTTTCATGTTTTTGTGGTGTGAGATGAGAGCTGTGGGAGCTCCACCAGCAATACCACCAGGCAGAGGGTCCTGAAAGTGCCATAAGATGGACCAAACCCCCTTGTTTGGACACAGAATAAAGATGAATACAAGAGCCTAAGAACAAAATTTGAAAGCCAGCAGTATGAGGTTCCCTATAACCCTAATAAAATTAACTCCAAATCATCAAAAATCCCATGAGGTTTCTGCTGCTTTGGGTCTGGTAGCTACAGAGCTGCAATAGCAGGAGAGGTAACTCGTGTTAGAGTAAATCTGGTGGCAGTGGGCACGTTTGGATGCTGTGTGTTTGCACCCACAAGGGAGTGTTAATCCTGATCCTGCTGACTAACACTCCAGATGTTGTGGAAACACCCTCTGAATGCACAGGAGGGTTTGCAGGCCTGTGTTCATGAGGGAAAATAACAGGGAAGGTGCAGCACGAGCTCTGTCACACTGCTTTTCCAGCTGCTGTCAGTGAAGTGCTGGATTTTAAATGTGTCTGTCAAGACTGGCAGGAAGAGGGGGAAAAGCTGCAGAAATCTTCAGTGTGTAATGAGCAGAGTTGGGTCTTCACAGAAGAAGTGGGTTTTTACTGTTCTTTAGTTTGTTCTGGGTGAGTTTCACCCAAGAGGATGGCAGATTGCAAAAATCATTATGCATTGATTTTTTTTTTCATTTTTATCCTAATGTGAAAATGAGACTACAAAGTGCTTCTGCAGGAGTCCAACGTAGCCTTGCAATTAAATTCAAGTTGCTTTCATGAAGAATGACAGCCCAGTGGTGGGAAGAAACCTGCAAAAACAATGCCTGAGACTGTCAAAGCAATCAAATAACATCTGTTAACTTCTGCTCAGGAACTGAACTTCTGGCGTCTCTCAAAATCTCCTTAATCTCAACAAACACACAATAAACCTGCATGATGAAGGCACAGCATTCATGAACACAGTAAAAACCCATGGCTTCCCAAAGCCCAAAGTGTTGTTTCACAGAAATGTTTGTAACATCCCAAGGGTTGGGTACCAACCCCGCCCTGGGGACGGTGCATCCCAGATGGGGCAGCCCAAAGGGGACCCGAAACCCCAAACATCTCAGCCATACATTTAGGTCCTTTTAAAGGATGGGAAATTCCCATAAGTCTTTCATGTTGCTCAGCCAGCACAAGGAAGACCTGAAATGTGAGGGCTTTGGAACACCACAATGCCCCTTGGCTTTACAGCAATTTTTTGAGGCAGTTGCTGCCCATCACCTGTTTTCCACATTGACCAGGTGGGCCCACAAACAAGGTCCCTGGCAGCAGCACTGCTTGTGACCAGCTTGTGTTACAAAAGAGCTCCTTCCATCAGTGTCTGGCCTCTCCCATCACTGGGGGAACTCAACCAGTGGTTGTATCTCTGTTTCAAGTCTGGCTTTGTGGCTGGTGGGCCACCCTGAAGGCTCCAGGTGGGAGAGGCATTCCTGATGCTCATCCTTTCAAAGTAAAATTCCTGTTCAAGTCAAGTTTCTGCTTCCCAGCTCAAACAAGGTTCCACCACCCTGTCAGGACATCAGTCCTGCCAGAGGTGCCTTTCCTGGCCACAAGTCACCCAATGGCTGATACAGCTGCACAATCCTCTGCCACTTTTCACAGTCTCTCAATAAAAAGCCTTTGAGGTAACAACCTGTGTTTTTTTCTATCTGATTATTCTTCATTGGGAAGCTTATAAGCAAAGTGCCATCCAGAGACAGTGGCCATGGCCCATAAATTTAATTACTAACCTTTAATTCATGGGTGGCAGAAACAGTTCTTCAAGCATCTGAGTTAATCAGGCTTTGCTGACAGTGGCAATCAATTGTTCAGCAGCCTGCTTTTTGCTTAATTACTGTTGGACTACATTGCGTTTTCAAAATGTCAAGAATCCTCTTTTAGAAATGCAATAAATCATTTCCATGTGGTGTGCCAGGCTGGGGTAGGAGACTATTATTCTCTCACACCTGACCTTGGTTACAAGGAACAGAAATTGATCATTACTGTACCAGTGAAATATCATTTAAGGAAAAATGAGTATTAACTAAGAACTTCAGCTCACTAAAAGGAAAGAGAGTTTCTTTCTGGCCAAGGAAGATGCTGGCAGGGGGATGTGGCTCCATTAAACCTCTTCTGTTAATGAGGCACCATCTACACTGGGAATCAATATCAGGGTATCAATTTCAGCAGGAATCCCCAAAGCACTTGTGCCCAGGTTCTCACTGTGTCCCAGGCAGAGACACCCTGGTCCCTGTTCCTCTGGTATGAGGCCAGGATATTTCTGTGTCAACCAAAGGGTCATCCAGTCCTCTAAGTTTCAGAAAGGGTGTTGCAGTGAAGGCACTTTAGCCACTTTGAGCTTGTTGGAGACAAAAAACATGGCTATTGGGATTGCATTAATTAGAAAAATCAAGGCACTTCTCAGAACACATCTCAGGGGTCCACCAGCCTCACCTGGAGCTGCTGGCACCCAGGCTGGCTCATGAACTCTGTGGGTGTGGGTGCAGGGACCATGAGCTGGAGCTGTGGCCTTCACAGTGAGGACCTGAGACAGGCAGAGGAGAGGAAACTTCCCAGAGCACAGCTCTGCTCCAGCACCTCCTGGCCCTGATTCTGCCCTAAGGCACTGTGCCAAGGTCTGTCCATTCCCAGTGGTCTCCATCTCTAAGAAGTAGTGATCCATTTTTAATTGTGTGTATTTACATCAACTAACACAGAGGAAAACTGCTCCCCACTCAGCCCCCCGAGAGCAGTGGGGTAGGAGTAATAAATGACACCTTCCTGGCTGAGAAATGGGAGGTGTTTTCAGCACCAAAATTGTGCTCAAGTATGTTGAGAGCAGTGCATTGGTTGTGGCTGGTGTCAGCCAAGACGATATGAAGATAAAAGACATCCTCTGAGAATGCTGCCAGAAATAAGAAGGAAGAGGCTGTGTGGAATCATACGGATCAAATTTCCTTTCTCATTGTGTTTAATAGAAAAGCTTTTCACCTCCCAAGGGTACCAATGAAAATTTTCTTCAAACCAGAGGCAGGACGAGTTTTTGGGCATTCTTGTTTTCATTAAACATACATGCATTCAGAAAAGAAAAAACTTTTTTTCCCTTCTAGAAAGCAGAGCTGATTAGAGCCAGGAGCCAACAGCAAACAAACTGTGATCAAGAAATTAAAATGAAGCAATAAAATGTTCAACACTTGCAAGACAATAAAAAAACATTTCTTAGAGGAAAAAGTAAAAGGAAGAAAGAAACAAAAGAAGTATCTAGCCTACACTAGCATTGCTGTTTTCCTAATTCACAACAGATTTGACTTTTCTCCCCATTTTTGCCAGTGGCACCTGTCTCACCAGGAGTGTGACTGTCATCACCTGTTGGTTGAAACGTGGTGCTCTGGTGGGAGCAGAGTGTGACAGGTTGTACAGAAGCTTCCCAGAATGAGTGTGCCACAAGTTTGGAGGGTTCCTTGCCACCAGGAGAGGACATGAGGCACCACCAGGAGAGGACATCCCTGCAGACCCACCCCCGTTATCTGTGCTCTTCCTGTGATTCCCATTCCAGATCTTCCTGTGATTCCAGGGGGAAATCCCACTGTCTAATGGGCTTTCCTCTGTGTGTCACCTCTCCACAATGTCCCAGTTTCTCCTCCCCACTGGCCACCATGGCCACCACCAGCGCAGCTCCTCCAGGGAGAAGGGCAACCATGGCCCCCCCCCATGCCCGGGGTGCTGACAGAAGGGATTTATGTCTGTGCCATCAGCTCAGACCAGAGCTTTGCTCTCCGTTTTTCTTGTTTAACATTCCCAGCTTTGTGCAAAAGGCAGCAGCACTAGAGGGCACTGCCTGCACGTGTGAGAAAAGGGGACACATCCCCAACCATGGCCCAGGATACCCAATTTTTGGCTGTTTGCTGGCACCTTCCCTTCTCACCTGTGCCCTTTCTCTAGGGAAAAACATGGAGCCAGCTGGGGCCATTAATTTTCCTGGCTGCAGATGAGCTTGGCAGCACAAGGTGATGTACAAGATCACCCCCAACAAACACATTTGGGAAAGCCAAAGTGAGACATAATCAGGCAAGTTTGTTCCAGGCCAAAGCAGGCAGTGAAACAGCTGCACACACCTTTAGGCCAAAAGATAAAGTCATGCTGGGGGGTGTCCAGGAGCACAGAGCCTCACAGAGCCCCTTCCTGGGGTGGCCAGCTGTGCTGGGGGGAATCTCACTGCAGCATCTCTGCTCCAAATCCCTCCTGTGGACAGAAATTCCCTTCTGGATCCAGCCACATGGATAAAAACAGCCCATCCTCCTGCTGCAGCATGTCTGGGGAAAGCTACTAGTTCAGATTAACACAAAGTGCATGAGCTTAAGCCTTCAAGCAGAGTTGAGCTCTGCAGGGCTGACCTGGGTTACAGGGAGCTTCTATCAGCCCAGGTGACACGGGAACTGAACCCCTTCTGTTGCCAAAAGCATCTCGCTGAGCCCAGAAGGAGCCAGGCTGTGCTACCAGCACGTCACAGATTCAGAGTCCTCAGCAGCATGGCTGGTGCTTTGGTCCCTCTTTCTCCACACCACGTCCAGCCTCACCTTGCCCCACAGATCCTCACAGGCTCCCTGTCACTGTCCACACCAAAAAGCCATCAGGCCTGGACAGAGTTAGATGAAGTCCAGACAGAGCCAAACTCCTCCAATCTTTCCTCTGGGGCCCTGTGCAGCTGAATTGACACTCCCGTGACTGATTTCTTCCAGCCTGAACTATTTCCCTTGATGATCTGCCCTAATGGAAAAACAGCTTTTCCACCTTTCAAATGAAAGCAAGATAAAAAATGCCTTCCTGGTTCAAAAAGCATGTGGAAATGCTGCCAAAGAATATGCATGTTAATAACATATCCTCTGTATGAGAAGACAGTGCTGAAATTTCAAGTGATCTCCCCAGAATACAAACAATACCCAGAGAATGGCAAGGAGATTAAAATAATCCTTGGGATGCCTTTCAGTTTTCATGGCTTTTGTCAAATAAATAAGTAAGTACAAATTAGCAGTGCATTGCAGTCTCCTAAAAGCTGGTGTTTTCACCCCAAAGGATTCTCCTCTGCAGTTAATAAAAACTACTTGCATAGATAGCAGGTCCCTGAGGCTGAGGTGTTATTTCTAAAATAAATTGCTTATTTGAAAAATCACAGGGAAATCATTGTATTTGGGATATTTGAAGACTTATTCTAATTAATCCAGGAGCATGAGGGGTAGGCACAGATTCCCTTGTCAGGACAGGGTTTCTCCAAGTGCTCACAGTGTAAAACTGAGCCTGCAGCCCCGAGGAGTCTGGGGACTTGTTCCAGACGAGAATGATTTGGTGAAGCTGTTAAGACACATTTTTTCACCAAGCAGCAATCAACCCAGCTATTTGTTTTGCTGGAATCAGGATCAGGGAATGCAGCACTGCAGCCACCTCCACAACAGAAGATATTTCAGTAGAGAGGGACAAATCTGCCCTCTCTGGGGGAATGCCTGGCTCTGCTGCAGGGGAGCATGTTTCCTTTTCCCACAGAGGGAAATGATGCTGCCTTGACACCCCCTGGGTATTGCTGGGCTGGGAGCTGCAGGGCCAGAGCAGCTTCAGAAATCTGCACGAGCTTCAGGATGATATTTTCTTTCTCCTGGTTAGAAAAAGGAAAAAGAGATATTGGCATTCCCAAGATGGGGAGGTGACATCCTCACTCAGCAAAGTCATCTCCTGTGCTTTGTGGGAGTCCTTTCCACATGCTGGCATTTCCCTGTAGAGTGCCCTGGAATTTACAGCCCAGTGCCCAGCCCAGCCTTTCAGAAGACCCCTGGGGCTGTGGCACTTCCATAGGGCACCACAGCACACATCCAGATGAGTCCTGGAGCCCCTCCAGGTCAGGGCTGTCCCTAAAAACGCAATGCAAAGGCCCAGAATGTCTTTAGGGCTTTGATTTGTTGAAATGGGAATATTCTGTGTTAATTCAAAAGAAAAGTGGTAGTCTGGACTGAAGTGCCATGAGATATTCCTTGCTGCTGGAGGAAGCCATGGGCAGATTTGGAGATCAGAGAAGTCCACACAGGAAGATAACACCCTCCTTCAAAAAACAAAATGCCCAAGTTGTTGTGAGTGGCCAAACATGCAGCCCCTTGACTGCTGGGCTGAGGCTGCCTTGGGGATTTTGGCTCAGGGAGATGAGCTCACAGGGGCACTACCAAGGAACAAACCCAGCCATGAAGCACAAGGTACTTAGGCTGGGCCTGGAGATGCTCTGTGTTCCCACACAGCTCCTGCAGGTACAGGTCATTCTTGGCAGGACCCACTCCTCCAGTCCCTCCACCACTTCCTGCCACCTGTAGACTCAGCCTTCTGGAAAAGAAGATAAAAGTAAATAGGAACACTTGGAAATTTCTATAGCATGGAGCAATTTCAGGATACTGATATGTGGAAATGACTGCGAACCCTACTGTATTTACTTTAGGAAAAAAAAACAACCCCTCCCCCCCGAAAAAGAAAACCAAAACAAAACCCAAAAAACAAAACCAGGGTTCCCATTTTTAAACTGATTTAATTAAAATATAAATAAATATGGGGCCTTACTTTGTAAATGTGTATTTATAGAGACCACCCTCTCACCCTTCATCTCTGCCAGACTAAACAAGCTGGTTTAGCTACTTCTCTGACAGAGTCCCCACTGGCTCCCTGTTGTGCAGCCTTCCCAGGCACCCTCTTGGAGTCTGTCAGTGTTCTAGATGGTGCCTCCCCCACAGCTTCTACAAGCTTGATCCACCCATCCCCACTCCTCCTGGAAACACTTGGCCTGCATCACTCTCAGAGCATGTTTTGTGCATCACAGTCTCTCTGCAGAACATTTTTTCTAAGGACCTTCCAACACTTTTGCAATTGAGAAGGACATTGAGGGCTTTGGTTTCCACCTTTTCCTGGAGCCCAGTCTCTTTCCACACTAGTGACAGCTGAGGAGCTCAGCTCACCACAGGCATGGGTGAAACAGTAGGATGCACTTGGATCTGTTCATCTCCCAGTTCCTGAAGTTCCTGCCCAGCTCCTGGAGGCAGGCAGAGGGAGACCATATTGGTCTGCCTTGAATACATGTCATGAGAGAGGTGCAGGTGGGCAGGATGTCCTCAGACTCCTTTTTCTTGGATGGAAATCACACTGGTTTGCTCACTCATGCCTTATCCCAGACTCCAGGCCTTGGCCCTTTCCTGGCTGGCTGGACTCAGCCATGGACAGGACTGAGAACCTAAACCACCAACCTTCACCCATCCCATTCCACTGGCTGTGCTGGGATTTCCCAAAATGTGTTGGAGGAGTGTACATGGAGGCAGAGAGAAGGGATAATGTGTGTGCAGCACTGAGGAAGCCCACGGCTCCTTTGGTTAATGGCCCTTGCAGTGGGCAGCACAGTATATTTTTACTCATTAAATCAAAGTGGCTGCTCCTTGCCCTTCAAGTCCCCAGAGAGCAACTATTCCTGATAACAGCCAGTCCCCACAGACTCATTAAGCTTTCTGGAAGCTGTTTGCAGAGGCAGGGTGCTAATCTATGAAGATAAGAAGTCAAACCTTTCACTACGGGGACGTTTTTTACTACTTGTCTCCTGCTCTCCCTTGTAATTTCATCAAAGGCCAAACCTAAAAACCTATCTAATCTGTCAGAAAGGCCAATCTAATCTATCATTATTAAACACTTTTATGGAGAAAAATGGATTGCAACATTAGAGAACTTGTGATTTAGCACATGAAAGAGATGGAAAAAAATGTCTCTGAAATGACAAACAATACAAAATCTGCTTTCCCAAAAGAACAGATTAGCTGGTGACACAAATAAATAAGTAAATGCAGTTAAAACTGCTTAGGTTTATGGCAAGAGGTGTAGAAAATGCCTGAGACTTGCCAGTGATAGCCTTTTATGGCAGAAGTAGATTTTATTTGACTTATATTGAAATGAACCTTCACCTACTCTGGGAGCTCTGGGAGCCAAGAGCCATGAAAGCAAACCATGCAAGGTCTGTTCTGGCTTGGAAAAGCCATTGAAAGGTGGTGGGTGAAGAGAGGGGTGGTGTTTAATGTAGGAAGCATGATGGGGAGAAGATTAGTATTTATATAGTCTGTGGAGAAAAATGAGCTTTTCCAGAAGATAATCAAAGACAGGGACAAAATCCAGCTCAGATGGCCTTGTGAAGCAATTCTCAACATTTCCCTCTCCAGGCAAAGACCTGGGAGAGATGGGACTTTTCTCTGTAGATACAGAAGAATTATTTGCTCCATCATTTCCACCTGAACAGGAAAAGCAGAGGTCTGGCCACAGGAGTTTTGGATGCTCTGGAATATTCAGTGTCTGAGCCCTCCTTGCACCCACAACTGAGGTGCTCAGTGAGGTTCAGAGCTGCCCAGAGCCAGCAGCAGGGCTCTGGCACTCTGGGTGCCATGCTGAGCCCAGGGCTTTCTGCTAGAATAAGGAGTCTGATTTCAACAAGGGGAGACCTGTCATCATCACAGACACATTCATTAGACTTGGCAGGTTTCTCACTAGCTGGAAACGAGATCTGTTGCCATGAAAATGAGGGGGGGAAAGGAGGTAGGGGGTGATTTGTACAGGGGATTAATTTGCCTTGCATGCCTGTGCAGTCTGGGCACTGGTTGCAGTCAGAGCCCAAAGCTCAGACTGGGCATGGCTAGGGCTGAGGATGAAATTGGGGTGTAGCAGCAGCCCCAACCCTTTCTTCTCTCAGCTCCTGCAGTGCTGGGAGAGGACCAAGGCTGGGGCTGACTTGGATGTTCAGCCACTCCTTGCATTTCTCCAGTGTGTGCTCATCCAGGGATTAACTCAAGCTCTGCCACACATGTGCTACCAGGCCACCAAACTGCAGCATGAGCCATGGATGGCATCATCTCCCTGCAGAGCAAATGTCCCCATAGCAGGGGAGGGATGCTGAGCCTGGCTGTGATGCCTGAAGTTTTAGCTTTCATAGTTTCCAGATTCTGTACTGCATTAGTGTGTGACTCTGAACTTCATATAAAGTGTTAGCAAGTTCTTCTCACAGTTTAGTTATACAACACAATCCTTTTCCAGCTCAAGAACCAAGGACACCGCTGCAGCTCCAGGCTCAAAAAGTGCCAACAGCAAACTGAGAGCAATCTGGGAGGATTGGACTTGATAACCTGAAGCTGTAATTGGACAGTCAACCCCAATATGGAAATGGACCAAAACCTATAAAAGTGTGAAAACTCGTCACCCACCCTTCATCTTGGGTGGAGCCATGGCCAGGCTCTTGTACTGCCCAAGGTGTATCCTTGGAAGGCCTTTTAACAAATCCCTACTTTATTCCTTTAACACTGTCTAGCCTCTGTTCCAGGGAGCCCCTCAAGGCATCAGCTGTGCCTGCAAAGGGCCAAGACCACGACAATCCCACCTGCAAAGCAGGAGATGTGCCCTGACCCCTCCACTGACATTTAGGTTTGAAATCTGCTCTTTAACTGTGCTGAACACTTCCAGACTTCCAGCATTTCAAGGGAGATTTGGCAGAGCTTGCTTGTGCTTGATTTCATTTCAGATGCCATAACATTTGGGCCTTTTTATGCAGCTTTTGGCTGGTGTTGAAGCAATTTCTCTCTGTTTCTTCTTTCTCTTCCTCCTCTCCCTTGCCATCCATGGTGGGAGGCTGACAAAAGTCAGTGACTCAGCCCTAGAAGAGAATGGAAAACTCCAACAGGGCTTTGAATTGAAATGCAGGCAAGGAAGGAGAGACCCAAGGGGAGGTTGGAGAAAGGGAAGGAAAGGGATTGTAATGAGAAAAAACATGAAGAAAGCAAATAAATGCTCTATTTAAATAAGCAAGCATGAATAACTTCTTACAGGAAAGTCACTTTTACTTCACAGGCTGGGGAAAGATAAATTTGCACACAACAAAATCCCAAATTATTTTAACAAACAAGGAATTTCAGAAGCTGCAGAACTATAGTCTGATTAAGCAGAAATTGGTGTCTTCTGTGCCCTTACCATCAGCCCCTCCTTTCTCTGTGGCTCTTACCAAACAAGAAAGAGACTTCTCAGGGCTAAAAATGTGAGCAGAGGGACAGGAAAGGAAAGCAGGAAAGGGACAGCAGGAAAGGAAAGAAGTGCCTCTAAACTTCACAATGTGTGGGAGACATCATATTAAAATCCAGCAGTGGGTTTGAATGCCAGCCCAAGCCTCAAGCAGAGTTGTCCAGCAAAGCTGAGCACCCCAGTGCAGTCTGCAGGGGCAAAGACTACCCCCTGCCCAGTGGATCAGGAAGGTGGCATCGAGCCCCACAGACACAGGATCACCCTGAGGACATCGAAGGACCTCTGTTCCCACTGGCAAGGTGCTGCATCCTGTCTCTCTCCAGCCACGTGGATACACAGCCTCCCCTCCCAGTCCAGACCTGTCCCCTGATAACAGGGTGCTGCTCCAGAGCTAAAGGCTCTCCTTCTATCAGATTCTCACATATCACACAGGGGCTTTGCCAGTTTTTCACTTTCTCAGAAGAGGCAGCTTCTCTGCTACCCCAGGCACTTGTGTACACCCCGAGCACACACTGTGATGGGTGTGAGGATATCCACGTCCTCCCAGGCTATCCCAACACCAAATTACCCAGCTGTTTGCTGCTCTGGGTCCTTGACACATCTGTGCAAGGCACCATGGAAAAATGTCTAAGTCCAAGTCTGCCATTTTGGGCTGTGGGTCTCCCTGAATGCCTCATTGTGCCCAGGAAAGGCCACAACCAAGGCATTGTCCTGGCAAGCATTTCTCACTGCTCTGGGGCCCTGCTCTGGGTGAGCTGGGCCCACTCTAAAGAGCTGTTGTCTTTTGCTTGCCACCACACCACCCTAACATCTCACACATCCATGGCAGCCTACTCGCTTCCCATTCACAAATTCCTGCGCTGAATAACACCAAAGAGTTAAGGCTTTGTCAAAAGGTTGCGCTCTGGGAAGGGAAACTGGAGGGAAAATGGCTTTCAATGCAATGCGAGCATAGACAATACTGTTTTGTAATTGCGCCGTTTGATGTGCAGTGACAGGAATTAATCATTTTACTTAACAGAATTACTCTTTGTTATGTAAACTTTGTAAAGTCAGTCTCATGTGACCTCTTTCAATTAGGAACAAATTGTTTAAAACTGTCCTCTTTCTGAAGGCGCAGTATTCCGAAGAGCGACCTCGGGGATGGGTTGTCATTTCACCCTGGAGTACTCACAGCTGTGCAGTTCCACACCAAATGGAGACCAAAATGTGCAGAATTTGTCTTTTTTTTTTTTTTTTTTTTTTTTTTTTCCAACAGAGCATGCAATCCCTCTGCGCTTATTCTAATATGGGGTGAACATTTGTTTCCCATTTCATTCCCAGTTCTGACAGAGCTGGATATGTTTTTATAGATTTCTCATCACCTCAGTCTGCAAGCACCTCAGTGGTGAGAACAGACGTGCATCCTGAGAGCCCCTTGGAGAAAAGGAAGCATTTTCCATCTACCAAGAGAGAACTAGACCAGAAAAGATGAAGGACCTCATCATCAGCAAATGAAAATCATTTCTTCACCAAAAAAAAGTGGAGCTAATGATATGCAGAAAGTCTGTAGTAGGGCCAAGAAGAGCCTCCAGAGGTCCATGATTTCACCCCAACATCTGAGTCTCCTCTCCTGGTTCCCATAACCTTGAGAGCTGCTGCAGCTCCCTTTGCTGCCAAACAGTCTCACACAAACTATTTGACCTGGAAAGGCTGGAAGTGTCCTCTGTTACACACAGGGGTGCTCAGACTTTGCTGTATTGGCCATATTATGGCACAAAGCTAGGCTGGTGTGGGCACCACAGATTTGTTTTCAAAGCTGCTTGCAGAAGTGAGGCAGCAGCAGCCTCAGCAGGTGCAAGCCCTGAACACCTCATGGGCTGTGAGTGCAGCCTCCTTTGGAGATCCCATTTCACCTCTGCTGCCCATGGAGGTGGCTGCCCATGTTCCAGTCTTGTTTCTCAGAGTAGAAAACTTATTGCACTTCATAACCTCTCTCAGCAGCATCAACAAGCCCAATTTTTGTCCTCTCAATGCTGTGTTCGGCTAATAACCAGCCCTGATTGCTCTGGGTGATAAAAGCATTTGCTCTGGGTGTTTTCCATGCATAATGCAAGGTTTATGCTGGGTCCAGGCACTTTCAAAGGGTGGCTGTGCAGCTTTAGTTAAGAGCTCAATCAGAAGTTACTCTGCTCCTTGCTTTGAAAAGCTTCGGCTGAACTTTGATCTCATTTCCCTGCCTGCCCTGCCCAGCAGCATTGGCTGCATTAAGAAAAGCCAACCTGCCTTGTCCAGACAAGGAGAAGGATCACATCCAAGGGCTTTCAAGTTGAGTTGAGCCATTATATACATCCCCCTGAAATCAAACATGGTCAGAGATTGCAGAAGGAGCAGTGGCAGCGGCGCCTGTCAGCTGAGCTTGTCCCTCATATGGCACTGCCCTCCAACTCCCTGAAAGAAAGTTGTAGACAGGTGAGGGTCAGTCTTTTCTTCCAGGTAACAAATGACTGAAAAAGAAGAAACAGCCTGAATTTGCAGCAGGAGAGGTTTAAATTGGATATTAGGAAATATTTATTCACTGAAAGGGTGGTGAGGTATTGGAACAGGCTGCCCAGGGAAGTAGAGGAATCTCCATCCCTGGAAGTGTTCAATGGAAACGTAGATGTCATGCTTAGGGACATGGGTTAGTGGTGGGCTCGGCAGTGTTAGGTTAACGATTGAACTCAATCATCTGAGAGTTCTTCTTCAACTTTAATTATTCCATAATTTTGTACTGGCCCATATGAACTTCCCTAACCTGCAAATCCCCAGCGTGACTGGTATGGCCTAGGACTCAATCACTGCTTACCCCAATGTAAAGTGAGGAATCTGTGGGGTTTACAAGGCTGGATTAAATCTGCAGCCACAGCTCTACAAAACAGCAACCCAGGGTTGCTCCAGGAATTCAACCACTGCAGTAGGTTTTTCTCAACATCTTCCCATGGGAGTAGCAAACACAGCCCCCATCCCCTGCAGGTGAAAGGTGCAGAAGGATGAAGCCCAAGGAGATTAGGCAGGTGCATGAAGGAGTCTGGGGAGACTGCAGCATGGCTCATATCACAGCTGACCTCCCCAGGGACACCAGCTTGGACTTTGCAGGATGCTGTCACAGGATGGAAACCACGTGGGCTCATGCTCTGCAATAAACCATGCTGCAAACCAAACCCCTGAGCAGCAGTTTATTGAACAGGCAGGCTGCAAGGATCTGCAGGAGCTAATAACAGTGTCTTCCTCTAACAAGCTCATTAGCTTCTGGAACAGTGAAATCATCTCTGGCATATCCCTCTTGATCACTGTGGTTGTATCTTGTGTTTCTATCGAGGCATTGCTAATAGCTAATATTCATTGTGGTATTTCAATATGGGATTTACTCCCACTCTGCGAAATAGCCCTGGTTCAGCCCCAGGGAACAAAAACAACAGCAGCTATCGGAAGTGTTAAGTAGTTGAGAATTTTTCTCCTCTGTTTTTGCCAGTCTTTTACATCATTTCATCAGTTCTTTGTGGAAAAGAGCCCTTCCTCCCTGGGACAGAGGCTGTGTATGCTGGGCAAAGCCTGTCCCAGGGGAGCAGCTTGGCTCAGCTCAGTGCCCAGCATCAAGGAGGGGAAAGTGCCTTGGCTGCACTGGAAACAGGCTTTTATCTTGGCACTACCACGAAAATATCCCTGCAAACAACAGCCAGTGCTTTTGATCTCTTTGGGCCAAGGAAATCAGGCTAATGGTGGGGAACCAAGCACTGATCCCATGAAAGAAGAAGGCTTCAGCCCATGAGACTGAACTACCTCACAACTGAAATACCAGACAAGAGGATGCCCACTCTGCTAAACCATTCCTCAGCCTTTAGTGTCTTTCTCAGTCCTCTTCTGGTCTCTCTGATACCGCATTTACATGCCCAGCTGCAGCCTCCATGCCTAATAATGCTCAGGTACTCCTACAGACCCAGACCACACACACTGCTCGTTGGAAGCCACCAGCACTACTCACAAACTACACCATCTCACAGTATTGCAGTTCCCTTCACCTGCAGCACGGTTTTTGGTAGCATTAACAAAAAGTGTGGACACCAATCCCCAGCTTGGATCCTGTAGATGGAGCCAATGGTTATCAGCAGAGTCTGCCATCATCCCAGCCTCCTGCCATGTTTTCAGTCACAAGCTCCATTCCTCCTGGGTTTTATTTTCACAAAGAATTCTTCATAACTTGTATTTATTTGGTCTGTGTCAGTTAGATGTCTGCTTTTCTGCCTGGACTATCTTTAGCTTCCAAAATATTTTGCATTTCAGGGAAGTATTTGAGCAAGTTTTCTGAGAAGAAATAAGGCAGAGCATCAGCACACAGAACTGTCCTATTTGCTTTTCTCTTTTCTGTGTGGGGACAACCACAATCTGTGCCAAAATGACTGAGTGAGCCTTGTACCCAAGGCAAGATTAGTGAGGCTCATGGAAATAGGATGGGCATGGCCTCACACAGCCATGAACAGCCCAGCTCACAGTTTTTCACTAAAGAAGGATTTCCATCTAATGCCCAGAGAGAGAATGTGAACTCCCAGAAAACTTGCAGGATTGGTTTTCTATTTTTGTTGCCACTGAGACAGTAGTTTGCCTGTAATACTTGTCATATGGTTTGGGTCTTGCTTTTCCTTCTCAAGCATTTTCCTTTAAGAATCAGTGCCTGCACAATTTGCAGACAACCATTAGCATGTTGACTTCTGTTTTGCATATGCAAATTAGCTATTTGCCTTTTTTTTTTTTTTAGCACATAAAATAATAGGAATATATTACATTGTGTTACAATATATTATCATATAATATGGGATATTTTGGAAAGTGTTTTGCACACGGACTCAGGCACTAATGGTAGGAAGTCCTCTTTGACATAAGTGAGCAGGAGAGGTTTGACAGTGTCTGTCTAGGACTGGCACAGACCCCAAACACCCATCCTTCCCATGCAGGCTGTCACATTGCAGAGCAGCTCTGCTGAATGCAGTCTGGGGTCTGTTTGGACCATGAGCATCACTCAGGGTAGGGGTTAACCCATCCCAGTGGCATTCAGAGGCCTCTGCCACTTATGAGCATGACAACTCTTTGGGAGCTGGAGCAGATCCAGCTCTTCTCAACCATCCCAGCACTCACGGGCAGACCTCACCGCCGTGGGATTGTGCTGATGCCCAGCTCCATCCCAGCTCCATCCCGTGTCCCTCCCTGCCGTGCTGCAGAGCTGGCAGGACCATTACCTCTGCTGTAGCTGTTCACCAAACCCTGCCTGTGTGTGTGTGTGTGTGTGTGAGGGGGATACCCAGCGGGCTGCAGGGCGGCCCAGTGGAGCTTGTCATCCCTAATGAGATTACACTGCCCTAATCCCACGGCAAATCCAATTGTCATGCTGTGCACACTGATGGCGGAGGGAGCGCGGGGGCAGCAGGCCTCTGCAGCACGGGGCAGCCACTCGATTGGTGTCTCCTGAAACCAGAGAGGAGGGGCTGGTGGGTTTGCCGTGGATCCCCGGGACTGGGAGCGAGTGTCACCGTGCAGGACAGGGGAAGGAAGCCCAAGTGAGGCGCACACCTCTGGCAGGGAGCAGAGCGCGGCTCTTGGCGCGCGGTCCGGCACGAACAGCTGCGCTGTTTTCTACAGCGTTGTGCAACTGCTTTGTTCCCAAATAATATAACCAGTGTTATGTTTAAATTCATACCAAATCTTGTTTATCTTGCTGCAGTTTCACAGAGAAATCATGTGTGAAATTTTAGCGGGGCCTGAGGATCGCTGCCCAAAGCCGCAGCGCTCGCTGCCTGGCGCGGATCCGGCCGGGCAGGCCGGGGGCTCTTCCCCAGCCCCACGCTGGGGAGGGGGTTCTGCTCCTCTCTGGGGTCACAGCCTCTTGGCTGATCACAGCTTGTCCTGCCTCAACAAGGGCTGCAATCCCACAGCGACATCCCTGCAGTGAAACCCCGGGGGTTCCTGATCTGTGTGGATATGCAGCAGGAGATGAGAGCAGGCCTGAGGGAAAGGGCCTCCCTGAAAAGACCCAGTAGGAAGAGCAAGTGCCCAAACCACAGAGCATCCCTCAACCTAAAGGAGACCTTTCATCTCCTGGTAAGCCCAAAGCAACAATTACATCTACCACTGGCTGGTCTGACAAAACAGCCACATTTCTTTTCATGCACTCATCAGAAACATGGTGAAACGCCAGGGTCCTGCTTTGAGTGGGGAAAAGAGGTTCCTGTAACCTCTCTGGGCTCCTGCTGCAGCCAAACCCACACTCCTGTGAAATGCAAGCACAAACTCAGTGTCTGTGGCATCGCTGGAGGTGGGAGCAGCATCCCTACATGTGCTGGGCAGAAATTGCACAGGAAGTCATGTGTGTGCAACTGAATTTTAGGAGTCCCAGCCCAACTGTTCAGCTGCATATTTAGGACAAAGTTGCAATAACCAGAGAGGCTTTTGAACTTGGGAACAATAGGAGCTATTTTCAATGGGTGAATAATGTTGAAAATCTGTCCCTTAATGTCAGCTCGCAGAACCATCATTTTTCCCAGCAAATAATATAAAAGTTTAATTTTTTCTCAATGGGTTTCAATGCAACATTTACTCTGAGACTGTTTATTCCTCATCCAAGAATAACAGTGAGACACACTGAAAAGGGACAAGATGATCTTTATCATTTTAAATAGAGCAATTCCAATTTTTTGAACCATTTCCCTGTAATTCTGCATGCTTAAATGCATTCCATAAAAACAATTTTATGAAATAATTTCTTCTCATGTTTTGCATCACATGCCTTTGATGAAGAGAAATAAAACTGAAACTTACAGATACTGCTACTGTTGGGGTAAAAAAATAAAATAATTAGTTTTCTATGCAAAAATGAAGCATGTCCAAAGTAATGTACTTCAGGAGGCTGTTTTGATGTTTAAAGGAAAAGAAACATTATTCAACTGGATTATTTCTCATGGTAATGATTTAAAAATGTTCACTGACGGCTTAAATATTGTAGGAGATGCACATTTTGACTGGCATAATATTTTGACACTATTAAAAAAACTTTCTGAATAGACACATTTCAGAAATCCAACTTGGAATGGAAACTAATTTTGAAATACAGGAATCTCTCTGATTTCAAAGTCTCCTCATTACTCACTGGAAGTATCTCTTCCTAATTAAAAGAATACTTAGAGGCATTTTTCATAGCCTGGCAGAAGTGTGCTGGGCAAATAATGAGTCTTGCATTGTCTTTTTGGCAGTGTAGCCCTTTCCTGCAACACCACTTGGACAGAAGTTTATCCCTGTATGAACTAGGAGCAGGCTCTGCTAAAATAAATTTTTTGATGCAGATATATTACAAGGACTGAAATTTTATTGTCACAAAAGCAGCTTTGCACAACAATTAGAAAATAGCAGCTTATTTAATCCTGTTTTTCATGAACATGAGTCTCATTTTGTCAGTTCAGAGACTGTCCTGCTCATGTCAGACTCTGTGCTTGCAGTATTTGCACTTTTGCTTCTCGTTGTACACATTTAAACATCTGTTTTCCATTACTGACCCCCCAAAATGCAACTTGCCACTGTAGCACAGGCAAAAGCATTGAGGATGGCCATGAAACCCCAGGTTTTGTTTGGAATAGAGTTGCCAGATAACATTATTTAAACTGATAAAACCCCACACAATCTCAGGGTCACTGATGTTGCTGTTCTAGCCCAATTCTCTTTATGACACGGTTTTGGCCAAGGGGCTCCTGCTGATCTTGTGGCTCTATGATTTGGGCCTCCTGCCCATGATTTCAGCTGCTTCTTGACACCATTCTGCTGTGATTAGAAATGATCACCTGATAACAGGCCTGAAACAGAGGCATGGGCAGAGCTTACGTCTCAAACAGATGTGGGCAGGGTTTTCTGCTGCAATTCCATGAGTGATCAGCTGTGAGATTCATTTCTGTGCTGCATCCTCTGACACCAGCCTGGTACAACAGCAGTGTCCCCTTGCCAGTGTCCCACCCTGCATCACCTTCACCTCACTGCTCACCACAGGGTGTTGCTCATATAAGAGGGAGGAAGAAGGTGGCAGCAAGGGAGCCAGCAGCATCCTCTGGTGATGTTCTGCACATAGAGGAGGCTGGAAATCCTTGAAGTTAAAGGCAAGGATGGAGATGTTGGCTCCCTGCAATGTTCATCCCTTTAGGCAGCAGCAAAGCAGAGCTGGAGCAAACTGCATTTTCCCCATAGTGACAACAGCAGCTGCTTCCCAAAGCTTCTGGATGGGTGCTGTCCTTAAAAACCACCTGCTGTGGCACAGCCCCGGGCTGGGCTCATGGCACCTCTGACAGCCACGCACTGAGCAATTTCCTGCCAGATTTCCACTGCCATGACAATGGTTATAAATGCCCTGATAGCTGCTCCTCTGGATCAACAAATGCTGTGACTCTACACAGCCCTATTTTGGGCCAGCAGTTTCTCACGCTTTGTAGCCCAAACGCTTTCCCTGCGTGTTCCAGCACTTGCTTCTCCTCTGACAGGACAGGGCAGAGTCCAGCAAGCAGTTTCCACCTCCCCTCAAGGCACTGACACTCTGGCAAGCAGAGAGAAGGTCCCTTGAGTTTAAACTTGAACAGAACGGACTGAATGTGGCTGACTTTTACCACAAGTTCAAGAACATGGAAATTTTTAATGCATGTTTTGATATGTCCTGGGATAATCTGCGGCCTTTTGAGTCCTTTTATATCCAAAGCAAATTTCAGA
Organism: Polioptila caerulea; assembly: GCA_013397295.1. NCBI lineage: Eukaryota > Metazoa > Chordata > Aves > Passeriformes > Certhiidae > Polioptila > Polioptila caerulea. Next base: position 124,503 of record VYXF01011009.1, read on the forward strand.
ACACAATCCTGGCAGATTTCTTGGAATTGTGACGCTGAGTGATTCTACAGATATCCCAAGTGATGCTCTGAGAGGAATGAAAATATTTTCAAAGTATGTCCCATTTACCCAGGGATGAAAGTGAACAGTAAATACTGAGTGCTCATTGCATGGGAAGCTGTCAGAGCAATCCGTTTGTATGTCTGTATTGTGTGTCCTAGCCCCAAAGGAATTCCTTGCATGTTTCTGTAAAATTTAAATAATACCCACTCTTCCCAAAACAATCTGTTTCACAGCCTTCATATGCTTTTCACAGCATTTGGGAGTAGGGAGTTCTGCTCTTTCTCAGGGCTGCAGTTTATCTGAATTTGCCCATTTTACCAGCACCCAGAGTGAACCGAGGCACAGCTGCCTGGGCACAGCACAGCCAGGCGTCCCTGCATGACTGTCCCCATGGCCAGAGCAATGTCTGCATCGTGTCCTTCTCCCAGAGCAAAGCAAACTGCCCCCAAAATGGGCTGGGATTTGCTGGAGACAGCTGTGGCTGAGCAGGCTTTACTCAAGGACACCAGGACAGCAAGTTATGTTTTCAAAGCTGAGTTGCTCCCTGTGCATGCAGAGCATGAGGAACTCCTCATTCCTGTCTCATTGTAAAAGCCAAGAATTATTTTCCCTAACACTAACCTGTCTAAACTCCTTGAGGAATTCCTCCTGCAACATTCCCATGGAGCAGGGCAGACTTGGTAAAGAGCCTTCAAATAAGTTTTTAGCCCAGGATATCACTGCTCCCCTGCACCAGGGACAGAATTTCTTTTACCCCTAAACTCTTGTGACTGTATCTAACCCTTCTGATGGCCAAAAGAAGGTCATTCGGTGTTCCTCTAATGCCAAGTACCATTTAACATGTTCCATTTTCCATACAACGCCTTCAGAAGCTCTTCAAACACCAGCCAAATGGGTCATAGCTGAAACCCTGTCTCACAGGTTTTAAACAAATGCTTGACACAGCTCAGCACCTTTCTCATGGATCCTGGTTTCTGGAATGTTTAAAGGATTATCTTAGACACTTTCTAGCTAATAATTTGGGTTGGATGAACCTTTCTTTAGCTGCTCCCTTCATCATTGCTAAGGGAAGTCCAAGTGTATTTGCCACAAAGAGGAAGAGAGGACAATGAACTAAAATGACAATGAAGACATAATCATCTGTCAGGAGATGTTGTTGTAGGAAACACAGTGTTTGTGTGTTTGTTTGCTTCAAGTCACTTTGTTTAGCTGCCAGGAGGACATTGCATGAAGAACTTTCTTTCCAAACATCGTGTAGATGCCATCAGCTCCCACTCCTTCCTACACCAGATGAGTTTGGTGCATGCGATTCCCAAGCAGAACGAGTGGTAGATCCTCTCTATTGAACTTGTTCTCTTTCCCATAGTAAAAAACACACAGTCTTGATTCTGGAGAGGACAGCAGCATGTGTGAAAGTCCATCTTTGTTCATCAAAGCACTTAAACTCATGCTTAAAGCTAAGAAAACACTTAAGTGCTTTGATAAAAAGGGAAGATCCGATGAATTGGGATTAAAGAGATGCTATAGTTAATTGATTTCCTTTGAGAGCAGCCTGTATTTTCCCTAAAGGGCTAATACTGTAGTCCTCCTATTCAACTCTAAAGCTGTTCCAAAGCTGCAGCAAGTTTGATAGGGTTGGCATTTCTTAGAAGCTATTTATTCATCCATGACCAAAGTATTAAGACTCTCTCTCTGCAGTAAATATGCACAAGTGGACACACACTGGGAAATTCTTTGTCTTGTCCTGTTCTGCTGCTGAAGGAAGACACATGGTTTCAATGATGTCTTTGTTATCTGATCAAGCATTCAGTCCAATTTGCAATTTTAATGAAAATCAGACACCTGCACTGCAACTGATCTCCACTTTCAGGATTAACAACAGGGAAAAGAAGCAATCCCCCTTATCGGCAGAATTGAAGCCACCAGTATCCTGTTACCAGAGCTCAGGCTGTGATTTCAGATGTTACCCAGAAGAAAGGAACCCTTTATTCCTCTTTGGACAGTGATCTCAGATGGAGAACCAACCCCAAATGGCCAGCTATGGGTAACATTAGCCTGAGTGCAGAGCCATGGGCTGGGGAGCTCTGGCTGCACCAAACCTCTGCAAGCTCCAGGGACAGGCCGTGCTGGCTGGCCCTGGAAGCACAAGCATTGCACTGACCACAGAGACAGCTCTCCTTTAAACATCATCTTCCCAGGATTATTACCAGAACATGCAGCTTTTGGTGTTGATTCAAGTTTTTTTTGCTCTTTTTAAGTCTGTATGGTTTTATTTTTAGTCCGTCTTGGATTTGAAGATGCCAAACACTGTAGCACTGAGAAAACCCCCAAAATGAAATCAGGAGGGGATTTGGAAATGGAACAGGTGTCCTGGCTCCAATGCCACCCAGGAGAGGTCCCCCAGCACATCACCTTGTCACAGCTGAGCCTGAGCAATGCCCAGGAGGGAGAATGGGCAGAGGCTGCAGACGGGACATGCAAACATCAAGGGCAAAAGAGCAGCTCGGCACATGCCTGGTACACGTTTGCAAAGCCACAGCTCCAAATGTGTGCTCCAAAAATCCCCACAGCTCTCTAAAATGGGAGAAGGATATGGAGTGGTGCAAGAAATGGGAAATCATGTAACAGACTGTGTCCTCCACTCCAAGACGTGATGAAATCCATTTCCTCAGAGTTTTAGCCAATGTTTACTGAAGTGCTCTCCAAAATGTTTCCTGATTTCTCCTCTTGCCTGAAGCCCACTTCTTCCTGTCATCTGGGCTGTTTGTGTTTGTTGGTGTTTTTCACATAGGAAGAGAAGGATAAGAGAAGGAAAGGAGGAAGTAACAACACTAGTGAGCATCTTCAGTGAGTTCATAAACTTCAAATATTACCCCAAACAAGCACTTCTAATAAAATAGGCATTTTTTCACTCAGCCTTTGGCGTTAAAACTTGTTTCAATGGAACCCCTGCTCTGCTGTGGAGATGCTCAGGTAGATCTGATGAGATCAGGGGAGTTTTACATGCCAGAACTCTTGAGATCTTCCTTGTCCTGGGAAGAAAGTTCTATCTGCAATAGGACAAGAAGAAATGGCCTCAAATTGCACCAGGGGAGTTTAGGTGAGGCGTTAGGAAATCTTCACAGAAAGGGTATTGGAAAGCACTGGAACAGGCTGCCCAGGGGAGTGGTGGAGTAACCATTCCTGGAGGGGTTTAAGAGATGTGTAAATGTGGCACTGGGGGCCATGGTTCAGTGGTGGTCGTGGCAGTGCTGGGGAATGGTTGGACTCGATGCTCTCAGAGGTCTTTTCCAACCTGAAGGATTCCATGATTCCATGACGTGTTGCACAGCTCCTTGTCTCCTTTAACTTGAGCTCCCTCTTTTGCCCTGCCGAAGGTAAGTCAGGCAGCTCCAAAGAGGGGTTTATCAAATTGTTTCAAGCCGTAGCTCTCTTCCTGTCCTACAGCAAAGGCAAACAATTTGGAGACCCCAGGTCACATGTATTGCTGAATTGAGCTCTTTATGTGCCTGGGCTTATGTTTCAGAGAGGCAATGATGCTTTTTATAGCAAGACTATTTTCTATTCAGCTCTGAGATGGACTCTGCTTCCCTGATAAGGATTCTTCACCCCATTTTCCAAAGGAAATTGCACTATTTTGAAACAACATTTAGCCACCCCAGCCTCAGAAAATATTCTTGAAAACACTGTGTGCTTGAACCTACCAGCCATGGAATAACAGAGGGAGCTTTCTCCCCAGGCTGTTTCTCTTTCTGTGTGGTTTAGGGACAGCCCCTCCACCATACAGAGGTTTGTATCCTGTGGTAACACACCCAAGCCCAGCAGGCTGGTGCTGCTGCTGAGAATATGGACACTCATTTCTAACGTGATCCAGAGCTCGTCTAAGTTGATGGAAAAAAATCTCCTGTTGATTCCAGGAGAGCTGGACACCCCTATAACATCCCTGTGTGGCATTTGGATGCACACTTGCACCAGTGCAAGTGCTGCAGCAGCTCTAATGCAAAGGAACTCCTCAAGAGCCTGTTTGATGTTCTCCTGTTCATCCAAATGGCACCCACAGCACCTCTCGTTCCCATCAGTTATTTTCCTGCCTCCTGTAACCACCAAGTCTGAAAAAGTTATTAAACAACCCCAGAAGTGTTTGAACACCACAGTCAGGTCTCTGTAATGTCTCAGATCTCTTCTCCAAGTCCCACTGTCTCTGTGCATGTTGGTTAAGGAGCTTTTGGGGAAGATAGTCAGGAACACAGTGGGACATTAACAGGTAACTGAGAGATGGTGTTTGCAAACACCATCCACAGGTGGGGTTATGTGACTTAGTGCTGAAAACTGGATGTTTGTGTCCTAAAGCCCAGGGCTGTGACTACTCCAGGGCCAGGTCTACCCTGCGCAGCAGTCCTAGGAGGAGTCCTGGAGGCAGTGCAGCTGTGTTGGCTCTTTATCCAGTGAGGAGCTGTTCTGATACAGCTACACTTTCTAACAACCAAAGCTTGATTTTTTACAGCTTCCAGGTGGATTTGTGCCCAAGATGAGCAGAAGTGCTGTTTCAGTTGTGCCTAACTGATTTCAGTGCCCAAAGCTTACCCTGCCATAAAGGAGATTTAGGAAAATTCTATGCAAAGACATCTGTAAGCTGGCATGGAGAAGATGTCACAGGGCTGAACACAGCTCCTGGGAAGGGCCAAAGCAAGAACTAAGAGCTGTGCACGTGTCCTGGGCACCATCCCTGCTCACATTGCTCAGCATGTCCCTGTGGGCACAGTGGGGCCATCTGGGTATCTTCCACCAGAGCCTCGAGGGACCATCACGGTCCAAAACCAAATCAGCAACTTCAGCTCTGCCTCCATCCAAGGTTTTTAGCAGTTGTGGTGTAACTGTTGGGAGGGAAAATTTAAAGCTTTGTTTTTATCTTCCTCTCTCTCTCTGCTCCTTTTTTCTCTCCTTTTGTTTTCTAAGCAGGCCAACATCTGCAGAGCACTTTGAGATAGCCATAGCAATGACATGAGGACAGTTGGCAGGCACTCTCTGTGCTCCTCAGCTGTGATTCACTGGCCCGAGCAGCCCAGCAAGGAGGGACCTCTCTGCATCGGGACCTTGCCCCGGGGTCAGAGATAGAGCAACGAGAACTTTCCTTGGAGCAGAACGGGGGAATGCAGCTATCAGGGGATTTTCAATGGAAATCACAGGTGTTTCTTCCCTGCCTCCTCCCTGTGAGAGGCCCCTCTATGTTCTGTTACGATTTGTTTTTCTGGCAGCCAGCATGCTCTATTTTTCTTGCCTGTGTTTTTATGACTTATGTTTGGTTTCTGCTAAAACAACAGAAAACAGCACAGGGCTGGGTGGTGTTTTTTTTGTTTTTTTTTTAAGCGGGATATTGTCTTTTTCCTTTTCCTTTTAGAACTATACAAAGGGTCATTTGGAAGCCCTGATTCCAGTGAAACTTTGCAGAAGGATTGATGGAGGTTTCGGATCAGCTGAAGGTCACAGGTCAAATGGTTTACCCCCCAGGTGGGTGAGAAGATGAGATTTGCAGCCACGCAGCCACGGCTGAGCCCTGAAAGGGGACACGGCTCCGCAGGACACGCTCAGCAGCAGGAGGAAGAGGAGCTTTTAACAGTGGGCTTGCAAACAACTGCTTCAAAAAGTCTCACTGAAGAGCCTCCCTTCCACCCCATCTCTGCAGAGAAAGTGAATTGCAGCTGGCCAGAAGTGAGGAATTGGAAGGAAGCAGACACGAATTCGCACAAGAGCAGGAGAATAAATATCTCGGTTTTTAGAGGAAGAGATTTTTTTTCATTTTGGTGGAGGACAAAGGGTTTTTTAAAAAATATCTGATACTATGTTTAAAAGCAAAATCAATTACGATTCAGTGCAGACTTGAGCCAAAAATCAAACAGGGAGTAAGAGCAAGTTAAAATAAATCTTTAGAGGAGTTCCTTTCAAAGGCATCTCTGCATTTCTCTAGACATGAAGCATTGGTGTTGGTAAAAGGCATTATCCACACACTTCCATCTAGCCAGTGAAGGATTTTGGCTGTTTCAAAGAAAAAAATCAGTGGCATATGGTCTGCATAAAGCATAAACATGACTTGTTCTTTTGGCTGATTTTGGCACAGGGGAGGTCACGAAATCATCTTTCAGAAACCCCAGCTGGACCTAGACAGAGTTTTCTCCCATTTTCCTACTTCTCCTACTTCTCCTACCAAGGAGATACAGGGATAGAGGTTTTAAAAAAACCCCAAACAAACCAACAGGAATTATTCCTTGAGAAATGCATGTAATTCCTCTACAACTTTCATTATCATTACCAGTAGGGTTGGAAAAGACCCTTGAGATCATCAAGTCCAACTGTTTATCTGGCACAGCCAAGCTTACCATTAAAGATGTCCCTTAAGAAGTGTCCACACTTCTTTTAAATGTCTGCAGGGAATTCTAACATTTCAGATTTTTCCTCCAATGCATCTCTGTTTTGTGGAGAGGAGTCCAGGCTCTCCGTGGGGCTCAGGACCCAGCTCGTGTTGCACATTCAATATTCACAGCAGCAACTGCTGCCAACTGTGCATGCCCAGCCTGAGGTAATGAGCACCCCTAACTTCCATGAGTAACCCTACCTGCAAGGCAGCTTTCAGGGGGAGGAGGACAGTGGAAAGTCTGGAAACAGAATATGGAAAGGAAAAATCCGAGGCCTCCATGTTATATGAGCTCATGAAGGAGAACTGCACAACTCTGTAAGCAAACCCAGCAGTGCTTGTTGGCATGAACAAGCATCCTTGCTCTGCCTTCACAAAAGGTTTGCAAAGCATTAAGGGTTTGGTTACTTGAGAACATGCAGAATGAACAAGCCTTATTCCCTCAGTCCTTGAGATGGAAAGAAATGTGTTATTCCCCAGCCCAGCTGAGAAATGTGTTTGCAGGATGGCCACGGCATTTACTTAGCTGGGAGGTATTGCAGAGGGTTGGTTCCTCAAAGCAGAAAAAGAGGCTAGGCTGCCTTTTTTTCTCCACACAAAAGGTGATTTATTTAAAGCCAGAAGGTGTGAAGGATTATCTTTTGAACCTGCCAAACCGGCTGCAAACATCCTGAAGAGCAGATTTTATTGTTATTATTTTGCATTATTCTCTTCTTAAAAGAATGAAGGAATCATAAGAAGCAGGGAGATGAAAACTGGCTGTCCCTTGACATATTTATTCCTCAGATTAAGTGTGTGTAACTGTGTGCTATACACACAGCACTGCAGATAACAGAGGTGTGACTGTGGGACACTGCAACATCCGGGATGTAATTTATATCTCTCCCCATGTCTTCAAACACATGTGGTTCATCTTAATAGGAACTGCTGGGCTCTGGCAGGCCCCAGCATTTCAGCAGCCACTGTTCTTGAGGGGCTGGTTTGTCAATAGCCATTTCTGCTGTGTTTACCCAGGTATTATTCAGCTTTGTACCACTGAGACAAGCTGGTTCATGCCAGTTCTGCTCCTCGTATTGTTTATTCTCTGGCATTTTTAACCTTTGAGTTCATCCATGAAATGTGTCCAACCAGCACTTCTAGAAGCTTCTGAGAGGCTGCAGAGAGGGATTAGGACAGGACAGTTCAGGATAGGATAGGATAGGATAGGATAGGATAGGATAGGATAGGATAGGATAGGATAGGATAGGATAGGATAGGATAGGATAGGATAGGATACGATGCTGGAGAACACCAGTTAGAAAAAAGATGAATCTGACATTTCTATTAAACTTGATGCCTGCAAATTTAATACACAGCAGAGGCATTACTCCTCTGTCTTAAACCTCAGAGCATGAAGGTCAGTCACAGCTTTGGCAGACCTGTTGCCAATCCACTGAAGATAAGGCTGGGATATCTCAGGAAGGTACTTTTTTTCCTTGTTTTACATTTAACAATCACAGATTTTATCTCAAGGGGAAATTCTGCCCTTTTCCCATTCCAGCCAAGTACAACTCCTAGGAAAACTAAAGCTTCACAGTACATCAGGTAACATTTGGAGCCCAGCCCCTCTGCCCAACCCCTCTGCCTCATGTCTGCATGAGCATGACTCTGGAAGAGCCTCTGAGGATGCCAGTGATGGTCCACCAAACCCAACCTGAAACTATGAAAGTGTCTGCTCCTCAAAGACCTCCAAGGACTGAGTCCAGACATTTTACAAGCCCAATTTCAGAGGATGGATATTCAAAGCTTTCTGAAAACCAAGACCTTTAGAAGTTTCTTCAGCTGGACACCCAATAGCTGAGGCATCCCAAATCCCAGGCTATTTCTGACCATCTTGGCACACAGTGTGGAGCATAGGAAATGCATGAGATTAACGACTTCAAGTCACACATCGAACAGGATATGAAGGGCTACATGTGCTATGTGCATAATATGTCCCTTTTGCCAGTGTCAATCAAATTTTAAAGCACAAAAAAGACATTGTACCCACTTGGAGACCAAACATTTCACTTCTCTGGGTCAAAACTTAAGGGAAATATCCTCTTTCTTCTCGTCCTCCTGCCATCATCTGAGCTGGAGAATACAGTTATCCAATATTAAAAATAAAAGTAAATAGACCAGCAAATTTGCAAGCTAAAAACTCAGAGGGAACTTCTCCCTGTCTATGAACTCCGTGCGTTTTTGTTGCCTGAGAGGAGATTGAGGTTTTCCAAAGGTGCACCCAAGGATCTGGCACAAACACGCTCTGCAGCACCAGACATTCCTTATCAGCCTCGGACTGGGAAAGCCGTGATAGGAAATGTGCCATTCATTCACGGGGCTGCTGCTGCTGCTGGGGAGCTGAGGCATATCTCGAGCGTGTTATCACACGCTTTGTATTGTCTGCTCCATCCTGAGAAAGAAACACTGTAATCAGGCCGACATTTTCTCCTTCTGGAAATCACCAGCTCCTTTCTGTGCCTTTTGCGTTGATTAAACACCTTCCTGTTGAAACAGTAACTGGACAATAGCAGCAGAAAAAAAAAGCCTTGGAAACTCGGTATCAGCTTCACAGATTCCTGTTGGCTTTCGCATGCAAGCAGAGTTATTCTGAATGCACAGGCAGGGAATACGTGGGGGAGGACTGGAAGAAGACATTTGGGAGCTTGGTTTAATAATGTTCATCTCCTAGTGCTACCCTGTACCTGTGTACGAGTGGCTTGGATTTGATTCCTTTGGGTTTGGATGGTGCTCCCATGCATGATCCCCAGGAAAGGACCTGCAGATCTGCTGCTGCTGAACTCGGGGAGATTTCTTCCATGAGCAAATTCCTACCTACTTGAAATATTGAAGCCAAAAAAATGAAATCTGACACCACCCAGAAATTCTGGGAAATTCTACAGTTCACTAATTGAAACCAAGTCTGATTTTTTTCCAGCAAAATGTTTTTTCCATTTTACTATGGAAAAAGGTTTTCCCAGTTTTCTGTCAAAAAGGTTTTCCCTTGTACCAGCTACACTCCCCATTTAGATATGCTCGTTCTGATAAATTCCAGCTTTCTGAATACTTTTAACTGCACTTCCCAGCATGGGATACTTTTGCTGTGTCCTTTTACATTAGCTAAGTTGTAAAAGGATATTTTCTAATAGGAAGGAGAACTCAGTCACTAAAAATGTACACACACAGGCCTCTGAGGCGGTGCACATGTAAGAGTAACATTTATCTAATCACAGCAATATCAACCTGCTGTGACATTGCCTCCCAGAAAGGGAAAAACTTACGCTAAAGTTAACATTGCAGTAAGATAAATGGGATTTTAAAAGTAATTGTGCCTTTCAATTAGCTTCTAGTACTTATGCTTCTAGGCTGCCCTCTTTACAATTGTCCTTTCCTTAAAGGCTGTTTTTAACTTTTTACTTTGTGAAAGTTCAGTGGAGGAAAACCAAAACTGCTCATGTTTTTCCTACACTAGCAAGCATCTAGATGTCAGGCTGCTTCTGGGAATATCCAAGAAAAAATGCAAAAATGTAACATCCTGCCTATACGGGAAATTAAACATTCTGTGGATAACAAAATATTCCCTGTATTACAATTCTTATCAGCAGAAAGAAGAGAAATAATGCATTCCAGAAGTCATTTTAATTTCAGAAAGCCCACAGCAAAATTCTAACTGCGCAGGGAGAATCCTTAACCCTCTCTTGCTTATGTCTGTATAATAACCAAGTTGAGCACTTTCTCTCTTTCCCAGGAAAGTCCTGCACTGAGCTTCAGGATGCTGCACTGGTGTTGTGTCAGCTGCAGCTCTCTGACAGAGGACCCTGGGTTCAGTCAAGTGCAGGGACTCTGTGAGTTTGCAAGGCAAAAGAGTGATATGCAGAAAACAGGCTGGGTACAGAAATAATCCCATGAAAATGAAAAGGCAATCCCAACAGACTTCCCCAGACATTATTCAACTTCATCAGGACATTCAATTGTCCTGGGAAGCAGAGATCCCAAACTCATGTTCCCCTAGACTTCATCTCAGCTGTGGTCTGGATCTCCTCTTTGTTCAGTGTTCATGTTTCTTTAACCCCTGTTCCTACCAGTTGAAGGCTTTGCTGATGGCAACAACAGCACTTTGGTATGCTTTAAATGACAATTCAGGATGAGTATAATTAGCTTGGGCACTGCCATATATGAAATATATCAAAAAGTCCACATGGCCCATTGCTCCACTCAGTGCATCACACACTGATGAAAAATAGCAACTAACAACTTGTTTCTTGGTTAAAAACTTATTAGCAGGCATTTTAAATCCTTATAAAATTCACCTTATACCAGAGCTTGGCTGAAATTACTCATCAAATTCCACTCAAGTCTCAGGCAAATAGTTCTCTAAGCTTTGTCTGGGAGGATGCTGAGCAGGAAGATGGAGCTGACTCCTACAGGCACATGTACACAGACATCCAGGGAAGATTTAAGAGCCACCTTCTGCTGCAGCTGTTTCCATAATTTAGACCCAATGTTCTCACTCATTGCACGTAGTTGTATCAGCCAGGCTTACAGGCATGAGCAGGACCTAAAGATGAGTTCAAATCTAAGCCCTCCTCATCCATCTTAGTCATTTTACAGGCTTACAGCAGGAGTTTGTCCTCAGAAGAGCACACACAAGCCTTTCCTCACTCAGAGCAGAGCTGTAATTTATTGCAATCCAGGCACTTTGGGAGGATGACAGTGTGATGACAGCAAGCCTGTACCATCAGTCTTTCTGGGAGCACCATGGTGATAACATCTTTGATGTCTCATGAAATTCAAAGCTTCTACAGAGCACGTTGGAGTAGCAGTTTAAAAAGGGGATGAAAGTTTAGGCCAGTGAGAATGATCCAACCTCCTGAATTAATGGGACCTTGTTATCTGTATAATTCCTGCCATAATTTGCCTGTCCTGTGACCAGTCCTTAGCAGATTTTGCGTCAATTCTTGTATTCTTATCCAAACTAGACACCCACTTTATAGTGAACACTTACCAAATTATCTATTGTTCCTGATTTCTTTACCTCCCACAGGTGCTGAGTTCCCTCTCAGGGCAGAGGCTCTGGGTGAGGGGTAACTGCTGTGCAGAAGTTGAAGTTCACTGACAAGAAATCTCACTGTAAAAGGATCCCTTTGATCCAATGCTCACTCTCTAATATCACTGATAAGCTATCATTTTGAGAGACACCAAACAAATAATACCACAAGAAGAGATGGAGAACCACTTAGAAGAAGAGAGCCTTAGGCATGAGAGTGAAGCTATCTTTGGTCTGATACATTTCCATTTAAAATTGCTGAGTTTTCCTGGGAAATCCAGGCCCCTGAGACATTAGCATAAGAATGAATTCCTTGTTTCATTTCTACACAAAGCTCCCTCCTCTTGATCTTTCTTCATAAACTGTGACATCTTCTTTTACAGTCACTTCCAAATGCAATCTTTATTGTACTGGGGTTTTTTGCATGTGGGTTTCTTTCTATTTGTCCACAGACCTATGCACATATATTGAGTATAATTCAGGTTTAACCCTCAGTGATAAGGGATGAGCCATTCCTAGAGAGTTTGCTTTTGTGTAACAGTCCAATTTTCTGTCAAGGAATACCTGAGGTGGCTGTAGCTGAGCATATCCTCTGTAAATTCAGCCCTGGCTCAGGCAGGAGAAGCTGGGCTACAAGGCTGGGTCTCATTTCTTATTTAGATCCTATACAGCAAAAGGCTGCATTATTGCTGCATATCCCAATTACTTCTGCAGTTTTCCTGGGTACTACTGGCCTGTAAGTCAATCTGTTGGATATGTACAGCATGCATCAATTCACTGCAGCATCTCCTCTTCCTTCTGTAAAAGGAGACTTTGTCCTAATGCCAAAATTCCACAGCTGTATTTCCAAAAGCACCATTCCTCTAACTCTGTCCCGCTGACTGCCCAGTGAACTATTAAAACACCAAACTCCAGGTCTAGAAAACTGAATGCTGGGTGATTTCTTGGGAAAGACCTGGCTTTCAGTGTGGGAAAATTCACAGGTTCAGTGTTTGTACTCTGATGGCAGCTCCTCCATTCCCATCAGAGACCCAGATCTGCTTCCTCTTTCACTGACTGCAGAAGGAGTAGAAGGGACTGAATCCCTGATTTAACACACCAGCATTGGCTGACCACTTTTCAGAGGGCATGGGGCATGCCATGGTGTGTGCCATGCTGCCTAGAAAACCCTCACCAAGGACAGGATCACATCCTGCTGTTTTTACAGCAGTCAATTTTTTTCTTCCTAAAATGGAAGCAAACCTTTGCAGACAAACTCATCCCTGGTGTAAGTACACAGAAGCCAAGTCCAGTATCAATAAATCAGTGCCCTCATCAGGAAAGCAATCACATGGTTGTTTTTATCTGCTATTATCTGTAAGTTTAATTGGAGTACAAAAAGTAAGTAAATTTTTAATGACAGCTGCATTCCCCATCACAGCCTGTTGTATGACCTTCAGATATTGAAAACAAATGAATAATTGAAAACAATTTGATCATGCAACTTTTAGGTGTTTTTGAAGCTTGCCTAAGAGACCTCAAAAGACTCCTTGCTCCTACCAGAAAGCAAATACTTCAATCAATTCTGATGTTAACCATTTCTCTTTTAAAAATAATTAAAATCTATTTCTGTACCTCTCTGATATGAAAAAAAAAATCTATGTAGAAGCTGAGTTCTGCTGGTTTTCCTGTGGCTTAAGTCAAATAAATTGGTGCAGATTTACGTGAAGAATTCACTGTCTTTTTGTTGGGAGGTTTCACCTTTGGTACTCATAAAGTCAATCTAAATTTCATGTTGAAACATTGAATTTTCTTGCAGAAAGAGGATAAATTTATTTTTCCATAAATAAAGTAGAGAGGTCAGAGTTTCTGAACCGTCTCTGGACCATTTTGGCTGACAGTCTGTGTGTCTCTCCCAGGGTGACTCAGCTGCAGGAGGAGCATCGGGGCCACACAGGGAGAGAGAGCCCTGAGATGTGGTGACAGTCAGGAGACATCACACACCCATTCCTAAACACTGTATGTGAAAAACCAAACTGACATCCATCTTGTAGCAGTGGGAAATTCAGGGAAATGTCAGTGGGAAATGCAGACAAAAAATGGCTTGTTTCCAGTGACCCCTTTGAGTGAGGGGGGACCAGGAAAGCGTCAGCCCAGCAGGATGACAAGAGTTTCTTCCACCACATGCCATCACACCTGGGAAGGTGATGCCTTGTCTCATTGCAACACTGACTCCTAGCTAGATTTCTACCCAAACCCTCTTTGTTCAGGTGTGGAGGGTGCAGGAGCAACAACTCTGCCCATGAGTTGTTTCCTTGCAGCAAAATGAGCACACAACCAGGAAGTTCACCTTCTACATGCATCCAAAAAAATTTCCCCCACTTATGTAGAAATCCTCCTCTGCTCTTTGCTCTGGCTCTGAGTCTCACCCCAGCATGGCCCATCCCAGCTGCTCCCCAGCTGCTGCCTGAGAGGTTGGGGCACATTTTCCAGTGACAGGGCTGAGCCAGAGGGAAATGCTGCACATTGCAGCCAGGCCCAGGGCACTCACCAGCGGTTCAGAAGAAGCCCCTGAGATTTCCTTAGCTGGAAGAAAAAACATTCTCTGAATTCCCTGCTTGGGCTTTTGCTTTGTCTTAAAGAAAAATAGCAGGGGGCAGGCAGGGAGAGTGTCCTGCTCACACTGCGAGGGTGAGGAATTACTCCTGGAATTGTAAATAATCACCTGTGTATGAAGCACAGAGTGACAGGCAAATGCTGCCTTCAGCAAAACCTGGACCTGGTGACAGATGACCAGGGAGAACAGGCTGTTGACAGCAGCATGAATGAATGAATGCTTTAATACAAGTGCAGTTGCTGGCTGCTGATAAACCCCCCTTAGCTGATGTCTGTACGCTCAGTTTGGTGCTCACAGGTGTCATCACCCTGGCTGGGCATCCTGCTCATCCCACTCAGAACACCTTACTGTTCCTGGAGTTTTCTTGATTTTAAAAGCCTCTCAGAAAGGCTGTAATAGATTTCTCCTGCAGGCCAAGTCTTTCCCAGTGCTGCACAGCTGAAAGTTGCCCTAGGCAAAGTGCAATTGAAAAGGTTTTTCTGGCAAAGCTGGCATTTTGTTTTCATTTTCTGTCTTTTAACTCTGAGGTGTTAGAAGAAAACAGTGCATGTAATAATGAGAAATGTATAATATTTATGTATGTGTGTGTGTGTGTGTGCACTCTTTCATGTTTGATATTGGGGGAAAATTTAGTGTCATTGGGAAAATCATTCCTCTGGGCAAAACAGTCAACCATTAATTTCCCAGCGTGGCAGGAGATATTTCTAATATCTGTAGCAGATTGGAGCACTAGTGACAGTCTCATATAATTGTCTTGTCCCACTTCATGCCAGCAACTGCCAATTCACTATTGGATTAATCATTATCCTTGGCAAGGAGGTATGGGGTTTTATTGGAAAAAAGTATGGGGGGGTTATTGAAAGTTTAGTGGATTTTAAACTGTCTAAACAACTGGCGTTCCAGTTATTAGAAAGGAATATATTCTCATTTTTACCTTCTGGATCTCCTTCATAAAGAAAATTATCTTTGTTTAAATAACTAAATCAAGCAGCATTTATCCAAAAAAGAAAATGCTGCACACAGGATGTGAGTGATCAACAGCTTTAGAAATAAACAGGAACTAAGCACTATATCCCTGAAACATCCTTGCAAACCTCATACTGAAACCATATTTATAACCTTGACACTCGTCTGAATGAGGCTCCCAGCCCAGAATTCTCCTGATTTTTGTTTTGAATGTACATTTTACCTTTAAGAAATTAATCTTTTAAATATGAATTGCTCTTCTGAGATTCCTGGCTATGATAAAAGGCTCCAGACACTGCCAGGAATGAGATTACGATGAATATTGGTATTTGTCATGATTTACTGCCTCTTTGCTGTTTTATTTTATGCTTTGAACAGGAATAATCTGGGCCATGCATATTAAGCACCTGTGGCTTCTGCATTCATAGGCACGCAGAGAGAAAAAAGGGCAAGTTTTGTTTCAGAGGTGCTGGGATGCATTCCCCAGCCCATAGCTGTGGGAGCAGTCATTCCCATCTGTTCAGCAGGAGATCACTCCCTCCTTTGTCAGATTTTGAGGAAACTTGGAATTCCTGATTCTGAGCGCCGCTGGCCAAAACAGCCCCTGCCCGTTGGGAGGTTCCAGCCTGGTTTGGGTCCAAGGCAGGCACTGCAGTTTTCATTCAGGCCAGGGGCAGGGGCAGCACCGCTCTGTGCCGAGCAGGAATCACAGCTGGGATGGGGCAGCAGCTCCCAGGGCAGCCCTGCACGGGGGGGATGCAGCACAGGCAGAGCCCAGGTGGCACCTGGCACCCCAGGGTGGCACCTGGCACCCCAGGGTGGCACAATGCCACAGGCTCAGTTTGGGGGGCTCTGAGTGTCAGCTGGCTCATGGGGCAGCAACTGGGGGCTCATCCTTGCCCACCCCATTCCTCGTGTGTCCCCCAGCCCATGGGGCACCGACCTGCCCAAACCATTGCTCCCACCAGCTGTGCCCACCACATTCAGATATGGGCAAACCAAAGCAAATTGTCTTCTACCTTCAGTAAGAGTTTCTCAGGCCTTGTTGGCAAAGATAGTATCTATTTTTATAGTAGATGTGTAAAGCCCTATCAAGTGTCCCTCCTTCCTTCCTGCTTGCCGGCCCTCGTGAATTTGGGCAGTCGTGTTTGTACACGTTTGATCTGTTCCCCACTCACCGTGATTTCTCTTGATTGAATAAAGCTTTAATGAGTTAATCAAAACAAATGCCACTCTTTGTCCTTCAAGCATGTCTGAAGCTACATAAATCATTTGACATGATTGCTGTAAAATGGGAATGGTGTAAAACTGTGCACACTGTGGCATATGGCTTCCATGCAGTTTCATGATCAATCAGCATCAAATTAAAACCAGGAATTATTATTGAAGTTGAAATGAAGTACAGATAGAGAATGTGAGTACTTACAACTTCTGGGTCACGCTTGAGCAAGGAAATTATGCTAAGAGCTATAATTGGTTCTTTTTCAAAGGAGCCTTTAATAAGAGCTCAAAACCCTTTGAGAAGGGAGAGTCCTATGGTTTATCCCCAAAGAGCAACAGAAGGCAGTGAGCTGAGGGGGTAAAAGCTGGGGTCTGGCTTTCCCCACCTGAGCCACTTTTTCTGGTGCTGCCTCAGTTCCTGAAATGTGCAAAATGGGCTGGTATTGCCAGCAGCCTTGAGGGTGGATCAAAACAAGACTCTGGAAAGCACAGACAGACCCAGCTCATCGCTGCAGAGCGAAGCATGGCCCACATTTGAGGACTGAGAGGAGCCTGGGGCACATTGAATGTGACCCTGGGCCATGTAGCCCCTTCTCAGCAGGCCAGGGGGAGGCTGAGGGGAGCTGCCACAGCAGGGATAAATTGCATTTCTCCTCCCAACCCTTCCCGTGAAGGGTGTTGCTCCCACGGCAGTCCCTGCCTGGCATTGTGTTGGCGAGTTGATTGCACCAGAGATTTTCCAGGAAATCTCCTTTCCAGGAGATTAGGAGCTCCTTCTCCCCACCCTCCATATCCTCTCTAGCCTATGAGTCCTGGAGCAGTCAGGAGGAGTTTTGGTCTGCAGGTCTGGTCCTGTTGCTGATTTGACTCACTTTTCCCTTTACACCAGAGCCCATGATACACCAAGGGATGCAGCATGCCCAGATGCCCACTCTCCCCTATTTTCTTAAAACTTGAGGAATTTTTCTCCTCAAATCAAAATATCTGTGGTCTCTTTTGGCAGTGCCAAAAACACTCACATCTCTTTTGAAAAGCAAGAGAGGCAGGCAAGGCCAACAGCTAGAGGTGTGGGGCTCAGAGGGCATTGGGATGTTTTGAGGGCTTAGGGTTTCTTCCAGTCTTGCAGACCGAACTAAATGAATTGGGGCAAAATGAGGATGAAAATTTTGCCAGGAAAATTACCTTTTTTATACAACTCTTTTAAAGGGACTGTTCTGCCTGTAGGCTCTTGTCTGAGCCCTCAACAATGCAAAGATAGGGGGAAATACGTATCGACATTTTGAGAAAATAAGGAGCTTTTGGATTTTACCCTCTCATTTAAAATATTTTAGGTAGCTTGATTGGCTTGGCTGGTTTTCTTTAACCTCACTAATTTCTGTGGGGAAAATGACAACCTCATGTAACCAAGCCCCCCACCAGGAGAGTGCCCAGACTAAATTCCTGCCCTAAGGTCGAGGATCACTTCTACTGAACCAGTAAAATCTTCCTCCAGGCAGTGAAGCTGCCCATGAGACCTTGGCTTGGTTGAAGTGGTGCCTGGATTAGTGGAGCTGTAGGGGAAAGGAGTTTCCCAATTTCCTTGGGCCACAGTGTCTGCTCAGGTGCTTCTACCACTGTGAACTGAGAGAGCAACGGAGGAAATGGAGATGGCAGCACAAATTATGGTTGGGAAAAACCTGGGACTCCCTGCTGGTCTCACCAGACTGATTAAAAAAAAATGGAAATATTCATGTTAATTAATGAGACACATGAGCTCCTGCTCCCCTGAGCACCTTAAATATCCCTATATCACCAGTCTGTGTTCCACAAAGGCACTTTCCAAATGCATCACAAGCTCCCCTGAAACCCTCAACTCTCTTTGTTTTCCTCACCTGCAGCAACCCCAGCAGACTTGATCATTTAAGTGTTACAAACCTTCTCATTTTCTGCTTGTTTGTGTCCATTTGCTCCGCTGCCAAAACTCATATTGGGGTTTTTTACGTTACTATTTTCTAAAGAAACAGGAAGTTAACTCAGAGTGCCACATCCCTTCACTTGAGCCATGTTTTGACAGGAACATCACGGACCCCTTCCATGTCAAGAAAAAGTTTGTCTGACTTTTAAAGTCGTATTTTAACAAGCTCCTCAATTGTTCCATCAAACTGGGGTGGAGGGGAGGAGGGGAGAAAAAAAAATGTTAAAGCAAAGCAGGTACCCTTTTGCCTTGTTTTTAAAGGAGAAATCCACCCCACACATCCACTGCTGATTCAGGCAAAATGCCAGCATGGGAATTCAGTGAATTGTCACCTTTTTTGCAGAGCTGAAAAGGAAATGTTTCCCTTTTGAATGGGTAGTTCTGCAAAGGCCAGACCCAGCCAAAGAGCTCTGGGGCGAGAGAGCCCCAGGGAAGGGACAAAGCCAACAAGGGACCACGGCTTCTCCTGCCTCCCCATCTATGTCCAAATGTGGCTTGGACTGGGGCACGGTGGGAAGGAAGAGTGTTTTTTAAGTAATAAATGTATAAATAAGAAATAAAACAAGCATTGCCAAAGGCCCCAAGTAAAAAAAAAAAAAA